>CM059789.1:53952915-54552915 GCA_030435695.1 Brachymystax lenok tsinlingensis
ACTTGAATCAGTTATAGAACCCATTGCCCTTTATGGTTGTGAGGTTTGGAGTCCAACCAAGAATTCACAAAATGGAACGAACAACAGATTGACACTCTGCATGCAGAATTCGCAAAAGTATCCTCTGTGTACAACGTAAACCACCAAATAATGTATGCAGAGCAGAATTAGGCCGATACCCACTAATTTTCAAAATCCAGAAAAGAGCTGTTAAATTCTACAACCACCTAAAAGTAAGCGATTCCCAAACCTTCCATAACAAAGCCATCAACTACAGAGAGATAAACCTGGCGAAGTGTCCCCTAAGCAAGCTGGTCCTGGGGCTCTGTTGACAAACACAAACAGACCCCACAGAGCCCCAGGACAGCAACACAATTAGACCCAACCAAATCATGAGAAAACACATTGGAAAGAATTACCAAAACAACAGAGAAAACTAGAATGCTGTTTGGCCCTAAACAGAGAGTACACAGTGGCAGAAACTTGACCACTGTGACTGACCCAAAATTAAGGAAAGCTTTGACTATGTACAGACTCAGTGAGCATAGCCTTGCTATTTAAAAAGGCTGCCGTAGGCAGACCTTGCTCTCAAGAGAAGACAGGCTATGTGCACACTGCCCACAAAATGAGGTGGAAACTGAGCTGCACTTCCTAACCTCCTGCCAAATGTATGACCATATTAGAGACACATATTTCCCTGAGATTACACAGACCCACAAAGAATTCTAAAACAACCCCAATTTTGATAAACTCCCACATCTACTGGGTGAAATATCACACTGTGCCATCACAGCAGCAAGATTTGTGACCTGTTGCCACAAGAAAAGGGCAACCAGTGAATGTGTTTGTTTATTTATTTTCCTTTTGTACTTTAACTATTTGCACATCAATACAACACTATATACAGCCACAATATGACATTTGAAATGGCTTTATTCTTTTCGAACTTGTGTGTAATGTTTACTGTTAATTTCTATTGTTTATTTCACTTTTGTTTATTATCTACTTCACTTGCTTTGGCAATGTTAACATATGCTTCCCATGCCAATAAAGCCCTTAACCTGAATTGAATTGAGAGAGAGAGTGAGTGAGGACTCCCCCATTCAAAATGATATGGTAGAGGACAGGACATTAAGCCAGTCCACTATAGCTGGGATGCTCTCTATATGCTGTAAGACCTTTCAGTGGGATATAGACACCGAGCAGCTTCAGCAAAGAGCTAGAGAAGACCTTCCTCATTGGAAAAACTCCACATGCAACATTAAAATACCACTCTTCTGAGCAAACCATATATACAACATTAAAATGCATGTGATGCCCCATATGTGATAAATGTCAAATCAAAATGAATGAAAAACGGCATATGTGGAGAATGTAAAATTAGAACGCACGTAGAGCCACATACATATATGGTGTATGTACAATTAAAATGCATGTCATTCTGTCTGAGCATCTGTTCTGTACATCGGGAGCCTGTCAGTCAGCATAGGCTGTGCATGTAAAAGGAAAGTGCATGGAAACCATGTCCTGTCAGTTATAATGTAGAGGTTCATCATCTTTACCTAAATAAGTAACACTGGCATTCTAAAATACACTCACCCACACAGACAGACAGACAGACAGACAAACAGAGAGAGAGAGAGAGAGAGAGAGAGAGAGAGAGAGAGAGAGAGAGAGAGAGAGAGAGAGAGAGAGAGAGAGAGAGAGAGCGCAACAGGACATTACCACTGACACCCTGAGAGAGAGAGAGAGAGAGAGAGAGAGAGAGAGAGAGAGAGAGAGAGAGCAGCAGGACATTAACACTGACACCCTGAGAGAGAGAGAGAGAGAGAGAGAGAGAGAGAGAGAGAGAGAGCAGCAGGACATTAACACGGACACCCTGAGAGAGAGAGAGAGAGAGAGAGAGAGAGAGAGAGAGAGAGAGAGAGAGCAGCAGGACATTAACACTGACATCCTGAGAGAGAGAGAGAGAGAGAGAGAGAGAGAGAGAGAGAGAGAGAGAGAGAGAGAGAGAGAGAAAGCAGCAGGACATTAACACTGACACCCTGAGAGAGAGAGAGAGAGAGAGAGAGAGAGGGCAGCAGGACATTTCTACTGACACAAACAGTAACAAAGCCAAGGAAGAGAGAGGGCGAAAGGGAAAGGAACATATCATTAACAATGACACTAAGAGAGAGAGAGAGGACGCTGAGGGAGGAAAGTGTGTGTGAGAGAGAGATTACCGTACGACAGACCACATATTCACCCTGCACACCCTAATTGACAAACAAACAAACCAAAACAAAGGCAAAGTCTTCTCATGCTTAATTGATTTCAAAGAAGCTTTTGACTCAATTTGGCATGAGGGTCTGCTATACAAATTGATGGAAAGTGGTGTTGGGGGAAAAACATACAACATTTTAAAATCCATGTACACAAACAACAAGTGCATGGTTAAAATTGGCAAAACACACACATTTCTTTCCACAGGGCTGGGTGGCGAGACAGGGATACAGCTTAAGCCCCACCCTCCGCATCATATATATCAACAAATTGGCGAGGGCACAAGAACAGTCTGCAGCACCAAACCTCACCCTACTAGAATGTGGAGTCAAATATCTACTGTTTGCTGATGATCTGGTGCTCCTGTCCCCAACCAAGGAGGGCCTACAGCAGCACCTAGATCTTCTGCACAGATTTTGTCAGACCTGGGCCCTGACAGTAAATCTCAGTAAGACAAAAATAATGGTGTTCCAAAAAAGGACCAGTTGCCAGGACCACGAATACAAATTCCATCTAGACACCGTTGCACTAGAGCACACAAAAAACCATACATACCTTGGCCTAAACATCAGCGCCACAGGTAATTTCCACAAAGCTGTGAATGAGCTGAGAGACAAGGCAAGAAGGGCATTCTATGCCATCAAAAGGAACATAAAATTCGACATACCAATTAAGATCTGGCAAAAAAATACTTGAATCAGTTATAGAACCCATTGCCCTTTATGGTTGTGAGGTTTGTAGTCCAACCAAGAATTCACAAAATGGAACGAACAACAGATTGACACTCTGCATGCAGAATTCGCAAAAGTATCCTCTGTGTACAACGTAAACCACCAAATAATGTATGCAGAGCAGAATTAGGCCGATACCCACTAATTTTCAAAATCCAGAAAAGAGCTGTTAAATTCTACAACCACCTAAAAGTAAGCGATTCCCAAACCTTCCATAACAAAGCCATCAACTACAGAGAGATAAACCTGGCGAAGTGTCCCCCTAAGCAAGCTGGTCCTGGGGCTCTGTTGACAAACACAAACAGACCCCACAGAGCCCCAGGACAGCAACACAATTAGACCCAACCAAATCATGAGAAAACACATTGGAAAGAATTACCAAAACAACAGAGAAAACTAGAATGCTGTTTGGCCCTAAACAGAGAGTACACAGTGGCAGAAACTTGACCACTGTGACTGACCCAAAATTAAGGAAAGCTTTGACTATGTACAGACTCAGTGAGCATAGCCTTGCTATTTAAAAAGGCTGCCGTAGGCAGACCTTGCTCTCAAGAGAAGACAGGCTATGTGCACACTGCCCACAAAATGAGGTGGAAACTGAGCTGCACTTCCTAACCTCCTGCCAAATGTATGACCATATTAGAGACACATATTTCCCTGAGATTACACAGACCCACAAAGAATTCTAAAACAACCCCAATTTTGATAAACTCCCACATCTACTGGGTGAAATATCACACTGTGCCATCACAGCAGCAAGATTTGTGACCTGTTGCCACAAGAAAAGGGCAACCAGTGAATGTGTTTGTTTATTTATTTTCCCTTTTGTACTTTAACTATTTGCACATCAATACAACACTATATACAGCCACAATATGACATTTGAAATGGCTTTATTCTTTTCGAACTTGTGTGTAATGTTTACTGTTAATTTCTATTGTTTATTTCACTTTTGTTTATTATCTACTTCACTTGCTTTGGCAATGTTAACATATGCTTCCCATGCCAATAAAGCCCTTAACCTGAATTGAATTGAGAGAGAGAGTGAGTGAGGACTCCCCCATTCAAAATGATATGGTAGAGGACAGGACATTAAGCCAGTCCACTATAGCTGGGATGCTCTCTATATGCTGTAAGACCTTTCAGTGGGATATAGACACCGAGCAGCTTCAGAAAAGAGCTAGAGAAGACCTTCCTCATTGGAAAAACTCCACATGCAACATTAAAATACCACTCTTCTGAGCAAACCATATATACAACATTAAAATGCATGTGATGCCCCATATGTGATAAATGTCAAATCAAAATGAATGAAAAACGGCATATGTGGAGAATGTAAAATTAGAACGCACGTAGAGCCACATACATATATGGTGTATGTACAATTAAAATGCATGTCATTCTGTCTGAGCATCTGTTCTGTACATCGGGAGCCTGTCAGTCAGCATAGGCTGTGCATGTAAAAGGAAAGTGCATGGAAACCATGTCCTGTCAGTTATAATGTAGAGGTTCATCATCTTTACCTAAATAAGTAACACTGGCATTCTAAAATACACTCACCCACACAGACAGACAGACAGACAGACAGACAAACAGAGAGAGAGAGAGAGAGAGAGAGAGAGAGAGAGAGAGAGAGCGGGAGCATGCAAGGGGGCCAGGACCGAGTTTGGGAAACGCTGCTGTGTTACAAACAAACCACAGCAAAGGCAGGAATGTGATTATAATGACTGCTTTTTGGCCTTAAAATAATATACATGTTTTTCCTAACATATCATAAGTGAATTGTTATGTTTTGTGTGCCATTCTTGATAACTTCTCATCTCTCTCTCTCTCTTCCATAGAGAGAATAGGGAGAGAATAGGGAGCACCCTCATCACTGCTGCCTCCTGGTCAGGAGAGTGAACTACAAAGCAGAAAAGTCCCCAAACAGCTTCACAGAGGATATACATCTCTGATTTACAATACAAAATACAGTACCAGTCAAAAAGTTGGGACACACCTACTCATTCTAGGATTTGTCTTAATTTGAACCATTTTCTACATTTCTACACTGTTGTGAAGACATCAACACTATGAAATAACACATGGAATCATGTAGTAACAAAAAAGTGTTAAACAAATCAAAATGTTTTAGATTTTAGATTCTTCAAAGTAGCCACCCTTTGCCTTGATGACAGGTTTGCACACCCTTGGCATTCTCTCATCCAGCTTCACCTGGAATGCTTTTCCAACAGTCTTGAAGGAGTTCCCACATGCTGAGCTCTTGTTGGCTGCTTTTCCTTCACTCTGCGGTCAAACTCATCCCAAACCATCTCAGTTTTTGAATGCAGCACTCTATCACTCTCCTTCTTGGTCATATAGCCCTTACACAGCCTGGAGGTGTGTTGGGTCATTGTCCTGCTCAAAAACAAATGATAGTCCCTCTAAGCGCAAACCAGATTGGATGGCGTATCGCTGCAGAATGCTGTGGTAGCCATGCTGGTTAAGTGTGCCTTGAATTCTAAATAAATCACAGACAGTGTCACCAGCAAAGAACCCCCACACCATCACACCTCCTCCTCCATGCTTCACGGTGGGAACCACACAAGCAGAGATCATCCGTTCACCTACTCTGCGTCTCACAAAGACATGGTGGTTAGAACCAAAAATCTCAAATTTGGACTCATCAGACCAAAGGACAGATGATTTCCACCAGTCTAATGTCCATTGCTCATGTTTCTTGGCCCAAGCAAGTCTCTTCTTCTTATTGGTGTCCTTTGGATGTGGTTTCTTTGCAGCAATTCGGCCATGAACGCCTGATTCATGCAGACTCCACTGAACAGTTGATGTTGAGATGTGTTTGTTACTTGAGTTCTGTGAAGCATTCATTTGGGCTGCAATCTGAGGTGCAGGTAACTCCAATGAACAGCAGCAGAGGTAACTCTGGGTCTTCCTTTCCTGTGGCGGTCCCAATGAGAGCCAGTTTCATCATAGCGCTTGATGGTTTTTGCGACAGCACTTGAAGAAACTTGACATTTTCCGGATTGACTGACCTTCATGTCTTAAAGTAATAATGGACTGCTGTTTCTCTTTGCTTATTTGAGCTGTTCTTGCCATAATATGGACTTGGAATTTTACCAAATAGGGCTATCTTCTGTATACCACCCCTACCTTGTCACAACACAACTGATTGGCTCAAACGCATTAAGAAGAAATACCACAAATTAATTTTTAACAAGGCACACCTGTTAATTGAAATGCATTCCAGGTGACAACCTCATGAATCTGAAATATGAAGTATATTTGATTTGTTTAACACTGTTTTGGTTACTACATGATACCATATGTGTTATTTCATAGTTTTGATGTCTTCATTACTATTCTACTATGTAGAAAATAGTACAAATAAAGAAAAACCATGGAATGAGGAGGTATGTCCAAACATCTGACTGCTACAATATGTAGTCACATTTTAGAATGAACCATTGTCAACAGAAATTCCTGATGACACCAGTGATTGTTCTGCTCAACTTTACCTTATTCAGAGATATTATTTGCAGTAAAAATGGTCAGACCCTGTTCAGGTGGTACAGGAGACATCCAAACGTAAAAATAGAGCAATGATGGAGAGGCTAGGCTGAAACAGGATGAAGACAGTAATAATCAATCACAGTTGGAAGGAGACAGAAGGGGCCAGATATGAATCATCACACACAGATAAGCCTTGTTCAAATTAACATGACTCAAGAGTGACAGAGGATATGGACACACAGTAATAATCAAAGCCAGATGGAGTGGCCTATCTACCTGAGAGGAGGAAGGCAGTAATAATCAAGGCCAGATGGAGTGGCCTATCTACCTGAGAGGATGGATGAAGGCAGTAATAATCAAGGCCAGATGGAGTGGCCTATTTACCTGAGAGGATGAATGAAGGCAGTAATAATCAAGGCCAGATGGAGTGGCCTATCTACCTGAGAGGATGAATGAAGGCAGTAATAATCAAGGCCAGATGGAGTGGCCTATTTACCTGAGAGGATGAATGAAGGCAGTAATAATCAAGGCCAAATGGAGTGGCCTATCTTCATGAGAGGATGACTGAAGGCAGTAATAATCAAGGCCAGATGGAGTGGCCTATCTACCTGAGAGGATGAATGAAGGCAGTAATAATCAAGGCCAGATGGAGTGGCCTATCTACCTGAGAGGATGAACGAAGGCAGTAATAATCAAGGCCAGATGGAGTGGCCTATCTACCTGACAGGATGAAGAAGATCCCGGAGACGAAGGCCAGGATGGTGCGCTGGGGCCGGATGTGTCCGATGTTACTGATGACAAAGGCCGTGAAGACGAAGAGCAGAGACACCATGGGGAACGGAGTGGCCGTCCTCACCATCTCTACAGGGTCACAGTGTTAGAGGTCAAATGTTATGCGCTAACCATAATAGAGAGCAAAAAATAATAAGGTCTGTGGTAAATACAGGCTTAGGGAGACATACGTTTTGTTCTATGAGATAATCTTCATCAGCTAACGTGACTTTTTGTGAATCTTTAAGCATTTGTGTCATAATAACAAACACATAGATTACATAAAGGCTTCATAACAATTAATACTTGTCATGTTAACTGACTGGTTTTATCTCATAGAACAAAATGTATAAGATCGCCTAAGCCTGTTTTAACCATAGAACTCATTATTTTCTCTGTTTATGCAAATCCCCTCCAAAACCCCAATTAATTTCCCCATAGGCTTTGGTCAACGAGCCATTAATTTCCACCATAGGAATGGCTGAACGAACCAGAGGTAACTCATTTCTGTTTTTTAGGGCTACAAGTTGGTGAGCTCTATGCTGAGCGTGCAGTGTAAGGCTGTAAGTGTAGGGTACACTATACTCACTCAGAATATTAGCAGTGTTCTCTGTGGTGATCTCTATCTCTGGCTCAGTGAAATACTCTGACGCCACACATCTCCCGTTCTCCGTCCCTGAGAGAGAAGGGAAAGAAAGAGGAGTGTATAAAATTGAGGCTTGCATGAGAAAGAGAGAGGGAGACAGATACATACATACAGGGGTGGACTGGGACCAAAAATCTGCCCTACCGTTTCTAACACAATGGACCATTTTTTCCTTTGAGGCCCCCACACCGGCCCATTTTGTTATTTGAGGCCCCCATGTTTTGCCAGCCAATTATCATTTTGCACAAAGAAAACAAGTTAGGCAAAAAATGGACCTGCCCATCTGGCATTTGCCCGAAATGCCAAATGGCCAGTCTGCCCCTGCATACATTCATGAAAAAATTATCGCTGCAGTATATAACATTGAGATTGTGAAGTTGCACTGATGTAAGGTCCGTTTTGCATTTTCCACCAATGGTTAAAGTTCAGATTTAGAAGGAGTGAACTGATCCTAGATCAACTATGGCTAATTCAGACCTGACCAGTGCAGATTGGTCAGGTCACCACTGCTATTGAGGGTCAGAGGTCATATGTACCAGCCACGAAGCAGACCCTCCAGAGGCCAGAGTGCAGGGCCATCTTGACCTCCATGCTCTGGTTCTGCTGCAGAACAATGCCCTCCTCCATCAGCAGCCAGTAGTCTGTAGACACAGCCACACCCACCAGCAGCAGACCACATGCCCCAAACACAGTGGACAGGATGGTCAGCGCTCTGCTACTGCACGAACTCATCTAGAGACAGAGGGATAGAGGGAGGAAAGGAGGGAGAGGAGGGAGGGAGAAGGAGAGAGAGCAGGGATAAGTCAGACTTATTGCATGAAGTCTTCAGAGAGGAGCGAGAGAGCATGCAAAGAGAGAGACAGAGAACTCTTTTAATTTTAAGTCAGACTTTTAGATTAAACTCATTTACAGAGAGAGCGAAAGAGAGAGGGAGTGAGACAGATACCTAGTTCAGAAGTCATGCTGAGAGAAAGCATTTGTTTCTCTACCACCCTTTGTAATATTAACCACTACACACCATGTCAGGGGCTACAGTAGCTTGTATACTACACCAACACATGCGCACAATTACAAAACAATTATGAGTCAGATACATGTGGTTTTCGGACACTTGTGCAATTTCACATGTACATTTTTCTGGTGTTTTTCCCTCCACCTTACTAGCTCTCTCTTTCTCTACGTGATTTTATTTTTTACCACTTCCAGCTACATCGGAGGGGTATTCCAGAAAGATGGTTTAACAAATTCAGGATTTCCTGAACATATCAGGCTTGTCTTAACCAGATGAGGAAGTCCAGGATTTCTTGGTTCCAGAACCGCTGCTTTTCGTTTAAGTTATTAGGCTAAGTGAAGTGCAGATTGGTTGATCAACTGGCGCGTGCACGCAACATTCAAAAAGGTCCTCATGTCGATGACAGAAAAAAAGGACAGATATGGAGTCAAAAGACAGAGCCCAATATTTCAAAAGTCTAGAACAAGAAACATTTGTAAAACACAACGAATATGTTCAGATATTTCTCCCAAAAAGTAATACATCTGCCGCCGCAAAAGCCAGAAAGGGAGCCTGGCAGAAAATTGCAGACAGTGTAAATGCGCAAGTTTATTGGCACGGTTCCAATATCTAACAGGCCTAGTTTACACATATGGCTGATTAGTAACTACGATTTCACTTTATAGAGCACTTTTATTGCAACGCTGGTGATATTACGTGTTAAGGCTATGGCCTAATATGTAAATTGTAGTAACCTATGTCACAATTGAAATGGTAGGCCCATTCCATAGCCTATGTAGGATGAATACTAATGTATGAATTCATAGAGTGCTTTTCATGACATCACGGGCAGCAATGTTGTTCAAGGTTTAGTTGTAACCCCATGGTAGTCAGATCATCTGACAAAAGAAGGAAGGAAGATCATTGCATTCACTGACTATTTGTGAAAATGATTTGGTTTGGTGAAAGTTTAGGCTACAGTATTCCGCAGCTACCTGCTGTACCTGCAATTCTGTAAAAATTCTCCTTGATTATATGGACAACTTGATGGCCAGGGAATGCAACACAGACATAAACAAATATCTTCAATGAGAACCAGACTTCTTCCGGCTCTACACACTGTTGCCTTGCCAAATAGTTCAGCATCGCCCACATTGTACAGGAAATTTCCAGTGGCAAAAAATCTCTAAGCAATACACAGAGTTTGTTTAGCAGTCAAAGCGAAACAGTGTTGGGTTACATTTGCTATATGTGGGTTGAGTAAAGTTACCAGATATATGAGTGATTGTGCGGGAAAACAATAACGTTCAAAAAACCTTTTTTCTGAATGATGTTTTCGAGGGCCAATAATTCTTTCCCTTTGTAAAGTACGGCGAACAATGCAGGCTCCGATGTCAATTGGATTTTCCAAGGAGACAGGCCATAGTGAAGAACAAGAATCTGATAAGGCTCTCTTTCAAGCTCTCTTTCTGGAGGTGGAAATTCTTGTTTGACAGATCTCGTTAAATCCCTAATCCGGCTTTTTGGTATACCCGTCTGGTTTCAGAGGCAAACCAGCAGTGGGATGCAGGGTACCATGTTGCTGGAATGTGCCAAAACTTGAAAAAAGGCAGTGAAAGCAAATGCCAGGGTAAAATAACCAACTATAGGGGAACTTGCAGGGTAAAATAACCAACTATAGGGGAACTTGCAGGGTAAAATAACCAACTATAGGGGAACTTGCAGGGTAAAATAACCAACTATAGGGGAACTTGCAGGGTAAAATAACCAACTATAGGGAAACTTGCAGGGTAAAATAACCAACTATAGGGGAACTTGCAGGGTAAAATAACCAACTATAGGGAAACTTGCAGGGTAAAATAACCAACTATAGGGAAACTTGCAGGGTAAAATAACCAACTATAGGGGAACTTGCAGGAAAGAGAGAGGCGTTTTATTTAATTACAGTATCATACAAAATGTTTCACAGAAAATATTTGTTTTGCATCCATTTACACATTATTTGCTCTTGCGTTGAAAAATTATTTCCTTGCAATATATATTGTACTATCAATACATTTGGGATTATGCTTTGCTTTCAATATCATTATTTTTGTTTGCAATACTAAGAATTTTGTTCTTGACACATGTGAAACTGCACATTAGATTTTCACTTTCACATGTGAAATTGCAAGTTTTACATGTGATTCCACATGAGAAAGTGAGATTTTCACATGTAAAAGTTTTGTCAGGCACATGTGAAAAGGTGGCGTTAACATGTGAAAACAGCTATTTCACATGTGAAACTGCAAATTTGACACAAACATGTCATGTTGTCGCTAAAAAGGAGTTATTACACATCCATTTGGGAACCAATCGCAGAAAAGGTTGAAGGGCAGAGAGATGATGAGGGCCAAGTTAATGATCATCAACAAGCACACACACAGGTTCCATTGTGATTCCCACATGAACTTTCCAGCCCTTAGTGCTGGTTTACTGGCCAACACTGCATATCCTCCCTCCCCAGTCAGCACGCTGGGTGTGTGTTAATTCACCCTGTGTGTTCATTCATCACCCATTTGCGACACAATCACCTCTTATATATTGTACACTGCTCTTGTCCATTGTGTCCTCACATCACCCTGAAGAGTCATTTGGTCAGTGGTCCTCAATGCTGTTTCAGAGTAACTGTCTTCGTCGGAGATGAGCTTCCAGTCTATGCTCAGTTTCTAATTTATCACACTAATGGTTAAGGATAGGATGTGGAGAGGGGAAGCTGATTCCAGAAAGGTGGCTATGGGCAGCTTCTACCCAGAGTGACATCAACTGCACTGAGCCCCCATCCCACTAGCAAAGCATGCTGGGAGAGAAGGCATCTCCTATGGATGTGCTTATTGTGCAGTGAATGGAGCGAATGGAGAGTGAAGGAGGGATGAATGGAGACTGAAGGAGGGTTGAATGGAGAAGGAAGAGTGAATGGAGTCTGACTTTGTGAGCGAGGGATGGGAGGATTGGAAGGGATGGAGGCAGGCAGGCGGAGAGGGACTTAAAGAGCTGGGAGAAGGGAATTAAGAATAGGGTGGAGAGAGAGACAGATTCAACAGAGGGAAACAGATAAGAAGACAAAGACAGGAAGGAAGACAGACAGACAGTAAATGGAGGATAACTATGGAAACGGCATGCATATGTCATTTATACTACTGATTTGCTGTTGTGGATTATTAGGTGATAATTACTTTAGCATACTGATGAAATGGTGTTAGCTCAGAGACTGTCTCCCTCCTAATTGGAAATCCTTCTCATTCTCTCCTTCTCCCTCTATTTCCAACATGTCATTGTGTTCTTTCCTTCTTTCTCCTTCCCTCTGTTTCTTTCCTTCTCTTCACATCTTCCCCTTACTTCTTTCTCCCTCTCACATCTTAATTGTCACCCTCTTCCAAATGTTTTCCCCTTCCTCCTCCTTCCCGTTTCATTCCTCAGTGTCCTTTACTCTCTCCTTCTCTCCTCCACCATTTTCATCCGGTCATGTTTCTCTCCCTGTGTTTTCTCTCCAGTCTGTGTGGTGACTCAGCGGAGCCCCCAGAGCTGAATGGAGACGCATGGGTCTGGGGGGCAACATTGTGTGTGTATGTATGTGTGGGGTCCAAGGAGAAGAGACATGACAGTACTAAATCTGGGGCTAGATAAGGAGGACCAGTCAGAGACATTCATTCACAGATACAGAGGAGAATAGAACTGACTAAAGACAGAGATATGGAAAGAAGAGGAGGAGGAATAGCTAGAAGAGAGAGAGAGAGGAGAGGAGGAGGAGAGATATGATTAGAGAGGATAGGAGTGACTAGAAGAGAGACGAAGAGGAGGAGAGATATATTGAGAGAGGATAGGAGGAGTGACTAGAAGAGAGACAGAGAGGAGATGAGGAGGATAGAGATGAGGAGGATAGATATGATGAGAGAGGATAGGAGGAGTGACTAGAAGAGAGACAGTGGAGGAGTGACTAGAAGAGAGACAGAGGAGGAGTGACTAGAAGAGAGACAGAGAGGAGGAGTGACTAGAAGAGAGACAGAGAGAGGAGGAGTGACTAGAAGAGAGACATACAGGAGAGGAGAAGGAGAGGTCCCAAAAAAAGTAAGGGAGTAATAAAGACAAGAAGTCAGATATGAAGAATGAATGGAAGAAATACACACAAGGAGTGGTCAGTGAAGAGTCAGCCCAACTGCAGTATTTCTAAAAGCTGTCCCCTCCCTGCTGCCCTCACTCACTGACATTTACATTTCAGTCATTTAGCAGACACTTTTCCCTCACTCCCCCTCACTGATGTGATAGGCCTGGATAGGTAGAAGCTATATGGTGGAAACTATTACTTACTGTGAACCAGATGCCTCCGATTCACAGAGGGGATAACTTTATGGAAATTATGATATCCAAAAATAGAGGCGATAGGACTTATCTAAACTTGGCAGTCCCATGTCCTCTCTGCCAGTCAGCGGCAGATGTTAGTGTGACACTCCAGAAACGCCAGTTGACTTCAGGTCACAGCCACGGTGATGTCACTATGTTGTCCTGCCAACTGGAAGGTGCGTGACAGTGCTCAGATATGGTCCTTCACTAGATTAGAAGTATTGTAGAAGTAATCGCCCCTCTGGGATAAATCACGTTTCTAAAATGTAATTTAATTGAATATTGTGTATCTATCTGCATGGTCCCTAAGGTAACCGTGTCCAGTTCAGCACATTGGACAGCACTCACATTGTCCAGTTCAGCACATTGGACAGCACTCTCATTGTCCAGTTCAGCACATTAGACAGCACTCTCATTGTCAAGTTCAGCACCATGGACAGCACTCTCATTGTCCAGTTCAGCACCATGGACAGCACCCCAGTGTCCAGTTCAGCACCATGGGCAGCACTCTAATTGTCCAGTTCAGCACATTGGACAGCACCCTCATTGTCCAGTTCAGCACATTAGACAGCACTCTCATTGTCAAGTTCAGCACCATGGACAGCACTCTCACTGTCCAGTTCAGCACCATGGACAGCACCCCAGTGTCCAGTTCAGCACCATGGACATCACTCTCATTGTCCAGTTCAGCACATTGGACAGCACTCTCACCGTCAAATTCAGCACCATGGACAGCACCCACAGTGTCCAGTTCGGCGCACTGGACAGCACTCTCACTGTCCAATTCAGCACCATGGACAGCACCAACAGAGTCCAGTTCAGGATCCTTGGACAGCACACTCACTGTCAAGTTCAGGATCCTTGGACAGCACCCTAACTGTCAAGTTCAGGATCCTTAGACAGCACTCCTCATTGTCCAGCAGCACCATGGACAGAACTCTCCCTGTCCAGCAGCACCATGGACAGCACTCTTACTGTCCAGTTCAGAACGCTCAACACCCAGTTCAGCACCATGGACAGCACTCCCACTGCTTCAAGGGATTCTCCAGAGCTTCAGGGTGTGCAGGCTTTTCGCTCCATCCTATCACTAACACAGCTGTTTCAAATAATCACCTAATCCTGATCTTCAGTCTAGGCAATGATCTGAATCAGGTGTGTTACTGAAGGACTGGAACGAAAATCTGCACAACCTCTGGAAAAAAACTGTGTTAGACAGTGTGTGAAGCTGTGAGGGGTCTCTCCGTGGTGCTGAACTAACATGAGGCCAGTCTCTGCCACTACTGCTTCCACAACTATATTCCATGGTTTTTCACGATGTGGTCACAGTTCACGGCGCCTGAGGCGGCTGAGGCTCGGAGGTGGAAAACCCTTGTTTTAAAAAAGCACTTTTAAACTAGCCTTTTCTAGTTGTTTCTTTTCTATCAGGGCCAGACAGTAATGACCCTGTAGTTTAGTCTACTAAGTGAGATAGATCTGTAAAGACCTGCAGGTTCACTCCACCTGGTATACTCTCTGGAATGAGAGACCGAGAGAGAGAGAGAGAGAGAGAGAGAGAGAGAGAGAGAGAGAGAGAGCTAAAGTGATGGATGAGAGGGAGTGATGGATGAATGGATGAAAATGAGTGCCCACAACATCCAAACAAAGTGTCTACAGCAGGGCTGCCCAACCCTCTTCCTGGAGATCTACCGTCCTGTGGGTTTTCAGTCCAACCCAACCTGATTCTATTTATTAGCTGCTCAACAAGACCTTAACTAGCTGAATCAGTATGCTAAATTAGGGTTGGACTGAAAACCTACAGGACAGTAGATCTCCAGGAAGAGGGTTGGGCAGCCCTGGTCTACAGAAACTAGGAGAGAGGGTCAGAGAACAAAGGAGAGTGATAACGAGAGTGAGGGAGAATAAGACAGGCGGAGAGAGAGAGAGAGAGAGAGCGAGAGAGAGAGATAGAGAGAGAGAGAGAGAGAAAGAGAGAAAGAGAGAGAGTGAGTGAGGAGAAGAGAGGAGGGGAAAAGAAAAAGAGAGAAATAGAGAAAGAGAAAATGAGAAGAGATAGAAGTGAATGAGAGGGAGAGAGATTGCAGTGAAAATAGGACTGTAGGGCAGGATTAGCCCCTCCAGAGTTTACAAGGCAAAGACGACAAAGTGAGAGACTGAGGCTGAAACAGATGTAGGTTAATATAGGGAAAGACCTTGGCCCAAAAAGGCAAGGAGTACCCCACGTGAACACGCATGCTCTGGGCTGGGTGCGCTCACACAGCACGCGCTAAACAAATTACTTGCATTAACTACGATATAACTAAGTAGCAACAACAACTATTCCATGTCAAAATTACTCACAGGAAAAAGCACACACACAGAGACTCTCTCTCTCTCACACACACACACACACACACACACACACACACACACACACACACACACACAGTGACTCTCAGCAAGGACGTTTAGATAATGAAATTAAGAAAGCGGTGGCCACACAGTAAAATGACAGCACATTTAGACAGAGAGAGAGAGAGAGAGAGAGAGAGAGAGAGAGAGAGAGAGAGAGAGAGAGAGAGAGAATAATACAGTAGGTTACAGACCAATGTACATGAAATTACCATAATTTCCACCAGTAGGCTACCACCAGTGAGGTCTTCAGTTCACCAGTCTCTCTCCATCTATCTATTACCACAGCGCTCACACAATGTGTGTTTTTCTACTGTTTATTATAGATACGGTAGTCCCAGTTTATGTCACACGACACACACAATATGCCTCAGAATGTTGTTTGGAACCCCCTCCATTGCCACACTGTCACGCGGAGAGTTTGGAATTGATAAACATAGGCAGACCAGGCGCGACAAAGAAGACTGTATCCTCCAATGCGACTCTGACAGACATTAAAAGGTGTTAATGTGAGTTAGACAACATAACATAGACATTCCAGTAACAGATTAAAGCCATCCACAACAGACATAAACCATTTTGGCAGACGACACCAGAACGTGTTCACTGAAATAGTTTATTATTAATATCCTTAATCTTATCAACCACATGCAGTAGGGTAAAATGGTTCAGTTAAAATGTGTTTGTATATTTTGGGTTATGAGCAAAAACACTTACCCTGGCTGTCACAGGAGCGATATCCGAATGGTGTGCGCGCTTGACAGTAATCAAGAACCTTGCGCCTCGGAGGGTTGGCGGATTTCGCACTTCTCTCTCTCTATCTCTCTGCCCCCTATTTCACTCCCTCTCTCGATTGTGTGTGTTACCCCCTTATGCTCCTTTACCCATCCTCTCAATCTCCAACTCCCGCTCTTTTTCACTCACACTATCTATGAGCACTGCTGCGGTGGGTCTGGAACTACAATATACGGTACAACAGTGACAGTAGGGGACTGAAGAAGAGAGGGAGAGAGAGAGAGAGAGAGAGAGAGAGAGCAAGAGAGGGGCGGGGGGATGTAGAGGAAGGGAAATGCAGGGGCGCAAACTGCAAGTTCAAAATAATACATTTTTATTTATTTTGACAGGGAGTCAATGCTGAGACCAACGTCTCTTTTCCAGATGAGCCCTGTATATTACCATGATACACATCAAAATACAATAAACACATTAAACTACACATTCATATACACAATACAATACACGTACTTATACAAAACGATACATGAAAAGCAAAACACAATCATAAAAAACAGATTCTTCCGTAAAAAGGTCCCCTAACAACCGTCTGAAATGCCCTAGAGACACCAATTCCACACATAAGGTGCAAATAAAATAGAGAAATTAGTTTGGAGGTAATGGGCTCCCGAGATCTCAGTGCAAGAGGCGTCACTACAGTCCCTGGTTCGAATTCAGGCTGTATCACATCCGGTCGTGATATGGAGTCCCATAGGGAGGTGCACAATTGGCCCAGCGTCGTCCGAGTTTGCCGGGGTAGGCCGTCATTGTAAATAAGAATTTGTTCTTAACTGACTTGCCTGGTTAAATAAAGAAATATGCAGACTATTACAGAAGTTTTACATGAACAGTACTGTACAGTCAGATAACATTCAAGCATATTCAGGGTGATTTATGCAGCCTGTATGTGACCTGTCATTGTGGTGTAAATGTATTAAGCCATGAGCGTTCAAATTAAAGACAGCATCATCACACACCACTGTTAGTGGACAGTGACCATGAATGCGTAACTGCAATCTAGAGGTGCCGACAGTAGATACTACCTAGATACAGTAGATACTAACGAGATACAGTAGATACTAACGAGATACAGTAGATACTAACTAGAAACAGTACATACAGTATATACAGTAGATACTAACTAGATACAGTAGATACTAACTAGATACAGTAGATAGTAACTAGATACAGTACATACAGTATATACAGTAGATACTAACTAGATACAGTAGATACTAACTAGATACAGTAGATACTAACTAGATACAGTACATACAGTATATACAGTAGATACTAACGAGATATAGTAGATACTAACTAGATACAGTACATACAGTATATACAGTAGATACTAACTAGATACAGTAGATACTAACTAGATACAGTAGATAGTAACTAGATACAGTACATACAGTATATACAGTAGATACTAACTAGATACAGTAGATACTAACTAGATACAGTACATACAGTATATACAGTAGATACTATCTAGATACAGTACATACAGTATATACAGTAGATACTAACTAGATACAGTGGATACTAACTAGATACAGTACATACAGTATATACAGTAGATACTAACGAGATATAGTAGATACTAACTAGATACAGTACATACGGTATATACAGTAAATACTAACTAGATACAGTAGATACTAACTAGATACAGTAGATACAGTATATACAGTAGATACTAACGAGATATAGTAGATACTAACTAGATACAGTACATACAGTATATACAGTAGATACTAACTAGATACAGTAGATACTAACTAGATACAGTAGATACTAACTAGATACAGTACATACAGTATATACAGTAGATACTAACTAGATACAGTAGATACTAACTAGATACAGTAGATACAGTAGATACTAACTAGATACAGTAGATACTAACTAGATACAGTAGATACTAACTAGATACAGTAGATACTAACTAGATACAGTAGATACTAACTAGATACAGTACATACAGTAGATACTAACTAGATACAGTACATACTAACTAGATACAGTACATACAGTAGATACTAACTAGATACAGTAGATACTAACTAGATACAGTACATACAGTAGATACAGTAGATACAGTAGATACAGTAGATACTAACGAGATACAGTAGATACTAAATAGATACAGTATATACCAACGAGATACAGTAGATACTAGCTAGATACAGTAGATACTAACTAGATACAGTAGATACTAACGAGATACAGTAGACACTAACTAGATACAGTAGATACTAACAAGACAGTAGATTCTAATGAGATACAGTAGATACTAACTAGATTCAGTATATACTAACTAGATACAGTAGATACTAGCAAGATACAGTAGATACTAACTAGATACAGTAGATACTAACTAGATACAATAGGTACTAACCAGATTCAGTAGATACTAACTAGATACAGTAGATACTAACTAGATACAGTAGGTACTAACCAGATTCAGTAGATACTAACTATATACAGTAGATACTAACCAGATTCAGTAGATACCAACTAGATACAGTAGATACTAACGAGATACAGTAGATACTGACCAGATTCAGTAGATACCAACTAGATACAGTAGATACTAACGAGATACAGTAGATACTAACGAGATACAGTAGATAGGAATGAAAATATAGCCCACTGTAACCTGCTGTCTCCCTCCCTCCTCTCCGTCTTACCCCCTCCCTTTTCTCCTGTGGTCTCTGTCCCCCGTTCTATTTTTAGACAGCTGGTGGAGGAATCCTATATTTTTAGTAGCGATATCAATAGACAGCTGCACACTCTGACCTCATGGAGAGAGAGAGAGAGAGAGAGAGAGAGAGAGAGAGAGAGAGAGAGAGAGAGAGAGAGAGAGAGAGAGAGAGAGGAGGAAGGTTATGTCAGAAATTCAGAATGATTGACTGACCCAAGATAAGTGCAAAGTGGGTATAGGCTTCGTATATAAAAGCTACCCACACAGAAACACATTCAGGAATGTCAGTTTGAATGATAAGATCAGATTTATTCTCACAGATGCAACAGTGGTCATTACACAGTAATACATCTCTATCATAAAACTACAGCTAAAACACACACAGTCTATCATCATAGGAAAATAAACCAGAAAGGCTTGTGTGAAACACAGTGGGTCATTTTGACAGGGTGAAGGACAAGACACTAATTATCTTCTGTAGAATGAAAGGAGGAAGATAAAGAAAGAGGTTCAGCACTGCAGCCAAGCAGAGAGAGAGCTAGTGAGGTGGTGGGAGGCATAGAGAGAGAGCTAGTGAGGTGGTGGGAGGCAGAGAGAGAGCTAGTGAGGTGGTGGGAGGCAGAGAGAGAGCTAGTGAGGTGGTGGGAGGCAGAGAGAGAGCTAGTGAGGTGGTGGGAGGCAGAGAGAGAGCTAGTGAGGTGGTGGGAGGCAGAGAGAGAGAGAGCTAGTGAGGTGGTGGGAGGCAGAGAGAGAGAGAGCTAGTGAGGTGGTGGGAGGTAGAGAGAGAGCTAGTGAGGTGGTGGGAGGCAGAGAGAGAGCTAGTGAGGTGGTGGGAGGCAGAGAGAGAGCTAGTGAGGTGGTGGGAGGCAGAGAGAGAGAGAGCTAGTGAGGTGGTGGGAGGCAGAGAGAGAGCTAGTGAGGTGGTGGGATGCAGAGAGAGAGCTAGTGAGGTGGTGGGAGGCAGAGAGAGAGAGAGCTAGTGAGGTGGTGGGAGGCAGAGAGAGAGCTAGTGAGGTGGTGGGAGGCAGAGAGAGAGCTAGTGAGGTGGTGGGAGTAGAGAGAGAGAGCTAGTGAGGTGGTGGGAGGCAGAGAGAGAGAGAGCTAGTGAGGTGGTGGGAGGCAGAGAGAGAGAGCTAGTGAGGTGGTGGGAGGTAGAGAGAGAGCTAGTGAGGTGGTGGGAGGCAGAGAGAGAGAGCTAGTGAGGTGGTGGGAGGCAGAGAGAGAGCTAGTGAGGTGGTGGGAGGCAGAGAGAGAGCTAGTGAGGTGGTGGGAGGCAGAGAGAGAGCTAGTGAGGTGGTGGGAGGCAGAGAGAGAGAGAGCTAGTGAGGTGGTGGGAGGCAGAGAGAGAGCTAGTGAGGTGGTGGGAGGCAGAGAGAGAGCTAGTGAGGTGGTGGGAGGTAGAGAGAGAGAGAGCTAGTGAGGAGGTGGGAGGTAGAGAGAGAGAGCTAGTGAGGTGGTGGGAGGTAGAGAGAGAGCTAGTGAGGTGGTGGGGGGCAGAGAACGAGAGCTAGTGAGGAGGTGGGAGGCAGAGAGAGAGAGAGGAAGGACAGAGAGGTAAAAGAGAGAGTGAGTGACAGAGGAGGCAGGTAGAGGAAGAGAGAGGAGGGAGGTAGAGAGAGAAGTTGATGAGATTTTACTGTGAAGTTCAAATTATAACACAGATCTCTATGGGGAGATAGTACTCCCATCGTGATGCTGCGGGGTTGAGTGAAGGGGGGGGTGAGGAGAGTGAGGAGTGGAGGTTGTGCCTGTGGGACAGCAGCGAGGGAAGGATGAAGAGAGGGAGTGAAATTGAGATGCGGAGAAGGTGGTCGTGCTGGTTCGACAACTACCACAGTCAATGAAGAGGATCTTACGTGTGTGTGTGTGTGTGTGTGTGTGTGTGTGTGCGCATGCAGGGACAGAAGATGAGATTGACAAAAGGCTTGGGAAAGAAAAACAGGGTGCGATGGATTGATGTTAAATAGTGGAAGTAGAACATGTTAGTACAGACAGTATGTTAATTACACACTATTACATGTTGACACTTTCATGATTCAGACATTTAGAGGCATAAAAATTAGACAAAAGTATTTTTCAGCCTTTCCAATTCATTTTATTATGATTTTTGATGTATTCCTAATACACAAAACTTGAAATAACCAAACTAATAAATATACAGATAAATGATAAATGCATAACTTAAAATCTTCTATAACTTTAATAATATCTACAACTAGTAGATGCATACTGTAGTAATCTATCTATCTATCTATCTATCTATCTATCTATCTATCTACACAAATCCCTTTGTGTTTGACCCTGAACCCAAACTGGCCTTGGGTGATGCTGACCACCCTTTAAAGTAGCCTACAGTAACAGTTCTGAATTTGGCCCGCTGGGGATTTTATTTGTCCCCCCAAGTTCATTATTTTATTGTGGACATAAAAGACAAACACCAGCAAGTCAGCTCCAAGGGATTTAACATTGGAAATCTGTTCCAAAGTATTCCAACACTTAATAGAGATACAGTATGTGATGATAAACAAATGTAAACAAAGTTTGAAATTATATTATTTTAGTCAAATATTTTATCAGTTTGGACTTCTTGCAGTCAATTTGCAGTTTACAAATTATTTGAACTATGTTCCAGCCGCCTGACCATCCACTCAAGAGGAAATTGGCCCATGGCTGAATCTAGTTGATGATCTCTGCTATACAGCCTTTTAGTATTGATGTTTATGCAGAGAAAAGAGCAGTGGGATTTGAGCTGGTACAAATCCATTCGCTCACGTCCATGGTTGAAACCTAGCTTGACTTTTTCATTTTAATTTAACCTTTATTTAACTAGGCAAGTCAGTTAAGAACAAGTTCTTATTTACAATGATGGACTACCAAAAGGCAAAAGGCCTCCTGCGGGGATGGGGGCTGGGATTAAAAATAAAAATGAATTAAATAAAAATATAGGACAAAACACACATCACGACAAGAAAGACATCACAACACTACATAAAGAGAGACACCACAACACTACATAAAGAGAGACCTAAGACAACAACATAGCATGGCAGCAACACATGACAACACAGCATGGTAGCAACACAACATGACAACAACATGGTAGCAACATAACATGGCAGCAGCACAACACGGTAGCAGCACATAACATGGTACAAACATAATTGGGCACAGACAACAGCACAAAGGGCAAGAAGGACTCTGTATAATTTCACCAGGATTACAATAGTTCACATGACTATGTTTTCATAAGTATACAAATATTTGATAGTATTTTCCTGACTAATAATTTTGACTAATTCCAGTGTAACACACAATAATGGGGATCCCAGATGTAATATAAAACAGTCCAGAACTTTGCCTGGCAACACTCTCCAGGTCAAGTATATTTCAACCACAGAACATTATTACATCATGATTATGTTTCCATGTATTGACCTGTCCCACATTTAAACCTTATCAGTGGTGGATCAATGTCCTTACACAGCAAATTACTGTACAGTACAGTACAATATAGTACCGTACAATATAGTACAGTACAGTACAGACCTAAACTACTTACGTAAACAGACCTAAACTAAACTACTTACGTAAACTAAAATGTACAAAATATGTAACAATATTACATGCTATCTCATATAAGATAACAATATTACATGCTATCTCATATAAGATAACAATATTACATGCTATCTCATACAAGATAACAATATTACATGCTATCTCATACAAGATAACAATGTTACATGCTATCTCATGTAAGATAACAATGTTATATGCTATCTCATACAAGATAACAATGGTATATGCTATCTCATATAAGATAACAATATTACATGCTATCTCATATAAGATAACAATGTTATATGCTATCTCATATAAGATAACAATATTACATGCTATCTCATACAAGATAACAATGTTACATGCCATCTCATATAAGATAACAATGTTACATGCTATCTCATATAAGATAACAATGTTATATGCTATCTCATATAAGATAACAATGTTATATGCTATCTCATATAAGATAGAAATATTACATGCTATCTCATACAAGATAACAATGTTACATGCTATCTCATATAAGATAGCAATGTTATATGCTATCTCATATAAGATAACAATGTTATATGCTATCTCATATAAGATAACAATATTACATGCTATCTCATATAAGATAACAATGTTATATGCTATCTCATATAAGATAACAATGTTATATGCTAGCAGATAAGCATATTATTAGTTGGGACTTAACATGAAGCATTGCAGCTCACTGAATCCCAACCATACTGAAAATGTCCTAACCATGCTACCTAACTCCTAACTCACGGTGCCCCATTAATCCTTATTACATTTCCTTCTGAGATATTTCCTATGTTACTCCTTGTCACTCTGTCACTGGTTGGTGAACCTCAGCCAAAATGGCCGCTGAGGTCCACATCGCATATTAAAACAGTCTTCTCCTCCTCATCTCAGACATTCTGGCTAGTCTCAGCAAGAAATAGAACAAAACCTTATGAGATGTATTTACTCTGTCACTGGTTGGTGAACCTCAGCCAAAATGTCCACTGAATGCCACATCACATTATAAAACCGTCCTCTCCTCATCTCAGATATCCTGGGTAGTCTCAGGTCACATGTCTGATGTAGTGCCAACCCGGGTCAGTTAGCTCAGTTGGACCTGAGTTTGCGCTTTCACATTCCATTTGGGTCGAGGTCAAAGTGTTAAATCAGCAAGAAAGTGAGAAATATAGCAACGGATCTAGGAATAGAATGAGACAGCTGACAAGGTGTAAGGCTGTACAGTATGGAAACATGAATCAGATGGTTGACTTGGTAGTCCTCCTATCTGGTGGAAAATATTGAATTTGTTGATGGAGATGGGAGAGTAAGTAATAATGTAGTTAGTCAAAGTCGCCCTTAACCGCAGAACACAGGGTTAGATGGTTTCATTTTCATGAATGGTTACCATTCACCCCAGGTCTAATGGTTAAAGTTAGGATTGGGGGTAGCTAGGGGAATCTGATCCCAGATCACTGATTAGGAGCAACTTTTCTTCAAGCTGTAATATATAATGATTGATTTGATTTCCTACCCATCTTCTAGGTTTCTAGTTATGTATCACAATTATATGACCAATGGATTGAAGTTAAACTGGAAACACAAAACAAGGAGCAATTTTTGGTAACAATATAATAGAACAATGTAATAGAACACAATATGACATTACATAACACAAGAAATACTGCTTTATATAATATCAGAGGTCATTCATTTCAGAAGTAATAGATTATAAATGTGGCATATAGACAGCTCTAGCTGTATTTCTATGTAATACATCTGATATTGATACTACAATAGCATGATACCATGACATAAAATACGTTTACCTTAAAATCACTATAGATTTAACAGTCAGATTCAGTGGCATCGTACAGTATCTGGTTGCAATTACAGTTTTTCTCAGTCGCTTTGGTGCATTTCTTAGATCAAAAGTGCAATTCTTGATATTACTTGTACAAATTCCAAATCATCTAGTCACTTGTGCACATCATTAAAGCAATTTCTTATTCCTTTGAACACATTGCAATTGCTTTTGTACATATTGCAATTGATAATGTACAAGTGTCAGCTTTTTTCCACATTTTCAATTGCTCATGTCATGTTGATCAAAATATAGTAGATGGTTCTCTGTTGAATAGGATAAGCCATTACATGCAAAATTGTTGAACTATTTGTCATAAACTGTCAAGCATAGTTTTACACACTTCTATTAGACCTTTTGTACAAAAGTGTGAATTGATGAATCGTGCCGGTGAAATTGACCCTCACTCATGAAGGAATGTAAAGTGTTAGTTCAACCAACAATCAACCAGTTGTCTAAATTGCTCAAAGGTGCATCCCATGAAGAATCAATTGGCAAGCATATATAGACAGACCATAACACAGAGTTGCAATAATGGATAGACCAGGAAACGAACAGGGTCAACAGCCAAGAGGAGGAAGAAGAGGAGCAAGGATGCGTGGTGGAAGGCAAAACAGAGGAAGAGGCAGAAGAGGACATAGGTGCATATCTGATGACATAAGGGCCACTATTGTAGACCATGTTGTCAATCATGGCCTTACAATGGCTGAGGCGGGCCAAAGGGTGCAGCCGAATATTGGGAGATCAACCGCGTCCTCAATAGTTCAAACGTTTCGAAGAGAGAACAGGTATGTCCACCAATGTACAGTGCACTGTTACTGTATATAAGCAGTATACTGTATACTTCCTACAATGCTTCATATTACAGTAGTCCACTTGTATTTCACAGCATACAGAAATATACTCTATAGAGACACATACTGCACCTTACATGCATCCACCTGTATGTTTTACAGTAAAATGTGTGTTCGCATAGTTTTTGTCTATGTGAAAGTGTGCAATGCATCACTGCATTTTTCCCCACATAGGACTGCAAGATTACCTCAAACCGGTGGCAGAGGACGCCTTTTCACACCTCAACAGGAGGAGGCTATTTGCACCATGGTCCGAGCAAACAATGCCATGAGACTCAGGGAAATACAAAGGACCATTATAGAAGGCAACGATGTCTTTGAAAACATCCATACGGTTAGGATCTCAACCATCGACAGGGTGCTGCATAGAAACCAGATGAGTATGAAACAGCTGTACCGTGTACCATTCCAAAGGAATGAGGACAGAGTTAAGGAGCTACGGTACCAGTATGTACAGGTAAAACATATATCTATGGAACTACTTTACAGCAACATTTTATAGTGATACATAGTACAGTAAGCATAAACTGCACACATTTCCATTGCTGTGGAAGGAACATGCAATATATGTACATTTTATGTCACTCTTCCTTACCAAAACAAATTAAACTGTGTGTTCTGGGATATAGCGTATAATGGAGTTGGAATCAAGTGAACCCTCTCACAACTTTGTATACGTGGATGAGGCTGGCTTCAACCTGACCAAATGCAGAAGGCGGGTCGGAATATCATCGGTCACAGAGCTACTGTGGATTTGCCAGGCCAACGGGGAGGAAATATCACCATGTGTGCTGCTATTTCGAGCATGGTGTCCTAACCCATATCCCCTTATAGGGCCATACAACACCCAGCATCTACTCAACTTTTACGAGACTCTCTACAGGGCTCTCATCCCTGATGATGAGAGGGGTCTGTTTAGAGAGGATTTGCCAAAGTATGTGGTCATTTGTGATAATGTGAGTTTCAATCGATCAAACATCATAAGGCAATGGTTTGTGACCCACCCGAGGATGCTCATAGAATTCCTCCCACCTTATTCACCATTCCTTAACCCAATTGAGGAGTTCTTTTCAGCATGGAGGTGGAAGGTGTACGATCGTCAGCCACACACACAGATGACCCTGCTGGCTGCAATGGATGCAGTATGTGAGGACATCACAGTAGACGCCTGCAGAGGATGGATAAGGCATTCCAAAAGATTCTTTCCACGTTGCATTGGAAGGGAAAATATCCGGTGTGATGTGGATGAGAATATGTTGGCCGACAGACAGGAACGTCTGGATGTGTAGAGACAGCACTAGAACAGTGCTGCGGGCAAAGTTGTGCCTTAGGGGTGGTTTCCTGTGTTTCTTTCTAATTTAGTATTTTTTACTTTGTGCCCCTTGGGTTGTCCAGTCTCTTTCAATCAATAACCCACTTACAGTAATATGTAAATAGTACTGTTGAAATTGATATATGCCATAGAAGTGCAGCCTTGTGCATTTTCAATACAGTAACTGTCATCCAAACTGTAGCCTAAGTTTACATCAGGTAATACTGTCAAAGTACACAGTTACATTGACAACATGCCTAAACATTTTGACGACCTTGTTCGTGAACAATGACTCAATGACTTATCATTCTGATGACACTGACATGATCGTTGGCATGAATATTTACTTTTGAGAGATGTACTAAGGATTTTTAGTGACTGACTAGCTTTAGAAACATATCTATTGTATATTGCAGTTTGTACAAATTGTTCTGAGAAATGCACTTATTATTTATTATGTTAGGGATGATGTGAAAAATGCACCAAAGCGACTGAGAAAAACTGTAACTGCATCAACTTTAAATAAAAGTCATGTTGTTTTGTATGCATTGCATCAACTAAATGTGTTATTTGACTTTTACAGCTAATCTGCCGATTCAACCCTGTATTACACAGATTTTTCTCTGAAAAATATGCCACGAACCCAGGCTCTAGAGTATAGCAGAGACGGAGAGTTATCTGTAGGTTGTGTATACTGATTGTTTGTGTTTAAATTGTGTGCTATTCTCTGTTTTGAACTTATTCGCTTTAGAAAATGACTATTAGGCGGTGAGGGGAATGTGGGGGAGCTCCTTCCCCCCTCAGACAGAGAGGGGATAGAGAGAGACAGAGCTGCTCCCTGCAGACAAAGAGAAGAGGATAAAAAGACAGAGAGTTGCCCCCTCAGAAAGAGAGGGGAGTAGAGCGAAACAGAGTTGTACCCTTCAAAAAAAGTGGGGGTGGAGAGAGACAGAGCTGCCCCCCCTCAGATGGCAGTGAGGGGGTGGAGAGAGACAGAGCTGCCCCCCCTCAGATGGCAGTGAGGGGGTGGAGAGAGACAGAGCTGTCCCCCCTCAGATGGCAGTGAGGGGGTGGAGAGAGACAGAGCTGCCCCCCCTCAGATGGCAGTGAGGGGGTGGAGAGAGACAGAGCTGCCCCCCCTCAGATGGCAGTGAGGGTGGAGAGAGACAGAGCTGCCTCCCAGACAGTGAGGGGTGGAGAGAGACAGAGCTGCCCCCAGACAGTGAGGGGTGGAGAGAGACAGAGCTGCCCCCCCTCAGATGGCAGTGAGGGTCGGGGGGGCGAGCTCAGGGTTAATGAAGGAGAAGCCCAGGAAGTCTTCCTGGTCAATGGCCGCCAGAACGTCAGGGTCAGAGGGTGTCAGCACAGACGGAGCCGCCGTGAAGAACTTGTCAAAGTTCTCCCCTTTCTTCCCACCCTGAGAGAGATAGAGATATTATTACATATAGAACATATATATATATATATACACATGAATCGAACTCCTTCTTCCACACACACGGGCACGCACATCAATTCTCTCTCTCTCTCTCTCTCTCTCTCTCTCTCTCTCTCTCTCTCTCTCTCTCCCTCCCCCTCAGGTGTACAGTAAAGCATGTCACGTGTGGTCCGTGTTCCCCCTCAGCGTGTGACAGCTGCTCTGCTGGTTAATATGAATTTCATTTGCCTAATGGGCCTGACCCCAGAGCACATTCTGACACCTCACTGCCCACTCAACCATTGGCTGGCATGGCCACAGACTGACAAGTGACAGGCTAATGACGGCATAGATTTGCATACAAGACAAGGGGGCAGGACCCCGGGGCAGAAGGGTCATGATTGTTATGACACCCCTGTCTGTTCCAGAATTCTCAAGGTCTATCTCTGAGAATAAGGGAGAAATTAGGAGATATATATATCCTGTATACAGTATACAGTGATAAGGGAGAGGGAGTGGGAGAAAAACTGACACGTGAGAAAGGCTGCCGTAGGCAGGCCTGGCTTTCAGTAGAAGACCGGCTATGTGCACACTGCCCACAAAATGAGGTGGAAACTGAGCTGCACTTCCTAACCTCCTGCAAAATGTATGACCATATTAGAGACACGTATTTCCCTCAGATTACACAGACCCACCAAGAATTAGAAAACAAATCCAATTTTGATAAACTCCCATATGTATTGGGTGAAATACCATAATACTGTGTGCAATCACAGCAGCAAGATTTGTGACCTGTTGCCACAAGAAAAGGGCAACCAGTGAAGAACAAACACCATTTATGTTTATTTATTTTCCCATTTGTACTTTAACTATTTGCACATCGTTACAACACTGTATATATACATAATATGACATTTTAAATGTCTTTATTATTTTGGAACTTTTGTGAGTGTAATGTTTACTGTTAACGTTTACTGTTAATTTTGTATCTATTTCACTTGCTTTGGCAGTGTAATATCTATGTAATATCTATGCCAATAAAGCCCCTTGAATTGAATTGAATTGAATTGAAAAAGGGATAGAAAGAGAAACTATAGAGAAAGTTGAATAAAAAAAGACGGATAGAGAGAGAAGGGTTGAAATATTGAACCCCTGCGAGTTGTGAGGAGAGTCATTATGATGAGAGGAGGAAGATATAGAGACATGGAGAGGAAGACAGAGATAGTTAACTCCTGCGGGATTTACTGGCAGTTCTAGGTTTGAAGAGAGGCTCAAGAAAGGGGAATATTAAGAGAGAGAGACGTAGACAGAGAAAGAGGTAGAGAGAGAGGGATAGAAAAAGAGAGAGACAGACAGAGAAAGAGATGGAAAGAGAGAGAGAATAGAGGAGGTAGAGGAAGAGGTAGAGGTAGAGACAAACAGTTCTGGGTTTGAAGGGAGGCTGTATCTCCATTCTCTCCAGTCGGTCCCAGTCCATCCAACGGAAGAAGGGATGCTCCCGTATCTCTTTCTCCCCCTCCTCCCCTCCGCCCAGTCGCTTCGCTGGGTGCTTGGTCAGGAGCTGGGGACAGCGGAGAGGAAGAAAGAATAAGAGTGTGAAAATGGAGAAAAAGGAGAGTAGAGAAAGAGAGATAGAAAAGAGGGAGAGAGCAATAGAAAGATGGAGCGTTGTCTTGAAATCTCCTCTTGCAGAGTTGCATGGGTAGTTTGCTGTAAGTTACACTATGTTGACTTAGAAATGACATTGTGAGATATGCCTTCTTGATTGTCCCTGAGGGGACTAAGTGAATTGAATAGGATGTAGATTACCCCCTTGCAGATGGCGACGGCCTCACGGGACAGACTCTTGGGATAGGAGACACTCTGCTCCATGATGGACTGAAACAACTCCTCCTCATCAATACCATCAAAGGGAGGCTGGGAAGGGAGGAAAGAGGAGGAAAGAGAGAGTTGAGAGAGAGAGGAAAGACAGAGAGAGGTCGGGTGAGAGAGTATGGGGGGGAAGGGGGAATGGGGAGGGAGAGAGGGAGGAAGGGAGGGAGGGGGGGAAGATAGAAAAAGAGGGAGGGAGGTGAGAGCGAGGTGGAGAGAGAGAGAATTTGATAGCAAATACAATTTTGATAAACTTCTATATCTATTGGGTGAAATACCACAGTGTGCCATCAGATTTGTGACCTGTTGCCACAAGAAAAGGGCAACCAGTGAAGAACAAACACCATTGTAAATACAACCCATATTTATATTTATTTTCCCTTTTGTACTTTAACTATTTGCACATCGTTACAACACTGTATACAGACATAATATTACATTTGAAATGCCTTTATTCTTCTGGAAATCTGTGAGTGTAATGTTTGCTGTTAATTTATGATTGTTTATTTCACATGCTTTGGCAGTGTAAACATATGTTTTCCATGTCAATAAAGCCCCTTAGAGAGAGGACATAGCTGTTTCTATTGTCTTGAAGCCATTGGTGATTCAGTGACAGAGAGAATGGAGAAGTAAAGTTATACCTGTCCAGCCAACATCTCATAGAGCAACACCCCATACGACCACCAGTCAACTGCCTTACCATAGGGCTGGTAGGCTACAATCTGACAGACAGGAGGACAGGAGGAAGAGAAGGATTAGAGAGAGGCTCAGGAAAGGGTGTACATGTGTATATAGAGTAGTGTGTTTGTGAGGAAGAGAGATAGAGAGAGAGAGAGAGAGAGAGAGAGAGAGAGAGAGCGAGAGAGAGAGACAGAGAGAGAGAGACAGAGAGAGAGAGAGAGAGAGAGAGAGACAGAGAGAGAGAGACAGAGAGAGAAAGAGAGAGAGAGACAGACAGACAGACAGAGGTGTGTGTATAGTCTATAATTGAGAGATGACACCATGCGGGATAGACAACAATTCCCTCTCTGGCTCTGGGGAAATATATTGTATCTCTGACCACAATGACAGATGCAGGAAGATCAATAGAGATTTTACATTAGATAATCAATCCCCTACGGGTTTAACTAGGAGGTTAATGATAGCACAATGACGCACACGGGCAATCACCAATCACACTGTCTCTCACACACCAATCACCAATCACACTGTCTCTCACACACCAATCACATTGTCTCTCACACGCTAATCACCAATCACACTGTCTCTCACACACAGAGCACATGCACATACTGTACGCACATGTACACATACGTACACACACGTACACACACGTACACACACACACACACACACACACACACACACACACACACACACACACACACACTAATTGAATCATGAGAAGTTAATGCTGACAAGGCCAGTAAGGAGACATGAAGTGAAGAGAGGTGCAGAAGAGACAGCCTCATACCACAGCTCTGGAAAACAATGGGACCAAACGAACAGAAAGACAGAGGAGGTCTCAGAGAAAGGAGGGATGAGAGGTGAGAGGGAGTGAGTGGGGGGAGTAAGAGGGGTGAGGAATGGAGTACCTCTGGTGCGATGTAGTCTGGGGTCCCACAGAAGGTACGTGTAGTGTCACCTTCAAACATGCCCTCCCTGCACATCCCAAAATCAGCTATCTTTATATGACCCTCACTGTCCAGCAACACATTATCCAGCTTCAGATCCCTGCGAGATAGGGAGAGAGAGAGAGAGAGAGAGAGAGCGAGACAGAGAGAGAGAGAGAGAGAGAGAGAGAGAGAGAGAGAGAGAGAACACATATTGTATGGCCTTGATCAGGCCACAGTGGGTGACTAATATAAAGTTGCTGCCAGACACTGATCAGGTCAGTGATATGTTGTTAGCCTTAATACCTGTAGATGATTCCTTTAATACCTGTAGATGATTCCTTTAATACCTGTAGATGATTCCTTTAATACCTGTAGATGATTCCCTTGGTATGGAGGAAGAAGAGGCCTATGGCTATCTCTGCTCCATAAAACCTGAGAGAAAGAGAGAATGTAATTGAGAGAGAGACACAGAGAGACGTGGGGGTAGAGAGCTAGGTAGAGATAGAGTTAGCGGTTGATGACTGATCACAGTGCATTGATGATGGGGTAGCTCCTGGCTGAGAGGGAGGAGGCGGGAGAGGGGAGGAGGATGGATGGTGGAGGTGGCTGTGATATGTCTGGGAATCTGCTCTTGGTTGTTGACTAATAAAACCAGATGGAATGATGGATGGAGAGATAGGGAAGTAGGTTGTGTACATACGCTGCGTGAGGCTCTTTGAACTTGCCAACTATCTGGATGTGAAACATGAGGTCTCCTCCGTTGACATACTCCATCACATAGTAGAGACGGTCCTGGGTGATGGAAAATAATGATGCTGTTACTAGGGAAACGAAAACACACACATACACACACAAATTGGTTCTTGAGGCAAATGAATTGACCTTTTAGTCAAATACTCCAACTAATTATTGTTTGATCTGAGGGAGCAAACAGACAAGACACACAAACAGGATCACTAGTACCACTGCCCTGGTATTCTCCTAATGATGTACACACACACACACACACACACACACACACACACACACACACACACACACACACACACACACACACACACACACACACACACACACACACACACACACACACACACAATTAGCCTCATATGGACATTGCACAGATATGGCCACAATAGACAATGCAAAAACACACACATGGATAGGCGCACACACAAACGTACGCACGTGTGGGTATGCGCAACCACCCATACACACACACATTATGTAATTCCCCTCCAGTCAAAATTAAAAAGCAATCTGTTCTCAAATAACCTCTCCTCCAGGACTAATGACCTCGTTAAGGGAAGCAAGCTAATTAATTAATTCATTTAATCACAGATCTGGGTCAACTAAGACCAATATGACTAAAGGGTGAATTAACTAAATGTCTTAAACTTGAGGTTCATTAGCCAAAATAGGTTGATTCAAGACCTGATAGTTGAAAGCCTTTCCTTGGCTGTTCATTGACTGAACAGTGCTTATTCTACATGATTGATTGACAGACATAATTCTATGTCCAATATGGTGAATGCACATTAACGACTTTGTTGCAAACTGCCAGGAGGGAATTGTGGTAACGCACACACACACACACACACACACACACACACACACGCACACACACACACACACACGTACACACACGTACACACACACACACACACACACACACACACACACACACACACACACACACACACACACACACACACACACACACACACACACCTCTGTCTGAAAGGCTGAGTAGAGTGCTGTGAGGAAGTGGGGGCGGTTGGCCAGTCCCAGAACCCTCCTCTCCACCATGGCACTCTCTGTGTCCTCATCCTGGAACAGCACATCCTTCTTCAACACCTTCACCGCAAACAGCCGCTCACTCCCTCTCTCCTCAGCCAGCAGTACCTGGGGGGAGGGAGGGGGAGGGAGTTAGGGTAAGGGGGGGAGGGCATCTGACCGACAGACAATCAGAAAGACAGTTTGCCACAGAAAGACAGTCTAGCTTGGTGTGAAAACATTGTTACATAGCCAAGCAGATAGACACATCTCTGCACCCACAGCTGAGATCATCCACCGAAAGTGACCAGACAAACTGAACATCTTTGATCACTAAACCATTTACAGAATTTCCACATGTAACATCCACAAAATCTGACACACATTCCATGACATCACACTCTTGCTGTTTCTCTCTCCGTCTCACTGTTTCTCTCTCCGTCTCAAATCATAAAGACTTTATAATCCTTCAAGGTATTACAGAGAGCTACAAAAGCAGTTGCACTCTCCCCTCCCTCTCTCTCTCTCTCTCTCTCTCTCTCTCTCTCTCTCTCTCTCTCTCTCTCTCTCTCTCTCTCTCCCCGTTCTCCACCTCTCTCTCTCTCCCCCTCGCTCTCTCCCTCGCTCCCTCTCTCTCTCCGCCTCTCTGTCTCCACCCTCTCTCTCGCTCCATCTCTCCCCCTCTCTCTCTCCCTCTCCCCATCTCTCTCTCACCTCTACAGGCAGGTGTGTTACGTTTATTACAATGTGTCTAAAGGCAGGTGTGTTACGTTTATTACAGTGTGTCTACAGGCAGATGTGGGTTACGTTTATTACAGTGGGTCTCCAGGCAGGTGTGTTACGTTTATTACAGTGGGTCTCCAGGCAGATGTGTGTTACGTTGAGTACAGTGTGTCTACAGGCAGGTGTGTTACGTTTATTACAGTGTGTCTACAGGCAGATGTGTATTACGTTTATTAAAGTGGGTCTACAGGCAGGTGTACGATTACAGTGTGTCTCCAGGCAGGTGTGTTACGTTTATTACAGTGTGTCTACAGGCAGATGTGTTTATGCTTATTACAGTGTGTCTACAGGCAGGTGTGTTACGTTTATTACAGTGTGTCTACAGGCAGGTGTGTTACGTTTATTACAGTGTGTCTACAGGCAGGTGTGTTACGTTTATTACAGTGTGTCTACAGGCAGGTGTGTTACGCTTTATTACAGTGTGTCTACAGGCAGGTGTGCATGTTTATTACAGTGTGTCTACAGGCAGGTGTGTTACGTTTATTACAGTGTGTCTACAGGCAGGTGTGTTACGTTTATTACAGTGTGTCTACAGGCAGGTGTGTTACGTTTATTACAGTGGTGTCTACAGGCAGGTGTGTTACGTTTATTACAGTGTGTCTACAGGCAGGTGTGTTATGTTTATTACAGTGTGTCTACAGGCAGGTGTGTTACGTTTATTACAGTGTGTCTACAGGCAGGTGTGTTACGTTTATTACAGTGTGTCTACAGGCAGGTGTGTTACTTTTTATTACAGTGTGTCTACAGGCAGGTATGTTACGTTTATTACAGTGTGTCTCCAGGCAGGTGTGTTACGTTTATTACAGTGTGTCTACAGGCAGGTGTGTTACGTTTATTACAGTGTGTCTACAGGCAGGTGTGTTACGTTTATTACAGTGTGTCTACAGGCAGGTGTGTTATGTTTATTACAGTGTGTCTACAGGCAGGTGTGTTACGTTTATTACAGTGTGTCTACAGGCAGGTGTGTTACCTTTATTACAGTGTGTCTACAGGCAGGTGTGTTACGTTTATTACAGTGTGTCTACAGGCAGGTGTGTTACCTTTATTACAGTGTGTCTACAGGCAGGTGTGTTACGTTTATTACAGTGTGTCTACAGGCAGGTGTGTTACATTTATTACAGTGTGTCTCCAGGCAGGTGTGTTACGTTTATTACAGTGTGTCTACAGGCAGGTGTGTTACGTTTATTACAGTGTGTCTACAGGCAGATGTGTTACGTTTATTACAGTGTGTCTACAGGCAGGTGTGTTACGTTTATTACAGTGTGTCTCCAGGCAGGTGTGTTACGTTTATTACAGTGTGTCTACAGGCAGATGTGTTACGTTTATTACAGTGTGTCTACAGGCAGGTGTGTTACGTTTATTACAGTGTGTCTACAGGCAGGTGTGTTACGTTTATTACAGTGTGTCTACAGGCAGGTGTGTTACGTTTATTACAGTGTCTACAGGCAGGTGTGTTACGTTTATTACAGTGTGTCTACAGGCAGGTGTGTTATGTTTATTACAGTGTGTCTACAGGCAGGTGTGTTACGTTTATTACAGTGTGTCTACAGGCAGGTGTGTTACGTTTATTACAGTGTGTCTACAGGCAGGTGTGTTACGTTTATTACAGTGTGTCTACAGGCAGGTGTGTTACGTTTATTACAGTGTGTCTACAGGCAGGTGTGTTACGTTTATTACAGTGTGTCTACAGGCAGGTGTGTTACGTTTATTACAGTGTGTCTACAGGCAGGTGTGTTACCTTTATTACAGTGTGTCTACAGGCAGGTGTGTTACGTTTATTACAGTGTGTCTACAGGCAGGTATGTTACCTCTATTACAGTGTGTCTACAGGCAGGTGTGTTACGCTTATTACAGTGTGTCTACAGTCAGGTGTGTTACGTTTATTACAGTGTGTCTACAGGCAGGTGTGTTATGTTTATTACAGTGTGTCTACAGACAGGTGTGTTACGTTTATTACAGTGTGTTTCCAGGCAGGTTTGTTACGTTTATTACAGTGTGTCTCCAGGCAGGTGTGTTACGTTTATTACAGTGTGTCTCCAGACAGGTGTGTTACGTTTATTACAGTGTGTCTACAGGCAGGTGTGTTACGTTTATTACAGTGTGTCTACAGGCAGATGTGTTACGTTTATTACAGTGTGTCTACAGGCAGGTGTGTTACGTTTATTACAGTGCGTCTCCAGGCAGGTGTGTTACGTTAATTACAGTGTGTCTCCAGGCAGGTGTGTTACGTTTATTACAGTGTCTACAGGCAGGTGTGTTACGTTTATTACAGTGTGTCTACAGGCAGGTGTGTTACGTTTATTACAGTGTGCCTACAGGCAGGTGTGTTACGTTTATTACAGTGTGTCTACAATTAGGTGTGTTACGTTTATTACAGTGTGTCTACATGCAGATGTGTATTACGTTTATTAAAGTGGGTCTACAGGCAGATGTGTGTTACGTTTATTACAGTGTGTCTACAGGCAGGTGTGTTACGTTTATTACAGTGTGTCTACAGGCAGGTGTGTTACGTTTATTACAGTGTGTCTACAGGCAGGTGTGTTACGTTTATTACAGTGTGTCTACAGGCAGGTGTGTTATGTTAATTAAAGTGGTTCTACAGGCAGATGTGTGTTACGTTTATTACAGTGTGTCTACAGGCAGGTGTGTTACGTTTATTACAGTGTGTATACAGGCAGGTGTGTTACGTTTATTACAGTGGGTCTACAGGCAGATGTGTGTTACGTTCATAACAGTGTGTCTACAGGCAGGTGTGTTACGTTTTTTTACAGTGTGTCTACACGCAGATGTGTTACGTTTATTACAGTGGGTCTACAGGCAGATGTGTGTTACGTTTATTACAGTGTGTCTACAGGCAGGTGTGTTACGTTTATTACAGTGTGTCTACAGGCAGGTGTGTTACGTTTATTACAGTGTGTCTACAGGCAGATGTGTGTTACGTTTATTACAGTGTGTCTACAGGCAGGTGTGTTACGTTTATTACAGTGTGTCTACAGGCAGGTGTGTTACGTTTATTACAGTGTGTCTACAGGCAGGTGTGTTATGTTTATTACAGTGTGACTACAGGCAGGTGTGTTATGTTTATTACAGTGGTTCTACAGGCAGATGTGTGTTACGTTTATTACAGTGTGTCTACAGGCAGGTGTGTTACGTTTATTACAGTGTGTATACAGGCAGGTGTGTTACGTTTATTACAGTGGGTCTACAGGCAGATGTGTGTTACGTTCATAACAGTGTGTCTACAGGCTGGTGTGTTACGTTTTTTTACAGTGTGTCTACACGCAGATGTGGGTTACGTTTATTACAGTGGGTCTCCAGGCAGGTTTGTTACGTTTATTACAGTGTGTCTACAGGCAGATATGTGTTACGTTTATTAAAGTGTGTCTAAAGGCAGGTGTGTTACGTTTATTACAGTGTGTCTACAGGCAGGTGTGTTATGTTTATTACAGTGTGTCTACAGGCAGGTGTGTTACGTTTATTACAGTGTGTATACAGGCAGGTGTGTTACGTTTATTACAGTGGGTCTACAGGCAGATGTGTGTTACGTTCATAACAGTGTGTCTACAGGCAGGTGTGTTACGTTTTTTTACAGTGTGTCTACACGCAGATGTGGGTTACGTTTATTAAAGTGGGTCTACAGGCAGATGTGTGTTACGTTTATTACAGTGTGTCTACAGGCAGGTGTGTTACGTTTATTACAGTGTGTCTACAGGCAGGTGTGTTACGTTTATTACAGTGTGTCTACAGGCAGATGTGTGTTACGTTTATTACAGTGTGTCTACAGGCAGGTGTGTTACGTTTATTACAGTGTGTCTACAGGCAGATATGTGTTACGTTTATTACAGTGTGTCTACAGGCAGGTGTGTTATGTTTATTACAGTGTGTCTACAGGCAGGTGTGTTACGTTTATTACAGTGTGTCTCCAGGCAGGTGTGTTACGTTTATTACAGTGTGTCTACAGGCAGGTGTGTTACCTTTATTACAGTGTGTCTACAGGCAGGTGTGTTACGTTTATTACAGTGTGTCTACAGGCAGGTGTGTTATGTTTATTACAGTGTGTCTACAGGCAGGTGTGTTACGTTTATTACAGTGTGTCTACAGGCAGGTGTGTTACGTTTATTACAGTGTGTCTACAGGCAGGTGTGTTACGTTGAGTACAGTGTGTCTACAGGCAGGTGTGTTATGTTAATTAAAGTGGTTCTACAGGCAGATGTGTGTTACGTTTATTACAGTGTGTCTACAGGCAGGTGTGTTACGTTTAGTACAGTGTGTATACAGGCAGGAGTGTTACGTTTATTACAGTGGGTCTACAGGCAGATGTGTGTTACGTTCATAACAGTGTGTCTACAGGCAGGTGTGTTAATGCTTTACAGTGTGTCTCCAGGCAGGTGTGTTACGTTTATTACAGTGTGTCTCCAGACAGGTGTGTTACCTTTATTACAGTGAGTCTACAGGCAGATGTGTTACGTTTATTACAGTGTGTCTACAGGCAGGTGTGTTACATTTATTACAGTGTCTACAGGCAGGTGTGTTACGTTTATTACAGTGTGTCTCCAGGCAGGTGTGTTACGTTTATTACAGTGGGTCTACAGGCAGGTGTGTTACGTTTATTACAGTGTGTCTACAGGCAGGTGTGTTGTTTATTACAGTGTGTCTACAGGCAGGTGTGTTACGTTTATTACAGTGTGTCTCCAGGCAGGTGTGTTACCTTTATTACAGTGTGTCTACAGGCAGGTGTGTTACGTTTATTACAGTGTGTCTACAGGCAGGTGTGTTACCTTTATTACAGTGGGTCTACAGGCAGGTGTGTTACGTTTATTACAGTGTGTCTACAGGCAGGTGTGTTATGTTTATTACAGTGTGTCTACAGGCAGGTGTGTTACGTTTATTACAGTGTGTCTACAGGCAGGTGTGTTACCTTTATTACAGTGTGTCTACAGGCAGGTGTGTTACGTTTATTACAGTGTGTCTACAGGCAGGTATGTTACCTCTATTACAGTGTGTCTACAGGCAGGTGTGTTACGCTTATTACAGTGTGTCTACAGTCAGGTGTGCTTCGTTTATTACAGTGTGTCTACAGGCAGGTGTGTTATGTTTATTACAGTGTGTCTACAGACAGGTGTGTTACGTTTATTACAGTGTGTCTCCAGGCAGGTTTGTTACGTTTATTACAGTGTGTCTCCAGGCAGGTGTGTTACGTTTATTACAGTGTGTCTCCAGACAGGTGTGTTACGTTTATTACAGTGTGTCTCCAGGCAGGTGTGTTACGTTTATTGCAGTGTGTCTACAGGCAGATGTGTGTTACGTTTATTACAGTGTGTCTACAGGCAGGTGTGTTACTGTTTATTACAGTGTGTCTACAGGCAGGTGTGTTACGTTTATTACAGTGTGTCTACAGGCAGATGTGTATTACGTTTATTACAGTGTCTACAGGCAGATGTGTGTTACGTTTATTACAGTGTGTCTACAGGCAGGTGTGTTACGTTTATTACAGTGTGTCTACAGGCAGGTGTGCTACGTTGATTACAGTGTGTCTACAGGCAGGTGTGTTACGTTGAGTACAGTGTGTCTACAGGCAGGTGTGTTATGTTAATTAAAGTGGTTCTACAGGCAGATGTGTGTTACGTTTATTACAGTGTGTCTACAGGCAGGTGTGTTACGTTTATTACAGTGTGTCTACAGGCAGGTGTGTTACGTTTATTACAGTGTGTCTACAGGCAGGTGTGTTACGTTTATTACAGTGTGTCTACAGGCAGGTGTGTTACGTTTATTACAGTGTGTCTCCAGGCAGGTGTGTTACGTTTATTACAGTGTGTCTACAGGCAGATGTGTTACGTTTATTACAGTGTGTCTACAGGCAGGTGTGTTACCTTTATTACAGTGTGTCTACAGGCAGGTGTGTTACGCTTATTACAGTGTGTCTACAGGCAGGTGTGTTACGTTTATTACAGTGTGTCTACAGGCAGGTGTGTTATGTTTATTACAGTGTGTCTACAGGCAGGTGTGTTACGTTTATTACAGTGTGTCTACAGGCAGGTGTGTTACGTTTATTACAGTGTGTCTACAGGCAGGTGTGTTACCTTTATTACAGTGTGTCTACAGGCAGGTGTGTTACGTTTATTACAGTGTGTCTACAGGCAGGTGTGTTACGTTTATTACAGTGTGTCTACAGGCAGGTGTGTTACGTTTATTACAGTGTGTCTACAGGCAGGTGTGTTATGTTTATTACAGTGTGTCTACAGGCAGGTGTGTTACGTTTATTACAGTGTGTCTACAGGCAGGTGTGTTACGTTTATTACAGTGTGTCTACAGGCAGGTGTGTTACGTTTATTACAGTGTGTCTACAGGCAGGTGTGTTACGTTTATTACAGTGTGTCTACAGGCAGGTGTGTTACGTTTATTACAGTGTGTCTACAGGCAGATGTGTTACGTTTATTACAGTGTGTCTACAGGCAGGTGTGTTACGTTTATTACAGTGTGTCTCCAGGCAGGTGTGTTACGTTTATTACAGTGTGTCTCCAGGCAGGTGTGTTACGTTTATTACAGTGTGTCTACAGGCAGATGTGTTACGTTTATTACAGTGTGTCTACAGGCAGGTGTGTTACGTTTATTACAGTATGTCTCCAGGCAGGTGTGTAAGTTTATTACAGTGTGTCTACAGGCAGGTGTGTTACATTTATTACAGTGTGTCTCCAAGCAGGTGTGTTACCTTTATTACAGTGAGTCTACAGGCAGATGTGTTACGTTTATTACAGTGTGTCTACAGGCAGGTGTGTTACGTTTATTACAGTGTGTCTACAGGCAGGTGTGTTAAGTTTATTACAGTGTGTCTACAGGCAGGTGTGTTACGTTTATTACAGTGTGTCTACAGGCAGGTGTGTTACGTTTATTACAGTGTGTCTACAGGCAGGTGTGTTACGTTTATTACAGTGTGTCTACAGGCAGGTGTGTTACGCTTTATTACAGTGTGTCTACAGGCAGGTGTGTTACGTTTATTACAGTGTGTCTACAGGCAGGTGTGTTACGTTTATTACAGTGTGTCTACAGGCAGGTGTGTTATGTTTATTACAGTGTGTCTACAGGCAGGTGTGTTACGCTCTATTACAGTGTGTCTCCAGGCAGGTGTGTTACGTTAATTACAGTGTGTCTCCAGGCAGGTGTGTTACGTTTATTACAGTGTCTACAGGCAGGTGTGTTACGTTTATTACAGTGTGTCTACAGGCAGGTGTGTTATGTTTATTACAGTGTGTCTACAGGCAGGTGTGTTACGTTTATTACAGTGTGTCTACAGGCAGGTGTGTTACCTTTATTACAGTGTGTCTACAGGCAGGTGTGTTACGTTTATTACAGTGTGTCTACAGGCAGGTGTGTTACCTTTATTACAGTGTGTCTACAGGCAGGTGTGTTACGTTTATTACAGTGTGTCTACAGGCAGGTGTGTTACGTTTATTACAGTGTGTCTACAGGCAGGTGTGTTACGTTTATTACAGTGTGTCTACAGGCAGGTGTGTTACGTTTATTACAGTGTGTCTACAGGCAGGTGTGTTACGTTTATTACAGTGTGTCTACAGGCAGGTGTGTTACGTTTATTACAGTGTGTCTACAGGCAGGTGTGTTACGTTTATTACAGTGTGTCTACAGGCAGGTGTGTTACGTTTATTACAGTGTGTCTACAGGCAGGTGTGTTATGTTTATTACAGTGTGTCTACAGGCAGGTGTGTTACGTTTATTACAGTGTGTATACAGGCAGGAGTGTTACGTTTATTACAGTGTGTCTACAGGCAGGTGTGTTACGTTTATTACAGTGTGTCTACAGGCAGATGTGTGTTACGTTTATTACAGTGTGTCTCCAGGCAGGTGTGTTACGTTTATTACAGTGTGTCTCCAGGCAGGTGTGTTACGTTTATTACAGTGTGTCTACAGGCAGGTGTGTTACGTTTATTACAGTGTGTCTACAGGCAGGTGTGTTACGTTTATTACAGTGTGTCTACAGGCAGGTGTGTTACGTTTATTACAGTGTGTCTACAGGCAGGTGTGTTACGTTTATTACAGTGTGTCTACAGGCAGGTGTGTTACGTTTATTACAGTGTGTCTACAGGCAGGTGTGTTACTTTATTACAGTGTGTCTACAGGCAGGTGTGTTACGTTTATTACAGTGTGTCTACAGGCAGGTGTGTTACCTTTATCACAGTGTGTCTACAGGCAGGTGTGTTACGCTTATTACAGTGTGTCTACAGGCAGGTGTGTTACGTTTATTACAGTGTGTCTACAGGCAGGTGTGTTATGTTTATTACAGTGTGTCTACAGGCAGGTGTGTTACGTTTATTACAGTGTGTCTCCAGACAGGTGTGTTACGTTTATTACAGTGTGTCTCCAGGCAGGTGTGTTACGTTTATTACAGTGTCTACAGGCAGATGTGTTACGTTTATTACAGTGTGTCTACAGGCAGGTGTGTTACGTTTATTACAGTGTGTCTCCAGGCAGGTGTGTTACGTTTATTACAGTGTGTCTCCAGGCAGGTGTGTTACGTTTATTACAGTGTGTCTACAGGCAGGTGTGTTACGTTTATTACAGTGTGTCTACAGGCAGGTGTGTTACGTTTATTACAGTGTGTCTCCAGGCAGGTGTGTTACGTTAATTACAGTGTGTCTCCAGGCAGGTGTGTTACGTTTATTACAGTGTCTACAGGCAGGTGTGTTACGTTTATTACAGTGTGTCTACAGGCAGGTGTGTTACGTTTATTACAGTGTGTCTACAGGCAGGTGTGTTACGTTTATTACAGTGTGTCTACAGTTAGGTGTGTTACGTTTATTACAGTGTGTCTACAGGCAGGTGTGTTACGTTTATTACAGTGTGTCTACAGGCAGGTGTGTTATGTTTATTACAGTGTGTCTACAGGCAGGTGTGTTACGTTTATTACAGTGTGTCTACAGGCAGGTGTGTTACGCTTTATTACAGTGTGTCTACAGGCAGGTGTGTTACGTTTATTACAGTGTGTCTACAGGCAGGTGTGTTACGTTTATTACAGTGTGCCTACAGGCAGGTGTGTTACGTTTATTACAGTGTGTCTACAGTTAGGTGTGTTACGTTTATTACATTGTGTCTCCAGGCAGGTGTGTTACGTTTATTACAGTGTGTCTACAGGCAGGTGTGTTACGTTTATTACAGTGTGTCTACAGGCAGGTGTGTTACGTTTATTACAGTGTGTCTACAGGCAGGTGTGTTACGTTTATTACAGTGTGTCTACAGGCAGGTGTGTTACGTTTATTACAGTGTGTCTACAGGCAGGTGTGTTACGTTTATTACAGTGTGTCTACAGGCAGGTGTGTTACGTTTATTACAGTGTGTCTACAGGCAGGTGTGTTACGTTTATTACAGTGTGTCTACAGGCAGGTGTGTTACGTTTATTACAGTGTGTCTACAGGCAGGTGTGTTACGTTTATTACAGTGTGTCTACAGGCAGGTGTGTTACGTTTATTACAGTGTGTCTACAGGCAGGTGTGTTACGTTTATTACAGTGTGTCTACAGGCAGGTGTGTTACGTTTATTACAGTGTGTCTACAGGCAGGTGTGTTACGCTATTACAGTGTGTCTACAGGCAGGTGTGTTACGTTTATTACAGTGTGTCTACAGGCAGGTGTGTTACGTTTATTACAGTGTCTACAGGCAGGTGTGTTACGTTTATTACAGTGTGTCTACAGGCAGGTGTGTTACGTTTATTACAGTGTGCCTACAGGCAGGTGTGTTACGTTTATTACAGTGTGTCTACAGGCAGGTGTGTTACGTTTATTACAGTGTGTCTACAGGCAGGTGTGTTACGTTTATTACAGTGTGTCTACAGGCAGGTGTGTTACGTTTATTACAGTGTGTCTACAGGCAGGTGTGTTATGTTTATTACAGTGTGTCTACAGGCAGGTGTGTTACGTTTATTACAGTGTGTCTACAGGCAGGTGTGTTACGCTTTATTACAGTGTGTCTACAGGCAGGTGTGTTATGTTTATTACAGTGTGTCTACAGGCAGGTGTGTTACGTTTATTACAGTGTGTCTCCAGGCAGGTGTGTGTTACGTTTATTACAGTGTGTCTACAGGCAGGTGTGTTACCTTTATTACAGTGTGTCTACAGGCAGATGTGTTACGTTTATTACAGTGTGTCTCCAGGCAGGTGTGTTACGTTTATTACAGTGTGTCTACAGGCAGGTGTGTTACGTTTATTACAGTGTGTCTACAGGCAGGTGTGTTATGTTTATTACAGTGTGTCTACAGGCAGGTGTGTTACGTTTATTACAGTGTGTCTACAGGCAGGTGTGTTACCTTTATTACAGTGTGTCTACAGGCAGGTGTGTTACGTTTATTACAGTGTGTCTACAGGCAGGTGTGTTACCTTTATTACAGTGTGTCTACAGGCAGGTGTGTTACGCTTATTACAGTGTGTCTACAGGCAGGTGTGTTACGCTTATTACAGTGTGTCTACAGGCAGGTGTGTTATGTTTATTACAGTGTGTCTACAGGCAGGTGTGTTACGTTTATTACAGTGTGTCTCCAGGCAGGTGTGTTACGTTTATTACAGTGTGTCTCCAGGCAGGTGTGTTACGTTTATTACAGTGTGTCTACAGGCAGGTGTGTTACGTTTATTACAGTGTGTCTACAGGCAGGTGTGTTACGTTTATTACAGTGTGTCTACAGGCAGGTGTGTTACGTTTATTACAGTGTGTCTACAGGCAGGTGTGTTACGTTTATTACAGTGTGTCTACAGGCAGGTGTGTTACGTTTATTACAGTGTGTCTACAGGCAGGTGTGTTACGTTTATTACAGTGTGTCTCCAGGCAGGTGTGTTACGTTAATTACAGTGTGTCTCCAGGCAGGTGTGTTACGTTTATTACAGTGTCTACAGGCAGGTGTGTTACGTTTATTACAGTGTGTCTACAGGCAGGTGTGTTACGTTTATTACAGTGTGTCTACAGGCAGGTGTGTTACGTTTATTACAGTGTGTCTACAGTTAGGTGTGTTACGTTTATTACATTGTGTCTCCAGGCAGGTGTGTTACGTTTATTACAGTGTGTCTACAGGCAGGTGTGTTATGTTTATTACAGTGTGTCTACAGGCAGGTGTGTTACGTTTATTACAGTGTGTCTAAAGGCATGTGTGTTACCTTTATTACAGTGTGTGTACAGGCAGGTGTGTTACACTTATTACAGTGTGTCTACAGTCAGTTGTGCTACGTTTATTACAGTGTGTCTACAGGCAGGTGTGTTATGTTTATTACAGTGTGCCTAAAGTCAGGTGTGTTACGTTTTTTACAGTGCGTCTCCAGGCAGGTGTGTTACGTTAATTACAGTGTGTCTCCAGGCAGGTGTGTTACGTTTATTACAGTGTCTACAGGCAGGTGTGTTACGTTTATTACAGTGTGTCTACAGGCAGGTGTGTTATGTTTATTACAGTGTGTCTACAGGCAGGTGTGTTACGTTTATTACAGTGTGTCTACAGGCAGGTGTGCTACCTTTATTACAGTGTGTCTACAGGCAGGTGTGTTACGTTTATTACAGTGTGTCTACAGGCAGGTATGTTACCTCTATTACAGTGTGTCTCCAGGCAGGTGTGTTACGTTAATTACAGTGTGTCTCCAGGCAGGTGTGTTACGTTTATTACAGTGTGTCTACAGGCAGGTGTGTTACGTTTATTACAGTGTGTCTACAGGCAGGTGTGTTATGTTTATTACAGTGTGTCTACAGGCAGGTGTGTTACGTTTATTACAGTGTGTCTACAGGCAGGTGTGTTACCTTTATTACAGTGTGTCTACAGGCAGGTGTGTTACGTTTATTACAGTGTGTCTACAGGCAGGTATGTTATTTATTACAGTGTGTCTATAGGCAGGTGTGTTACGCTTATTACAGTGTGTCTACAGTCAGGTGTGCTTCGTTTATTACAGTGTGTCTACAGGCAGGTGTGTTATGTTTATTACAGTGTGTCTACAGGCAGGTGTGTTACGTTTATTACAGTGTGTCTCCAGGCAGGTGTGTTACGTTTATTACAGTGTGTCTCCAGGCAGGTGTGTTACGTTTATTACAGTGTGTCTCCAGACAGGTGTGTTACGTTTATTACAGTGTGTCTACAGGCAGGTGTGTTACGTTTATTACAGTGTGTCTACAGGCAGGTGTGTTACGTTTATTACAGTGTGTCTACAGGCAGGTGTGTTACGTTTATTACAGTGTGTCTACAGGCAGGTGTGTTACGTTTATTACAGTGTGTCTACAGTCAGGTGTGCTTCGTTTATTACAGTGTGTCTACAGGCAGGTGTGTTACGTTTATTACAGTGTGTCTACAGGCAGGTGTGTTACGTTTATTACAGTGTGTCTACAGGCAGGTGTGTTACGTTTATTACAGTGTGTCTACAGGCAGGTGTGTTATGTTTATTACAGTGTGTCTACAGGCAGGTGTGTTACGTTTATTACAGTGTGTCTACAGGCAGGTGTGTTACGTTTATTACAGTGTGTCTACAGGCAGGTGTGTTACGTTTATTACAGTGTGTCTACAGGCAGGTGTGTTACGTTTATTACAGTGTGTCTACAGGCAGGTGTGTTACGTTTATTACAGTGTGTCTACAGGCAGGTGTGTTACGTTTATTACAGTGTGTCTACAGGCAGGTGTGTTACCTTTATTACAGCGTGTGTACAGGCAGGTGTGTTACGCTTATTACAGTGTGTCTACAGGCAGGTGTGTTACCGTTTATTACAGTGTGTCTACAGGCAGGTGTGTTATGTTTATTACAGTGTGTCTACAGGCAGGTGTGTTACGTTTATTACAGTGTGTCTCCAGGCAGGTGTGTTACGTTTATTACAGTGTGTCTCCAGGCAGGTGTGTTACCTTTATTACAGTGTGTCTACAGGCAGGTGTGTTACGTTTATTACAGTGTGTCTACAGGCAGGTGTGTTACGTTTATTACAGTGTGTCTACAGGCAGGTGTGTTACGTTTATTACAGTGTGTCTACAGGCAGGTGTGTTATGTTTATTACAGTGTGTCTACAGGCAGGTGTGTTACGTTTATTACAGTGTGTCTACAGGCAGGTGTGTTACCTTTATTACAGTGTGTCTACAGGCAGGTGTGTTACGTTTATTACAGTGTGTCTACAGGCAGGTGTGTTACGTTTATTACAGTGTGTCTACAGGCAGGTGTGTTACGCTTATTACAGTGTGTCTACAGGCAGGTGTGTTACGTTTATTACAGTGTGTCTACAGGCAGGTGTGTTACGTTTATTACAGTGTGTCTACAGGCAGGTGTGTTACGTTTATTACAGTGTGTCTACAGGCAGGTGTGTTACGTTTATTACAGTGTGTCTCCAGGCAGGTGTGTTATGTTTATTACAGTGTGTCTCCAGGCAGGTGTGTTACGTTTATTACAGTGTGTCTCCAGGCAGGTGTGTTACGTTTATTACAGTGTGTCTACAGGCAGATGTGTTACGTTTATTACAGTGTGTCTACAGGCAGGTGTGTTACGTTTATTACAGTGTGTCTACAGGCAGGTGTGTTACGTTTATTACAGTGTGTCTACAGGCAGGTGTGTTACGTTTATTACAGTGTGTCTACAGGCAGGTGTGTTACGTTTATTACAGTGTGTCTACAGGCAGGTGTGTTACGTTTATTACAGTGTGTCTACAGGCAGGTGTGTTACGTTTATTACAGTGTGTCTACAGGCAGGTGTGTTACGTTTATTACAGTGTGTCTACAGGCAGGTGTGTTACGTTTATTACAGTGTGTCTACAGGCAGGTGTGTTACGTTTATTACAGTGTGTCTACAGGCAGGTGTGTTACGTTTATTACAGTGTGTCTACAGGCAGGTGTGTTACGTTTATTACAGTGTGTCTACAGGCAGGTGTGTTACGTTTATTACAGTGTGTCTACAGGCAGGTGTGTTACGTTTATTACAGTGTGTCTACAGGCAGGTGTGTTATGTTTATTACAGTGTGTCTACAGGCAGGTGTGTTACGTTTATTACAGTGTGTCTACAGGCAGGTGTGTTACGTTTATTACAGTGTGTCTACAGGCAGGTGTGTTACGTTTATTACAGTGTGTCTACAGGCAGGTGTGTTACGTTTATTACAGTGTGTCTACAGGCAGGTGTGTTATGTTTATTACAGTGTGTCTACAGGCAGGTGTGTTACGTTTATTACAGTGTGTCTACAGGCAGGTGTGTTACGCTTTATTACAGTGTGTCTACAGGCAGGTGTGTTACGTTTATTACAGTGTGTCTACAGGCAGGTGTGTTACGCTTATTACAGTGTGTCTACAGGCAGGTGTGTTACGTTTATTACAGTGTGTCTACAGGCAGGTGTGTTACGTTTATTACAGTGTGTCTACAGGCAGGTGTGTTATGTTTATTACAGTGTGTCTACAGGCAGGTGTGTTACGTTTATTACAGTGTGTCTACAGGCAGGTGTGTTACGTTTATTACAGTGTGTCTACAGGCAGGTGTGTTACGTTTATTACAGTGTGTCTACAGGCAGGTGTGTTACGTTTATTACAGTGTGTCTACAGGCAGGTGTGTTACGTTTATTACAGTGTGTCTACAGGCAGGTGTGTTACGTTTATTACAGTGTGTCTCCAGGCAGGTGTGTTACGCTTATTACAGTGTGTCTACAGGCAGGTGTGTTACGTTTATTACAGTGTGTCTACAGGCAGATGTGTGTTACGTTTATTACAGTGTGTCTACAGGCAGGTGTGTTACGTTTATTACAGTGTGTCTACAGGCAGGTGTGTTACGTTTATTACAGTGTGTCTACAGGCAGGTGTGTTACGTTTATTACAGTGTGTCTACAGGCAGGTGTGTTATGTTTATTACAGTGTGTCTACAGGCAGGTGTGTTACGTTTATTACAGTGTGTCTCCAGGCAGGTGTGTTACGTTTATTACAGTGTGTCTACAGGCAGGTGTGTTACGTTTATTACAGTGTGTCTACAGGCAGGTGTGTTACGTTTATTACAGTGTGTCTACAGGCAGGTGTGTTACGTTGATTAAAGTGTGTCTAAAGGTAGGTGTGTTACGTTTATTACAGTTTGTCTACAGGCAGGTTTGTTATGTTTATTACAGTGTGTCTACAGGCAGGTGTGTTACTTTTATTACAGTGTCTCCAGGCAGGTGTGTTACGTTTATTACAGTGGGTCTACAGGCAGGTGTGTTACGTTTATTACAGTGTGTCTACAGGCAGGTGTGTTACGTTTATTACAGTGTGTCTACAGGCAGGTGTGTTATGTTTATTACAGTGTGTCTACAGGCAGGTGTGTTACGTTTATTACAGTGTCTACAGGCAGGTGTGTTACGTTTATTACAGTGGGTCTACAGGCAGGTGTGTTACCTTTATTACAGTGTGTCTACAGTCAGGTGTGCTACGTTTATTACAGTGTGTCTACAGGCAGGTGTGTTATGTATATTACAGTGTGCCTACAGTCAGGTGTGTTACGTTTATTACAGTGTGTCTCCAGACAGGTGTGTTACGTTTATTACAGTGTGTCTCCAGGCAGGTGTGTTACGTTTATTGCAGTGTGTCTACAGGCAGATGTGTGTTACGTTTATTACAGTGTGTCTACAGGCAGGTGTGTTACGTTTATTACAGTGTGTCTACAGGCAGGTGTGCTACGTTGATTACAGTGTGTCTACAGGCAGGTGTGTTACGTTGAGTACAGTGTGTCTACAGGCAGGTGTGTTATGTTAATTAAAGTGGTTCTACAGGCAGATGTGTGTTACGTTTATTACAGTGTGTCTACAGGCAGGTGTGTTACGTTTAGTACAGTGTGTATACAGGCAGGAGTGTTACGTTTATTACAGTGGGTCTACAGGCAGATGTGTGTTACGTTCATAACAGTGTGTCTACAGGCAGGTGTGTTACGTTTATTACAGTGTGTCTACAGGCAGATGTGTGTTACGTTTATTACAGTGTGTCTACAGGCAGGTGTGTTACGTTTATTACAGTGTGTCTACAGGCAGGTGTGTTACGTTGATTACAGTGTGTCTACAGGCAGGTGTGTTACGTTTATTACAGTGTGTCTACAGGCAGGTGTGTTATGTTAATTAAAGTGGTTCTACAGGCAGATGTGTGTTACGTTTATTACAGTGTGTCTACAGGCAGGTGTGTTACGTTTAGTACAGTGTGTATACAGGCAGGAGTGTTACGTTTATTACAGTGGGTCTACAGGCAGATGTGTGTTACGTTCATAACAGTGTGTCTACAGGCAGGTGTGTTACGTTTATTACAGTGTGTCTCCAGGCAGGTGTGTTACGTTTATTACAGTGTGTCTCCAGACAGGTGTGTTACCTTTATTACAGTGAGTCTACAGGCAGATGTGTTACGTTTATTACAGTGTGTCTACAGGCAGGTGTGTTACATTTATTACAGTGTCTACAGGCAGGTGTGTTACGTTTATTACAGTGTGTCTCCAGGCAGGTGTGTTACGTTTATTACAGTGGGTCTACAGGCAGGTGTGTTACGTTTATTACAGTGTGTCTACAGGCAGGTGTGTTATGTTTATTACAGTGTGTCTACAGGCAGGTGTGTTACGTTTATTACAGTGTGTCTCCAGGCAGGTGTGTTACCTTTATTACAGTGTGTCTACAGGCAGGTGTGTTACGTTTATTACAGTGTGTCTACAGGCAGGTATGTTACCTTTATTACAGTGGGTCTACAGGCAGGTGTGTTACGTTTATTACAGTGTGTCTACAGGCAGGTGTGTTATGTTTATTACAGTGTGTCTACAGGCAGGTGTGTTACGTTTATTACAGTGTGTCTACAGGCAGGTGTGTTACCTTTATTACAGTGTGTCTACAGGCAGGTGTGTTACGTTTATTACAGTGTGTCTACAGGCAGGTATGTTACCTCTATTACAGTGTGTCTACAGGCAGGTGTGTTACGCTTATTACAGTGTGTCTACAGTCAGGTGTGCTTCGTTTATTACAGTGTGTCTACAGGCAGGTGTGTTATGTTTATTACAGTGTGTCTACAGACAGGTGTGTTACGTTTATTACAGTGTGTCTCCAGGCAGGTGTGTTACGTTTATTACAGTGTGTCTCCAGGCAGGTGTGTTACGTTTATTACAGTGTGTCTCCAGGCAGGTGTGTTACGTTTATTACAGTGTGTCTACAGGCAGGTGTGTTACGTTTATTACAGTGTCTACAGGCAGGTGTGTTACGTTTATTACAGTGTGTCTACAGGCAGGTGTGTTACGTTTATTACAGTGTGTCTACAGGCAGGTGTGTTACGTTTATTACAGTGTGTCTACAGGCAGGTGTGTTACGTTTATTACAGTGTGTCTACAGGCAGGTGTGTTACGTTTATTACAGTGTGTCTACAGGCAGGTGTGTTACGCTTTATTACAGTGTGTCTACAGGCAGGTGTGTTACGTTTATTACAGTGTGTCTACAGGCAGGTGTGTTACGTTTATTACAGTGTGTCTACAGGCAGGTGTGTTACGTTTATTACAGTGTGTCTACAGGCAGGTGTGTTATGTTTATTACAGTGTGTCTACAGGCAGGTGTGTTACGTTTATTACAGTGTGTCTACAGGCAGGTGTGTTACCTTTATTACAGTGTGTCTACAGGCAGGTGTGTTACGTTTATTACAGTGTGTCTACAGGCAGGTATGTTACGTCTATTACAGTGTGTCTACAGGCAGGTGTGTTACGTTTATTACAGTGTGTCTACAGGCAGGTGTGTTACGTTTATTACAGTGTGTCTACAGGCAGGTGTGTTATGTTTATTACAGTGTGTCTACAGGCAGGTGTGTTACGTTTATTACAGTGTGTCTCCAGGCAGGTGTGTTACGTTTATTACAGTGTGTCTCCAGGCAGGTGTGTTACGTTTATTACAGTGTGTCTCCAGACAGGTGTGTTACGTTTATTACAGTGTGTCTACAGGCAGGTGTGTTACGTTTATTACAGTGTGTCTACAGGCAGATGTGTTACGTTTATTACAGTGTGTCTACAGGCAGGTGTGTTACGTTTATTACAGTGTGTCTACAGGCAGGTGTGTTACGTTTATTACAGTGTGTCTACAGGCAGGTGTGTTACGTTTATTACAGTGTGTCTACAGGCAGATGTGTTACGTTTATTACAGTGTGTCTACAGGCAGGTGTGTTACGTTTATTACAGTGTGTCTACAGGCAGGTGTGCTACGTTGATTACAGTGTGTCTACAGGCAGGTGTGTTACGTTGAGTACAGTGTGTCTACAGGCAGGTGTGTTATGTTAATTAAAGTGGTTCTACAGGCAGATGTGTGTTACGTTTATTACAGTGTGTCTACAGGCAGGTGTGTTACGTTTAGTACAGTGTGTATACAGGCAGGTGTGTTACGTTTATTACAGTGGGTCTACAGGCAGATGTGTGTTACGTTCATAACAGTGTGTCTACAGGCAGGTGTGTTACGTTTTTTTACAGTGTGTCTACACGCAGGTGTGTTACGTTTATTACAGTGTGTCTCCAGGCAGGTGTGTTACGTTTATTACAGTGTGTCTACAGGCAGATGTGTTACGTTTATTACAGTGTGTCTACAGGCAGGTGTGTTACGTTTATTACAGTGTCTACAGGCAGGTGTGTTACGTTTATTACAGTGTGTCTACAGGCAGGTGTGTTACGTTTATTACAGTGTGTCTACAGGCAGGTGTGTTACGTTTATTACAGTGTGTCTACAGGCAGGTGTGTTACGTTTATTACAGTGTGTCTACAGGCAGGTGTGTTACGCTTATTACAGTGTGTCTACAGGCAGGTGTGTTACGTTTATTACAGTGTGTCTACAGGCAGGTGTGTTATGTTTATTACAGTGTGTCTACAGGCAGGTGTGTTACGTTTATTACAGTGTGTCTACAGGCAGGTGTGCTACGTTGATTACAGTGTGTCTACAGGCAGGTGTGTTACGTTTATTACAGTGTGTCTACAGGCAGGTGTGTTACGTTTATTACAGTGTGTCTACAGGCAGGTGTGTTACGTTTATTACAGTGTGTCTACAGGCAGGTGTGTTACGTTTATTACAGTGTGTCTACAGGCAGGTGTGTTATGTTTATTACAGTGTGTCTACAGGCAGGTGTGTTACGTTTATTACAGTGTGTCTACAGGCAGGTGTGTTACGTTTATTACAGTGTGTCTACAGGCAGGTGTGTTACGTTTATTACAGTGTGTCTACAGGCAGGTGTGTTACGTTTATTACAGTGTGTCTACAGGCAGGTGTGTTACCTTTATTACAGTGTGTCTACAGGCAGGTGTGTTACGTTTATTACAGTGTGTCTACAGGCAGGTGTGTTACGTTTATTACAGTGTCTACAGGCAGGTGTGTTACGTTTATTACAGTGTGTCTACAGGCAGGTGTGTTACGTTTATTACAGTGTGTCTACAGGCAGGTGTGTTACGTTTATTACAGTGTGTCTACAGGCAGGTGTGTTATGTTTATTACAGTGTGTCTATAGGCAGGTGTGTTACGCTTATTACAGTGTGTCTACAGGCAGGTGTGTTACGTTTATTACAGTGTGTCTCCAGGCAGGTGTGTTACGTTTATTACAGTGGGTCTACAGGCAGGTGTGTTACGTTTATTACAGTGTGTCTCCAGGCAGGTGTGTTACCTTTATTACAGTGTGTCTACAGGCAGGTGTGTTACGTTTATTACAGTGTGTCTACAGGCAGGTGTGTTACGTTTATTACAGTGTGTCTACAGGCAGGTGTGTTACGTTTATTACAGTGTGTCTACAGGCAGGTGTGTTATGTTTATTACAGTGTGTCTACAGGCAGGTGTGTTACGTTTATTACAGTGTGTCTACAGGCAGGTGTGTTACCTTTATTACAGTGTGTCTACAGGCAGGTGTGTTACGTTTATTACAGTGTGTCTACAGGCAGGTGTGTTACCTTTATTACAGTGTGTCTACAGGCAGGTGTGTTACGCTTATTACAGTGTGTCTACAGGCAGGTGTGTTACGTTTATTACAGTGTGTCTACAGGCAGGTGTGTTATGTTTATTACAGTGTGTCTACAGGCAGGTGTGTGTTACGTTTATTACAGTGTGTCTCCAGGCAGGTGTGTTACATTTATTACAGTGTGTCTCCAGCCAGGTGTGTTACGTTTATTACAGTGTGTCTACAGGCAGGTGTGTTACGTTTATTACAGTGTGTCTACAGGCAGGTGTGTTACGTTTATTACAGTGTGTCTACAGGCAGGTGTGTTACGTTTATTACAGTGTGTCTACAGGCAGGTGTGTTACGTTTATTACAGTGTGTCTACAGGCAGGTGTGTTACGTTTATTACAGTGTGTCTACAGGCAGGTGTGTTACGTTTATTACAGTGTGTCTACAGGCAGGTGTGTTACGTTTATTACAGTGTGTCTACAGGCAGATGTGTGTTACGTTTATTACAGTGTGTCTACAGGCAGGTGTGTTACGTTTATTACAGTGTGTCTACAGGCAGATGTGTTACGTTTATTACAGTGTGTCTACAGGCAGGTGTGTTACGTTTATTACAGTGTGTCTACAGGCAGGTGTGTTACGTTTATTACAGTGTGTCTACAGGCAGGTGTGTTACGTTTATTACAGTGTGTCTACAGGCAGATGTGTGTTACGTTTATTACAGTGTGTCTACAGGCAGGTGTGTTACGTTTATTACAGTGTGTCTACAGGCAGGTGTGTTACGTTGATTACAGTGTGTCTACAGGCAGGTGTGTTACGTTTATTACAGTGTGTCTACAGGCAGGTGTGTTATGTTTATTACAGTGTGTCTACAGGCAGGTGTGTTACGTTTATTACAGTGTGTCTACAGGCAGGTGTGTTACGTTTATTACAGTGTGTCTACAGGCAGGTGTGTTACGCTTTATTACAGTGTGTCTACAGGCAGGTGTGTTACGTTTATTACAGTGTGTCTACAGGCAGGTGTGTTACGTTTATTACAGTGTGTCTACAGGCAGGTGTGTTACGTTTATTACAGTGTGTCTACAGGCAGGTGTGTTATGTTTATTACAGTGTGTCTACAGGCAGGTGTGTTACGCTTATTACAGTGTGTCTACAGGCAGGTGTGTTACGTTTATTACAGTGTGTCTACAGGCAGGTGTGTTACGTTTATTACAGTGTGTCTACAGGCAGGTGTGTTATGTTTATTACAGTGTGTCTACAGGCAGGTGTGTTACGTTTATTACAGTGTGTCTACAGGCAGGTGTGTTACGTTTATTACAGTGTGTCTACAGGCAGGTGTGTTACGTTTATTACAGTGTGTCTACAGGCAGGTGTGTTACGTTTATTACAGTGTGTCTACAGGCAGGTGTGTTACGCTTATTACAGTGTGTCTACAGGCAGGTGTGCTACGTTTATTACAGTGTGTCTACAGGCAGGTGTGTTATGTTTATTACAGTGTGTCTACAGGCAGGTGTGTTACGTTTATTACAGTGTGTCTCCAGGCAGGTGTGTTACGTTTATTACAGTGTGTCTACAGGCAGGTGTGTTACGTTTATTACAGTGTGTCTACAGGCAGGTGTGTTACGTTTATTACAGTGTGTCTACAGGCAGGTGTGTTACGTTTATTACAGTGTGTCTACAGGCAGGTATGTGTTACGTTTATTACAGTGTGTCTACAGGCAGGTGTGTTACGTTTATTACAGTGTGTCTACAGGCAGGTGTGTTACGTTTATTACAGTGTGTCTACAGGCAGGTGTGTTACGTTTAGTACAGTGTGTATACAGGCAGGAGTGTTACGTTTATTACAGTGGGTCTACAGGCAGATGTGTGTTACGTTCATAACAGTGTGTCTACAGGCAGGTGTGTTACGTTTATTACAGTGTGTCTACAGGCAGGTGTGTTACGTTTATTACAGTGGGTCTACAGGCAGATGTGTGTTACGTTTATTACAGTGTGTCTACAGGCAGGTGTGTTACGTTTATTACAGTGTGTCTACAGGCAGGTGTGTTACGTTTATTACAGTGTGTCTACAGGCAGATGTGTGTTACGTTTATTACAGTGTGTCTACAGGCAGGTGTGTTACGTTTATTACAGTGTGTCTCCAGGCAGGTGTGTTACGTTTATTACAGTGTGTCTCCAGGCAGGTGTGTTACCTTTATTACAGTGAGTCTACAGGCAGATGTGTTACGTTTATTACAGTGTGTCTACAGGCAGGTGTGTTACATTTATTACAGTGTCTACAGGCAGGTGTGTTACGTTTATTACAGTGTGTCTCCAGGCAGGTGTGTTACGTTTATTACAGTGGGTCTACAGGCAGGTGTGTTACGTTTATTACAGTGTGTCTACAGGCAGGTGTGTTATGTTTATTACAGTGTGTCTACAGGCAGGTGTGTTACGCTTATTACAGTGTGTCTACAGGCAGGTGTGTTACGTTTATTACAGTGTGTCTACAGGCAGGTGTGTTATGTTTATTACAGTGTGTCTACAGGCAGGTGTGTTACGTTTATTACAGTGTGTCTCCAGGCAGGTGTGTTACGTTTATTACAGTGTGTCTCCAGGCAGGTGTGTTACCTTTATTACAGTGTGTCTACAGGCAGGTGTGTTACGTTTATTACAGTGTGTCTACAGGCAGGTGTGTTACGTTTATTACAGTGTGTCTACAGGCAGGTGTGTTACGTTTATTACAGTGTGTCTACAGGCAGGTGTGTTATGTTTATTACAGTGTGTCTACAGGCAGGTGTGTTACGTTTATTACAGTGTGTCTACAGGCAGGTGTGTTACGTTTATTACAGTGTGTCTACAGGCAGGTGTGTTACGTTTATTACAGTGTGTCTACAGGCAGGTGTGTTACGTTTATTACAGTGTGTCTACAGGCAGGTGTGTTACGCTTATTACAGTGTGTCTACAGGCAGGTGTGTTACGTTTATTACAGTGTGTCTACAGGCAGGTGTGTTATGTTTATTACAGTGTGTCTACAGGCAGGTGTGTTACGTTTATTACAGTGTGTCTACAGGCAGGTGTGTTACGTTTATTACAGTGTGTCTCCAGGCAGGTGTGTTACGTTTATTACAGTGTGTCTACAGGCAGGTGTGTTACGTTTATTACAGTGTGTCTACAGGCAGGTGTGTTACGCTTTATTACAGTGTGTCTACAGGCAGGTGTGTTACGTTTATTACAGTGTGTCTACAGGCAGGTGTGTTACGTTTATTACAGTGTGTCTACAGGCAGGTGTGTTACGTTTATTACAGTGTGTCTACAGGCAGGTGTGTTACGTTTATTACAGTGTGTCTACAGGCAGGTGTGTTACGTTTATTACAGTGTGTCTACAGGCAGGTGTGTTACGTTTATTACAGTGTGTCTCCAGGCAGGTGTGTTACGTTTATTACAGTGTGTCTACAGGCAGGTGTGTTACGTTTATTACAGTGTGTCTACAGGCAGGTGTGTTACGTTTATTACAGTGTGTCTACAGGCAGGTGTGTTACATTTATTACAGTGTCTACAGGCAGGTGTGTTACGTTTATTACAGTGTGTCTCCAGGCAGGTGTGTTACGTTTATTACAGTGGGTCTACAGGCAGGTGTGTTACGTTTATTACAGTGTGTCTACAGGCAGGTGTGTTATGTTTATTACAGTGTGTCTACAGGCAGGTGTGTTACGTTTATTACAGTGTGTCTCCAGGCAGGTGTGTTACCTTAATTACAGTGTGTCTACAGGCAGGTGTGTTACGTTTATTACAGTGTGTCTACAGGCAGGTATGTTACCTTTATTACAGTGGGTCTACAGGCAGGTGTGTTACGTTTATTACAGTGTGTCTACAGGCAGGTGTGTTATGTTTATTACAGTGTGTCTACAGGCAGGTGTGTTACGTTTATTACAGTGTGTCTACAGGCAGGTGTGTTACCTTTATTACAGTGTGTCTACAGGCAGGTGTGTTACGTTTATTACAGTGTGTCTACAGGCAGGTATGTTACCTCTATTACAGTGTGTCTACAGGCAGGTGTGTTACGCTTATTAAAGTGTGTCTACAGTCAGGTGTGCTTCGTTTATTACAGTGTGTCTACAGGCAGGTGTGTTATGTTTATTACAGTGTGTCTACAGACAGGTGTGTTACGTTTATTACAGTGTGTCTCCAGGCAGGTTTGTTACGTTTATTACAGTGTGTCTCCAGGCAGGTGTGTTACGTTTATTACAGTGTGTCTCCAGACAGGTGTGTTACGTTTATTACAGTGTGTCTCCAGGCAGGTGTGTTACGTTTATTACAGTGTGTCTAAAGGCAGATGTGTTACGTTTATTACAGTGTGTCTACAGGCAGGTGTGTTACGTTTATTACAGTGTGTCTACAATTAGGTGTGTTACGTTTATTACAGTGTGTCTACAGGCAGATGTGTATTACGTTTATTACAGTGTCTACAGGCAGATGTGTGTTACGTTTATTACAGTGTGTCTACAGGCAGGTGTGTTACGTTTATTACAGTGTGTCTACAGGCAGGTGTGCTACGTTGATTACAGTGTGTCTACAGGCAGGTGTGTTACGTTGAGTACAGTGTGTCTACAGGCAGGTGTGTTATGTTAATTAAAGTGGTTCTACAGGCAGATGTGTGTTACGTTTATTACAGTGTGTCTACAGGCAGGTGTGTTACGTTTAGTACAGTGTGTATACAGGCAGGAGTGTTACGTTTATTACAGTGGGTCTACAGGCAGATGTGTGTTACGTTCATAACAGTGTGTCTACAGGCAGGTGTGTTACGTTTTTTTACAGTGTGTCTCCAGGCAGGTGTGTTACGTTTATTACAGTGTGTCTCCAGACAGGTGTGTTACCTTTATTACAGTGAGTCTACAGGCAGATGTGTTACGTTTATTACAGTGTGTCTACAGGCAGGTGTGTTACATTTATTACAGTGTCTACAGGCAGGTGTGTTACGTTTATTACAGTGTGTCTCCAGGCAGGTGTGTTACGTTTATTACAGTGGGTCTACAGGCAGGTGTGTTACGTTTATTACAGTGTGTCTACAGGCAGGTGTGTTATGTTTATTACAGTGTGTCTACAGGCAGGTGTGTTACACTTATTACAGTGTGTCTACAGTCAGTTGTGCTACGTTTATTACAGTGTGTCTACAGGCAGGTGTGTTATGTTTATTACAGTGTGCCTAAAGTCAGGTGTGTTACGTTTATTACAGTGTGTCTCCAGACAGGTGTGTTACGTTTATTACAGTGTGTCTCCAGGCAGGTGTGTTACCTTTATTACAGTGAGTCTACAGGCAGATGTGTTACGTTTATTACAGTGTGTCTCCAGGCAGGTGTGTTACGTTTATTACAGTGTGTCTACAGGCAGGTGTGTTACGTTTATTACAGTGTGTCTACAGGCAGGTGTGTTATGTTTATTACAGTGTGTCTACAGGCAGGTGTGTTACGTTTATTACAGTGTGTCTACAGGCAGGTGTGTTACGTTTATTACAGTGTGTCTCCAGGCAGGTGTGTTACGTTTATTACAGTGTGTCTCCAGGCAGGTGTGTTACGTTTATTACAGTGTGTCTCCAGACATGTGTGTTACCTTTATTACAGTGAGTCTACAGGCAGATGTGTTACGTTTATTACAGTGTGTCTACAGGCAGGTGTGTTACATTTATTACAGTGTCTACAGGCAGGTGTGTTACGTTTATTACAGTGTGTCTCCAGGCAGGTGTGTTACGTTTATTACAGTGGGTCTACAGGCAGGTGTGTTACGTTTATTACAGTGTGTCTACAGGCAGGTGTGTTATGTTTATTACAGTGTGTCTACAGGCAGGTGTGTTACACTTATTACAGTGTGTCTACAGTCAGGTGTGCTACGTTTATTACAGTGTGTCTACAGGCAGGTGTGTTATGTTTATTACAGTGTGTCTCCAGACAGGTGTGTTACGTTTATTACAGTGTGTCTCCAAGCAGGTGTGTTACCTTTATTACAGTGAGTCTACAGGCAGATGTGTTACGTTTATTACAGTGTGTCTCCAGGCAGGTGTGTTACGTTTATTACAGTGTGTCTACAGGCAGGTGTGTTACGTTTATTACAGTGTGTCTACAGGCAGGTGTGTTATGTTTATTACAGTGTGTCTACAGGCAGGTGTGTTACGTTTATTACAGTGTGTCTACAGGCAGGTGTGTTACCTTTATTACAGTGTGTCTACAGGCAGGTGTGTTACGTTTATTACAGTGTGTCTACAGGCAGGTGTGTTACGTTTATTACAGTGTGTCTACAGGCAGGTGTGTTACGCTTATTACAGTGTGTCTACAGTCAGGTGTGCTAAATTTATTACAGTGTGTCTACAGGCAGATGTGTTATGTTTATTACAGTGTGCCTACAGTCAGGTGTGTTACGTTTATTACAGTGTGTCTCCAGACAGGTGTGTTACGTTTATTACAGTGTGTCTCCAGGCAGGTGTGTTACGTTTATTACAGTGTGTCTACAGGCAGATGTGTTACGTTTATTACAGTGTGTCTACAGGCAGGTGTGTTACCTTTATTACAGTGTGTCTACAGGCAGGTGTGTTACGCTTATTACAGTGTGTCTACAGTCAGGTGTGTTACGTTTATTACAGTGTGTCTACAGGCAGGTGTGTTATGTTTATTACAGTGTGTCTACAGGCAGGTGTGTTACGTTTAGTACAGTGTGTATACAGGCAGGAGTGTTACGTTTATTACAGTGGGTCTACAGGCAGATGTGTGTTACGTTCATAACAGTGTGTCTACAGGCAGGTGTGTTACGTTTTTTTACAGTGTGTCTACACGCAGATGTGGGTTACGTTTATTAAAGTGGGTCCACAGGCAGTTGTGTGTTACGTTTATTACAGTGTGTCTACAGGCAGGTGTGTTACGTTTATTACAGTGTGTCTACAGGCAGGTGTGTTACGTTTATTACAGTGTGTCTACAGGCAGATGTGTTACGTTTATTACAGTGTGTCTACAGGCAGGTGTGTTACGTTTATTACAGTGTGTCTACAGGCAGGTGTGTTACGTTGATTACAGTGTGTCTACAGGCAGGTGTGTTACGTTGATTACAGTGTGTCTACAGGCAGGTGTGTTATGTTAATTACAGTGGTTCTACAGGCAGATGTGTGTTACGTTTATTACAGTGTGTCTACAGGCAGGTGTATTATGTTTATTACAGTGTGCCTACAGGCAGGTGTGTTACGTTTATTACAGTGTGTCTACAGGCAGGTGTGTTACGTTTATTACAGTGTGTCTCCAGGCAGGTGTGTTACGTTTATTACAGTGGGTCTACAGGCAGGTGTGTTACGTTTATTACAGTGTGTCTACAGGCAGGTGTGTTATGTTTATTACAGTGTGTCTACAGGCAGGTGTGTTACACTTATTACAGTGTGTCTACAGTCAGGTGTGCTACTTTTATTACAGTGGGTCTACAGGCAGGTGTGTTACGTTTATTACAGTGTGTCTACAGGCAGGTGTGTTATGTTTATTACAGTGTGTCTACAGGCAGGTGTGTTACGTTTATTACAGTGTGTCTACAGGCAGGTGTGTTACCTTTATTACAGTGTGTCTACAGGCAGGTGTGTTACGTTTATTACAGTGTGTCTACAGGCAGGTGTGTTACTTTTATTACAGTGTGTCTACAGGCAGGTGTGTTACGCTTATTACAGTGTGTCTACAGTCAGGTGTGCTAAATTTATTACAGTGTGTCTACAGGCAGATGTGTTATGTTTATTACAGTGTGCCTACAGTCAGGTGTGTTACGTTTATTACAGTGTGTCTCCAGACAGGTGTGTTACGTTTATTACAGTGTGTCTCCAGGCAGGTGTGTTACGTTTATTACAGTGTGTCTACAGGCAGATGTGTTATGTTTATTACAGTGTGTCTACAGGCAGGTGTGTTACCTTTATTACAGTGTGTCTACAGGCAGGTGTGTTACGCTTATTACAGTGTGTCTACAGTCAGGTGTGTTACGTTTATTACAGTGTGTCTACAGGCAGGTGTGTTAAGTTTATTACAGTGTGCCTAAAGGCAGGTGTGTTACGTTTAGTACAGTGTGTATACAGGCAGGAGTGTTACGTTTATTACAGTGGGTCTACAGGCAGATGTGTGTTACGTTCATAACAGTGTGTCTACAGGCAGATGTGTTACGTTTTTTTACAGTGTGTCTACACGCAGATGTGGGTTACGTTTATTAAAGTGGGTCCACAGGCAGTTGTGTGTTACGTTTATTACAGTGTGTCTACAGGCAGGTGTGTTACGTTTATTACAGTGTGTCTACAGGCAGGTGTGTTACGTTTATTACAGTGTGTCTACAGGCAGATGTGTGTTACGTTTATTACAGTGTGTCTCCAGGCAGGTGTGTTACGTTTATTACAGTGTGTCTCCAGGCAGGTGTGTTACGTTTATTACAGTGTGTCTCCAGACAGGTGTGTTACCTTTATTACAGTGAGTCTACAGGCAGATGTGTTACGTTTATTACAGTGTGTCTACAGGCAGGTGTGTTACATTTATTACAGTGTCTACAGGCAGGTGTGTTACGTTTATTACAGTGTGTCTCCAGGCAGGTGTGTTACGTTTATTACAGTGGGTCTACAGGCAGGTGTGTTACGTTTATTACAGTGTGTCTACAGGCAGGTGTGTTATGTTTATTACAGTGTGTCTACAGGCAGGTGTGTTACACTTATTACAGTGTGTCTACAGTCAGTTGTGCTACGTTTATTACAGTGTGTCTACAGGCAGGTGTGTTATGTTTATTACAGTGTGCCTACAGTCAGGTGTGTTACGTTTATTACAGTGTGTCTCCAGACAGGTGTGTTACGTTTATTACAGTGTGTCTCCAGGCAGGTTTGTTACCTTTATTACAGTGAGTCTACAGGCAGATGTGTTACGTTTATTACAGTGTGTCTCCAGGCAGGTGTGTTACGTTTATTACAGTGTGTCTACAGGCAGGTGTGTTACGTTTATTACAGTGTGTCTACAGGCAGGTGTGTTATGTTTATTACAGTGTGTCTACAGGCAGGTGTGTTACGTTTATTACAGTGTGTCTACAGGCAGGTGTGTTACCTTTATTACAGTGTGTCTACAGGCAGGTGTGTTACGTTTATTACAGTGTGTCTACAGGCAGGTGTGTTACTTTTATTACAGTGTGTCTACAGGCAGGTGTGTTACGCTTATTACAGTGTGTCTACAGTCAGGTGTGCTAAATTTATTACAGTGTGTCTACAGGCAGATGTGTTATGTTTATTACAGTGTGCCTACAGTCAGGTGTGTTACGTGTATTACAGTGTGTCTCCAGACAGGTGTGTTACGTTTATTACAGTGTGTCTCCAGGCAGGTGTGTTACGTTTATTACAGTGTGTCTACAGGCAGATGTGTTATGTTTATTACAGTGTGTCTACAGGCAGGTGTGTTACCTTTATTACAGTGTGTGTACAGGCAGGTGTGTTACGCTTATTACAGTGTGTCTACAGGCAGGTGTGTTACGTTTATTACAGTGTGTCTACAGGCAGGTGTGTTAAGTTTATTACAGTGTGTCTACAGGCAGGTGTGTTACGTTTAGTACAGTGTGTATACAGGCAGGAGTGTTACGTTTATTACAGTGGGTCTACAGGCAGATGTGTGTTATGTTCATAACAGTGTGTCTACAGGCAGATGTGTTACGTTTTTTTACAGTGTGTCTACACGCAGATGTGTTACGTTTATTAAAGTGGGTCCACAGGCAGTTGTGTGTTACGTTTATTACAGTGTGTCTACAGGCAGGTGTGTTACGTTTATTACAGTGTGTCTCCAGACAGGTGTGTTACCTTTATTACAGTGAGTCTACAGGCAGATGTGTTACGTTTATTACAGTGTGTCTACAGGCAGGTGTGTTACATTTATTACAGTGTCTACAGGCAGGTGTGTTACGTTTATTACAGTGTGTCTCCAGGCAGGTGTGTTACGTTTATTACAGTGGGTCTACAGGCAGGTGTGTTACGTTTATTACAGTGTGTCTACAGGCAGGTGTGTTATGTTTATTACAGTGTGTCTACAGGCAGGTGTGTTACACTTATTACAGTGTGTCTACAGTCAGTTGTGCTACGTTTATTACAGTGTGTCTACAGGCAGGTGTGTTATGTTTATTACAGTGTGTCTCCAGACAGGTGTGTTACGTTTATTACAGTGTGTCTCCAGGCAGGTGTGTTACCTTTATTACAGTGTGTCTACAGGCAGATGTGTTACGTTTATTACAGTGTGTCTCCAGGCAGGTGTGTTACCTTTATTACAGTGTGTCTACAGGCAGGTGTGTTACGTTTATTACAGTGTGTCTACAGGCAGGTGTGTTATGTTTATTACAGTGTGTCTACAGGCAGGTGTGTTACGTTTATTACAGTGTGTCTACAGGCAGGTGTGTTACCTTTATTACAGTGTGTCTACAGGCAGGTGTGTTACGTTTATTACAGTGTGTCTACAGGCAGGTGTGTTACGTTTATTACAGTGTGTCTACAGGCAGGTGTGTTACGCTTATTACAGTGTGTCTACAGTCAGGTGTGCTAAATTTATTACAGTGTGTCTACAGGCAGATGTGTTATGTTTATTACAGTGTGCCTACAGTCAGGTGTGTTACGTTTATTACAGTGTGTCTCCAGACAGGTGTGTTACGTTTATTACAGTGTGTCTCCAGGCAGGTGTGTTACGTTTATTACAGTGTGTCTACAGGCAGATGTGTTATGTTTATTACAGTGTGTCTACAGGCAGGTGTGTTACCTTTATTACAGTGTGTGTACAGGCAGGTGTGTTACGCTTATTACAGTGTGTCTACAGTCAGTTGTGCTACGTTTATTACAGTGTGTCTACAGGCAGGTGTGTTATGTTTATTACAGTGTGCCTAAAGGCAGGTGTGTTACGTTTAGTACAGTGTGTATACAGGCAGGTGTGTTACGTTTATTACAGTGGGTCTACAGGCAGATGTGTGTTACGTTCATAACAGTGTGTCTACAGGCAGGTGTGTTACGTTTATTACAGTGTGTCTACAGGCAGATGTGTTACGTTTATTACAGTGTGTCTACAGGCAGGTGTGTTACGTTTATTACAGTGTGTCTACAGGCAGGTGTGTTACGTTTATTACAGTGTGTCTACAGGCAGGTGTGTTACGTTTATTACAGTGTGTCTACAGGCAGATGTGTGTTACGTTTATTACAGTGTGTCTACAGGCAGGTGTGTTACGTTTATTACAGTGTGTCTACAGGCAGGTGTGTTACGTTGATTACAGTGTGTCTACAGGCAGGTGTGTTACGTTGATTACAGTGTGTCTACAGGCAGGTGTGTTATGTTAATTAAAGTGGGTCTACAGGCAGATGTGTGTTACGTTTATTACAGTGTGTCTACAGGCAGGTGTATTATGTTTATTACAGTGTGTCTACAGGCAGGTGTGTTACGTTTATTACAGTGTGTCTACAGGCAGGTGTGTTACGTTTATTACAGTGTGTCTCCAGGCAGGTGTGTTACGCTTTATTACAGTGGGTCTACAGGCAGGTGTGTTACGTTTATTACAGTGTGTCTACAGGCAGGTGTGTTATGTTTATTACAGTGTGTCTACAGGCAGGTGTGTTACACTTATTACAGTGTGTCTACAGGCAGGTGTGCTACTTTTATTACAGTGTGTCTACAGGCAGGTGTGTTACGTTGATTACAGTGTGTCTACAGGCAGGTGTGTTATGTATATTACAGTGTGTCTACAGTCAGGTGTGTTACGTTTATTACAGTGTGTCTACAGGCAGGTGTGTTACCTTTATTACAGTGTGTCTACAGGCAGGTGTGTTACGTTTATTACAGTGTGTCTACAGGCAGGTGTGTTACTTTTATTACAGTGTGTCTACAGGCAGGTGTGTTACGCTTATTACAGTGTGTCTACAGGCAGGTGTGTTACGTTGATTACAGTGTGTCTACAGGCAGGTGTGTTATGTATATTACAGTGTGCCTACAGGCAGGTGTGTTACGTTTATTACAGTGTGTCTCCAGACAGGTGTGTTACGTTTATTACAGTGTGTCTCCAGGCAGGTGTGTTACGTTTATTGCAGTGTGTCTACAGGCAGATGTGTTACGTTTATTACAGTGTGTCTACAGGCAGGTGTGTTACCTTTATTACAGTGTGTGTACAGGCAGGTGTGTTACGCTTATTACAGTGTGTCTACAGTCAGTTGTGCTACGTTTATTACAGTGTGTCTACAGGCAGGTGTGTTATGTTTATTACAGTGTGCCTACAGTCAGGTGTGTTACGTTTAGTACAGTGTGTATACAGGCAGGTGTGTTACGTTTATTACAGTGGGTCTACAGGCAGATGTGTGTTACGTTCATAACAGTGTGTCTACAGGCAGATGTGTTACGTTTTTTACAGTGTGTCTACAGGCAGATGTGTTACGTTTATTACAGTGGGTCCACAGGCAGTTGTGTGTTACGTTTATTACAGTGTGTCTACAGGCAGGTGTGTTACGTTTATTACAGTGTGTCTACAGGCAGGTGTGTTACGTTTATTACAGTGTGTCTACAGGCAGATGTGTGTTACGTTTATTACAGTGTGTCTCCAGGCAGGTGTGTTACGTTTATTACAGTGTGTCTCCAGGCAGGTGTGTTACGTTTATTACAGTGTGTCTCCAGACAGGTGTGTTACCTTTATTACAGTGTCTACAGGCAGGTGTGTTACGTTTATTACAGTGTGTCTCCAGGCAGGTGTGTTACGTTTATTACAGTGGGTCTACAGGCAGGTGTGTTACGTTTATTACAGTGTGTCTACAGGCAGGTGTGTTATGTTTATTACAGTGTGTCTACAGGCAGGTGTGTTACACTTATTACAGTGTGTCTACAGTCAGTTGTGCTACGTTTATTACAGTGTGTCTACAGGCAGGTGTGTTATGTTTATTACAGTGTGCCTACAGTCAGGTGTGTTACGTTTATTACAGTGTGTCTCCAGACAGGTGTGTTACGTTTATTACAGTGTGTCTCCAGGCAGGTTTGTTACCTTTATTACAGTGAGTCTACAGGCAGATGTGTTACGTTTATTACAGTGTGTCTCCAGGCAGGTGTGTTACGTTTATTACAGTGTGTCTACAGGCAGGTGTGTTACGTTTATTACAGTGTGTCTACAGGCAGGTGTGTTATGTTTATTACAGTGTGTCTACAGGCAGGTGTGTTACGTTTATTACAGTGTGTCTACAGGCAGGTGTGTTACCTTTATTACAGTGTGTCTAAAGGCAGGTGTGTTACGTTTATTACAGTGTGTCTACAAGCAGGTGTGTTACTTTATTACAGTGTGTCTACAGGCAGGTGTGTTACGCTTATTACAGTGTGTCTACAGTCAGGTGTGCTAAATTTATTACAGTGTGTCTACAGGCAGATGTGTTATGTTTATTACAGTGTGCCTACAGTCAGGTGTGTTACGTTTATTACAGTGTGTCTCCAGACAGGTGTGTTACGTTTATTACAGTGTGTCTCCAGGCAGGTGTGTTACGTTTATTACAGTGTGTCTACAGGCAGATGTGTTATGTTTATTACAGTGTGTCTACAGGCAGGTGTGTTACCTTTATTACAGTGTGTGTACAGGCAGGTGTGTTACGCTTATTACAGTGTGTCTACAGTCAGTTGTGCTACGTTTATTACAGTGTGTCTACTGGCAGGTGTGTTAAGTTTATTACAGTGTGCCTAAAGGCAGGTGTGTTACGTTTAGTACAGTGTGTATACAGGCAGGAGTGTTACGTTTATTACAGTGGGTCTACAGGCAGATGTGTGTTATGTTCATAACAGTGTGTCTACAGGCAGATGTGTTACGTTTTTTTACAGTGTGTCTACACGCAGATGTGGGTTACGTTTATTAAAGTGGGTCCACAGGCAGTTGTGTGTTACGTTTATTACAGTGTGTCTACAGGCAGGTGTGTTACGTTTATTACAGTGTGTCTCCAGACATGTGTGTTACCTTTATTACAGTGAGTCTACAGGCAGATGTGTTACGTTTATTACAGTGTGTCTACAGGCAGGTGTGTTACATTTATTACAGTGTCTACAGGCAGGTGTGTTACGTTTATTACAGTGTGTCTCCAGGCAGGTGTGTTACGTTTATTACAGTGGGTCTACAGGCAGGTGTGTTACGTTTATTACAGTGTGTCTACAGGCAGGTGTGTTATGTTTATTACAGTGTGTCTACAGGCAGGTGTGTTACACTTATTACAGTGTGTCTACAGTCAGTTGTGCTACGTTTATTACAGTGTGTCTACAGGCAGGTGTGTTATGTTTATTACAGTGTGTCTCCAGACAGGTGTGTTACGTTTATTACAGTGTGTCTCCAAGCAGGTTTGTTACCTTTATTACAGTGAGTCTACAGGCAGATGTGTTACGTTTATTACAGTGTGTCTCCAGGCAGGTGTGTTACGTTTATTACAGTGTGTCTACAGGCAGGTGTGTTACGTTTATTACAGTGTGTCTACAGGCAGGTGTGTTATGTTTATTACAGTGTGTCTACAGGCAGGTGTGTTACGTCTATTACAGTGTGTCTACAGGCAGGTGTGTTACCTTTATTACAGTGTGTCTAAAGGCAGGTGTGTTACGTTTATTACAGTGTGTCTACAAGCAGGTGTGTTACTTTTATTACAGTGTGTCTACAGGCAGGTGTGTTACGCTTATTACAGTGTGTCTACAGTCAGGTGTGCTAAATTTATTACAGTGTGTCTACAGGCAGATGTGTTATGTTTATTACAGTGTGCCTACAGTCAGGTGTGTTACGTTTATTACAGTGTGTCTCCAGACAGGTGTGTTACGTTTATTACAGTGTGTCTCCAGGCAGGTGTGTTACGTTTATTACAGTGTGTCTACAGGCAGATGTGTTATGTTTATTACAGTGTGTCTACAGGCAGGTGTGTTACCTTTATTACAGTGTGTGTACAGGCAGGTGTGTTACGCTTATTACAGTGTGTCTACAGTCAGTTGTGCTACGTTTATTACAGTGTGTCTACTGGCAGGTGTGTTAAGTTTATTACAGTGTGCCTAAAGGCAGGTGTGTTACGTTTAGTACAGTGTGTATACAGGCAGGAGTGTTACGTTTATTACAGTGGGTCTACAGGCAGATGTGTGTTACGTTCATAACAGTGTGTCTACAGGCAGATGTGTTACGTTTTTTTACAGTGTGTCTACACGCAGATGTGGGTTACGTTTATTAAAGTGGGTCCACAGGCAGTTGTGTGTTACGTTTATTACAGTGTGTCTACAGGCAGGTGTGTTACGTTTATTACAGTGTGTCTACAGGCAGGTGTGTTACGTTTATTACAGTGTGTCTACAGGCAGATGTGTGTTACGTTTATTACAGTGTGTCTACAGGCAGGTGTGTTACGTTTATTACAGTGTGTCTACAGGCAGGTGTGCTACGTTGATTACAGTGTGTCTACAGGCAGGTGTGTTACGTTGATTACAGTGTGTCTACAGGCAGGTGTGTTATGTTAATTAAAGTGGTTCTACAGGCAGATGTGTGTTACGTTTATTACAGTGTGTCTACAGGCAGGTGTGTTACGTTTATTACAGTGTGTCTACAGGCAGGTGTGTTACGTTTATTACAGTGTGTCTACAGGCAGGTGTGTTACGTTTATTACAGTGTGTCTCCAGGCAGGTGTGTTACGTTTATTACAGTGGGTCTACAGGCAGGTGTGTTACGTTTATTACAGTGTGTCTACAGGCAGGTGTGTTATGTTTATTACAGTGTGTCTACAGGCAGGTGTGTTACACTTATTACAGTGTGTCTACAGTCAGTTGTGCTACGTTTATTACAGTGTGTCTACAGGCAGGTGTGTTATGTTTATTACAGTGTGTCTACAGGCAGGTGTGTTATGTTTATTACAGTGTGTCTACAGGCAGGTGTGTTACGTTTATTACAGTGTGTCTACAGGCAGGTGTGTTACCTTTATTACAGTGAGTCTACAGGCAGATGTGTTACGTTTATTACAGTGTGTCTCCAGGCAGGTGTGATACGTTTATTACAGTGTGTCTACAGGCAGGTGTGTTACGTTTATTACAGTGTGTCTACAATTAGGTGTGTTATGTTTATTACAGTGTGTCTACAGGCAGGTGTGTTACGTCTATTACAGTGTGTCTACAGGCAGGTGTGTTACCTTTATTACAGTGTGTCTAAAGGCAGGTGTGTTACGTTTATTACAGTGTGTCTACAAGCAGGTGTGTTACTTTTATTACAGTGTGTCTACAGGCAGGTGTGTTACGCTTATTACAGTGTGTCTACAGTCAGGTGTGCTAAATTTATTACAGTGTGTCTACAGGCAGATGTGTTATGTTTATTACAGTGTGCCTACAGTCAGGTGTGTTACGTTTATTACAGTGTGTCTCCAGACAGGTGTGTTACGTTTATTACAGTGTGTCTCCAGGCAGGTGTGTTACGTTTATTACAGTGTGTCTACAGGCAGATGTGTTATGTTTATTACAGTGTGTCTACAGGCAGGTGTGTTACCTTTATTACAGTGTGTGTACAGGCAGGTGTGTTACGCTTATTACAGTGTGTCTACAGTCAGGTGTGCTACGTTTATTACAGTGTGTCTACTGGCAGGTGTGTTAAGTTTATTACAGTGTGCCTAAAGGCAGGTGTGTTACGTTTAGTACAGTGTGTATACAGGCAGGAGTGTTACGTTTATTACAGTGGGTCTACAGGCAGATGTGTGTTATGTTCATAACAGTGTGTCTACAGGCAGATGTGTTACGTTTTTTTACAGTGTGTCTACACGCAGATGTGGGTTACGTTTATTAAAGTGGGTCCACAGGCAGTTGTGTGTTACGTTTATTACAGTGTGTCTACAGGCAGGTGTGTTACGTTTATTACAGTGTGTCTACAGGCAGGTGTGTTACGTTTATTACAGTGTGTCTACAGGCAGATGTGTGTTACGTTTATTACAGTGTGTCTACGGGCAGGTGTGTTACGTTTATTACAGTGTGTCTACAGGCAGGTGTGCTACGTTGATTATAGTGTGTCTACAGGCAGGTGTGTTACGTTGATTACAGTGTGTCTACAGGCAGGTGTGTTATGTTAATTAAAGTGGTTCTACAGGCAGATGTGTGTTACGTTTATTACAGTGTGTCTACAGGCAGGTGTATTATGTTTATTACAGTGTGCCTACAGGCAGGTGTGTTACGTTTATTACAGTGTGTCTACAGTCAGGTGTGTTACGTTTATTACAGTGTGTCTCCAGGCAGGTGTGTTACGTTTATTACAGTGGGTCTACAGGCAGGTGTGTTACGTTTATTACAGTGTGTCTACAGGCAGGTGTGTTATGTTTATTACAGTGTGTCTACAGGCAGGTGTGTTACACTTATTACAGTGTGTCTACAGTCAGTTGTGCTACTTTTATTACAGTGGGTCTACAGGCAGGTGTGTTACGTTTATTACAGTGTGTCTACAGGCAGGTGTGTTATGTTTATTACAGTGTGTCTACAGGCAGGTGTGTTACGTCTATTACAGTGTGTCTACAGGCAGGTGTGTTACCTTTATTACAGTGTGTCTAAAGGCAGGTGTGTTACGTTTATTACAGTGTGTCTACAAGCAGGTGTGTTACTTTTATTACAGTGTGTCTACAGGCAGGTGTGTTACGCTTATTACAGTGTGTCTACAGTCAGGTGTGCTAAATTTATTACAGTGTGTCTACAGGCAGATGTGTTATGTTTATTACAGTGTGCCTACAGTCAGGTGTGTTACGTTTATTACAGTGTGTCTCCAGACAGGTGTGTTACGTTTATTACAGTGTGTCTCCAGGCAGGTGTGTTACGTTTATTACAGTGTGTCTACAGGCAGATGTGTTATGTTTATTACAGTGTGTCTACAGGCAGGTGTGTTACCTTTATTACAGTGTGTGTACAGGCAGGTGTGTTACGCTTATTACAGTGTGTCTACAGTCAGTTGTGCTACGTTTATTACAGTGTGTCTACTGGCAGGTGTGTTAAGTTTATTACAGTGTGCCTAAAGGCAGGTGTGTTCACGTTTAGTACAGTGTGTATACAGGCAGGAGTGTTACGTTTATTACAGTGGGTCTACAGGCAGATGTGTGTTACGTTCATAACAGTGTGTCTACAGGCAGATGTGTTACGTTTTTTTACAGTGTGTCTACACGCAGATGTGGGTTACGTTTATTAAAGTGGGTCCACAGGCAGTTGTGTGTTACGTTTATTACAGTGTGTCTACAGGCAGGTGTGTTACGTTTATTACAGTGTGTCTACAGGCAGGTGTGTTACGTTTATTACAGTGTGTCTACAGGCAGATGTGTGTTACGTTTATTACAGTGTGTCTACGGGCAGGTGTGTTACGTTTATTACAGTGTGTCTACAGGCAGGTGTGCTACGTTGATTATAGTGTGTCTACAGGTAGGTGTGTTACGTTGATTACAGTGTGTCTACAGGCAGGTGTGTTATGTTAATTAAAGTGGTTCTACAGGCAGATGTGTGTTACGTTTATTACAGTGTGTCTACAGGCAGGTGTGTTATGTTTATTACAGTGTGCCTACAGGCAGGTGTGTTACGTTTATTACAGTGTGTCTACAGTCAGGTGTGTTACGTTTATTACAGTGTGTCTCCAGACAGGTGTGTTACGTTTATTACAGTGTGTCTCCAAGCAGGTGTGTTACCTTTATTACAGTGAGTCTACAGGCAGATGTGTTACGTTTATTACAGTGTGTCTCCAGGCAGGTGTGTTACGTTTATTACAGTGGGTCTACAGGCAGGTGTGTTACGTTTATTACAGTGTGTCTACAGGCAGGTGTGTTATGTTTATTACAGTGTGTCTACAGGCAGGTGTGTTACGTTTATTACAGTGTGTCTACAGGCAGGTGTGTTACGTTTATTACAGTGTATGTACAGGCAGGTGTGTTACGCTTATTACAGTGTGTCTACAGTTAGTTGTGCTACGTTTATTACAGTGTGCCTACAGTCAGGTGTGTTACGTTTATTACAGTGTGTCTACAGGCAGGTGTGTTACGTTTATTACAGTGTGTCTCCAGGGAGGTGTGTTACGTTTATTACAGTGAGTCTACAGGCAGATGTGTTACGTTTATTACAGTGGGTCTACAGGCAAGTGTGTTATGTTTATTACAGTGTGTCTACAGGCAGGTGTGTTACGTTTATTACAGTGTGTCTACAGGCAGGTGTGTTACCTTTATTACAGTGTGTCTACAGGCAGGTGTGTTACGTTTATTACAGTGTGTCTACAGGCAGATGTGCTACCTTTATCACAGTGTGTCTACAGGCAGGTGTGTTACGCTTATTACAGTGTGTCTACAGTCAGGTGTGCTACGTTTATTACAGTGTGTCTACAGGCAGGTGTGTTATGTTTATTACAGTGTGCCTACAGTCAGGTGTGTTACGTTTATTACAGTGTGTCTCAAGACAGGTGTGTTACGTTTATTACAGTGGGTCTACAGGCAGGTGTGTTACGTTTATTACAGTGTGTCTACAGGCACGTTTTTTACGTTTATTACAGTGTGTCTACAGGCAGGTGTGTTACGTTTATTACAGTGTGTCTCCAGGCAGGTTTGCTACGTTTATTACAGTGTGTCTCCATGCAGGTGTGTTACGTTTATTACAGTGTGTCTCCAGACAGGTGTGTTACGTTTATTACAGTGTGTCTCCAGGCAGGTGTGTTACGTTTATTACAGTGTGTCTCCAGGCAGATGTGTTACGTTTATTACAGTGTGTCTCCAGGCAGGTGTGGGTGTGTTCCAGTACCTTTCCGAAACTGCCTTTTCCCAGCACCATGAGAAAGTTGAAGTCCTGGAGGCAAACCCTGGGCTTGACCGGTCCTGCAGGTAGGGTGGCCAGACAGGGGACTGACGGGGCTGAGGGGGACAGGACAGACACGGGGACAGGGACCGACACAGACACAGGGGTAGGTCTCAGGGAGGGGGGGAGAAGGGAGGAGGGAATAGCATCTAGACCACTAGGCTCCTATTAAAGAGAGGAGGGGGGAGGGAGGAGGGCTTAGTTATAATAAAACTGTTACAATCCACACACACACACAAACCTGCACTGTATGGATTTTAATGAAGCACTCCTGCTCCCTGGTGGCCAAAGTGAGGGAACTCGCACACATTTTGTTTGGTCATACTCCGAGTCTAAATATACCTATAAATACCAATAGTTATATATAATATATGTATTCTATAACTCTAACTACACTACCCATAATCCACTGCACGAGAGTGTGTCTTACATTTTCATCAGGGACAGGCATGTTGTAGTACTCTCCCTCATCCTGATCCAGCAGTTTGAACCAGCCGCTGACTGAGTGACGGAATATCTCGCTCACTCCGAACGACAGCGATCCCATGAAGTCATTCCGAGACGTTACGATCCCAATCCCACACCTCCACCGACAGACGACGGTCCCACTGCCGCCCGCGCACCGAGCTGGGGAGAAAGATAGAAGAGAAAGAGGTTACCAACCAGGTATCCAACCTCCAGTCATCTGTCCACCTCAAGACCACGTTAGACCACCGAGATTAAGCTCCTGGGGCTAACACAAGTCTAATTCCCTGTGCTTAGTTCCCAGAACTACTGATACACACACACACACACACACACTCACAAGGTGAAGCTCTCGTTCCAGACGGGGTTGAGTGTAGAGCGAATAGTCTTGGTCTTCTGTTTGCTCTGGCTCTTGGGGTCAGGGATTAGCTTGAGCTTCACGTAGGGGTCAGACAGACCGTTGGGGTCCATGGGGATCAGGTTACGAGCCTCCCGCACTGAGGGGGGGAGAGAGGGGGGTGGAGGGACAGAGGGAGGGAGAGAAAGAGAGAGAGAGACACACAGAGTCAGACAATGGATAGCATAGATGGCCATACAGATGCCATATCTTAATTTGACCCAGTTTCTCACAGCAGGAAAATAATCCTGCAGCAACAGGAAATGTGACTATTATGTAGATTATGATGAATGTCCATTTTTTGTAGGGGATGATACAAATTGTATTAAGGCAAATCAACTCTGAAATTACAAACTTTGGAAGCCTTTTTAAACTTGAAAACACTACATGTTTGCAATTCCTTCTGTGCATGAAAATTCCTGCTACAACAGGATGATCAAATTAAGATATGGCATCTGTAGATGCACCATAGAGAGCATTACTTGTGGGAGTGTGTGCCTGTATTCAGCTCCCCCCACACCGCCTAGTGGTCAGTACCTGACAGTGCTAATGGTAGGGTGACAGCAGTGGTGGAAAAAGTACCCAATTGTCATACTTGAGTAAAAGTAAAGATGCCTTAATAGAAAATGACTCAAGTAAAAGTAAAAGTAACCCAGTAAAATTCTTCTACTTGAGTAAAAGTCAAAATGTATTTGGTTTAAATATACTTAAGTAGCAAAAGTAAATGTACGCTCTAAAATATACTTAAGTATCAAAAGCAAAATTAAAAGTATAAATAATTTCAAATTCCTTATATTAAGCAAACCAGACGGCACAATTTTTTTACAGATAGCCAGGTGCACACTCCAACACTCAAACATTTTTACATACGAAGTCTTTGTGTTCAGTGAGTCCGCCAGATCAGAGGCAGTAGGGATGACCAGGGATGTTCAATTGACAAGTGCGTGAATTTGACCATTATCCTGTCCTGCTAAGCATTCAAAATGTAACGAGTACTTTTGGATGTCAGGAAAAATTTATGGAGTAAAAACAGTACATTATTTTCTTTAGGAATGTAGTGAAGTAAAAGTAAAAGTTGTCAAAAATATATATAGTAAAGTAAAGTACAGATAGCCTAAAAAACGACTTAAGTACTTTAAAGTATTTTTACTTAGTACTTTACACCGCCGGGTGACAGAGACATGTAAACCCTGTCTCTATCAGTGGTTAGGGACAACTCTTCTAGCCACTTAGTTCTGACCTGTGATGAAGATGTCCTCGTTCTCTCCCCGGACGGTCAGGTGGATCCTGCCTCTCTTCTCTGTATGATCTTGACCACACAGGCTGGGCACCAGGCTCTCACAACGCTTGTGGACATTCATCTCACAACCTGTAGTACATGCACACAAGTATAGACTCACCAACACAAGCACATACACACACACATAGCGATAATAACACGTGGTAAGAAAACACTCACACAGATACTGTACATTCATGCTACACGCACATCACAACTGCTGCTCTTATTATGATTGCCAAATACTGCACAATTTAAACACTTTCCCCCCAATCCCCCCTTCCCCAAAACAAATGTAAATATCAGACTATAACTTGTACCTTCCTGTATTATTCTTATGCTAAAACATTTTTTATGTTCAACTGAGCCATTTACTTTATGTTCGTATTCTTATCTTTTATTACGTCTTATTGTTGTTGCATTGTCAAGAAGGAACCTGCAAGTAAGCATTTTGGCTAATAAAACTTGAAACAGAACGTCTGGTTACTTACAGGAGCATTTCATGCCCTGTTGGATAAGGCCATAGAGCAGAGAACCACAGTGATCACAGAATGTTGGAGAAGTGTAGGTCTGAGGTCTAAATCTGTGTTTACTCTTCAAGTCCTGAGAGAGACAAAGAGACAGGGACAGACAGACAGACAGACAAAGGGACAGACATACAGAGATAGCAAGACAGAGAGAAAGAGAGATAGACAGACAGACATAGAGAGAGAGACACAGAGATAGATATACAGAAGGACAGACAGAAAGAAAGACAGATAGACATGAGAGTCGTAAGTCATTAAGAGAAGAACATCCCCGTGTTTATGTGTTGTAATAAACAGGGAGAAACGAGGAGAAACGAGGGGGAGTTTGAGAGTGTATATTCATGGAAACCAATTACATTTCTCTGCTGGGAAGAGAGTTCAATATGTTAATGGAATGTGTTCCTGGGGAAGGGTGTGTGTGTGGAGAAGCCTGAATCATCTCTATCTGCTTTTCAGCTTATCAGTTTCTTCCCCATCCACATCCCCCTTCCTCTCTAACTGTCTGTCTTCCTCTCCTCATCCTCTCTACTCCCCAAACCCCATCTCACACCCCTTGAGCTTTACTTTGAGAACACCCCCCACCTCTTTCATTCTCTGCCAACTCTTGCTCTCTCTCCATCAGGCAGTTTCTGAGCCAAGCTCTTCCTCCCAATTCCGCCCTGTCAATCGTTCTCCCTCGAACACGCACACACACACACACACACCACACACACACACACACACTAATTTGTGCACGCACTCCCTCTCTCTCTCTCTCTCTCTCTCTTTCTCTCTCTCTCTTTGACCTAATTTCTGATCCAGTTTATTTAGCTGGCAGATAAAAGTCTGAAAAAAGACAAATCTCTTTGAAATGCCAAAGAGAGACAGAGAGAGGGAGTAATCTGTTCACCCGCTCTACCTCTGCTCATGTCTCTCAGTCTTCCTCTCTCTCTTCCTCCCCCTCTCAACCTGGATCCCTCACTCCTCCTCCCTCCTCTTTGTTTGATCTTCTCCCTGTCATTCTCTCTCTTTCTCTTCCTCTCTCTGGATGGATTGGCGAGAGAAAGGGAGGAGTGAGGGAGTAGACTGAAAAGGGGAAGTGTGGAGTGGAGGGATGTATGGATGGAGAGATGTATAGATCTATAGAAGAATGACTGACAGTAAAGACGGAGTGGAGGAATGACAGACAGGGAGGGAGGGAGGGAGGGAGGGAGGGAAGGAAGGTAGGAAGGATGGAAGGAAGGAAGGAGGGAGGGAGGGAGGGAGGGAGGGAGGGAGGGAGGGAGGGAGGTGAGTGTAAAAGCTGGGAGAAGGGGGAAGATAGACTTACTTCTGTAGGAGCAGTGGGGGCTCCAGGACAGGTGAACGTTACATACTCGTGACATCGCTTGTGGACAGAGAAACTGCACACTGCCACAAAACACAGAGCAGAAAGACAATCAACACATTACTACATCCAAATCCATTTGATCCCTGTTCATAAAAACCTCATCTGATTCCAAGAATAATGTGGAAAATGTGTGTGTTCTAGTCTTTGTCAAATAAAAAAACTAACTGCTGAATGTCATTATGATCAAGATTGTTCACTAGGGGTTCAATGTCAACAACAGAACGCATCAATCAATACCAAGATAAAATATTCCTTCATCAGTGATAATATTGCCTTGACTTGCTCTTAGGGGTTAAGGCCTATGATTGCTGTTAACGTCTTTTGACAAATGCATTTGTAAAATGTGTAATAAAATAAAATGGTAATGATCGGCTGATTAATGATAACTTATGATCCAATAATCCTTACCTTGACATTGAAATCCCTGCTTTCCAATTCCCCTGTGTGGAACAAACCCATAACACAACACAGAAACATCACTGATCTTACATACCACACAAGTGAAAGGACTGGCCTGCTCAGTGGAAGATAAGCCTGAACAGAAAGATATGCATCATTTGGTGCAGTGCTGTAACCCACGAATAATCCAATGTTAACAAATCAAGATGGCTATAGCACTTATGGATATGGCTCCTTCTTTTGTTTTATCAAATAACAGCAGCCGGCAAGGACGCATTTTGGTCATAAAGCCTTTGTCAGCAGAAACCCTCCGAATTATGGGGGTGTTGTGGCAAAAACATGTCCTTGTGACGACTTTTATAGAATAAAACAGCAGAAATACAGTGAGAATGTCTGAGAATGCGCTGCAGGACATCTCTATAGATTACTACACTTACTGTAGTGCTGATCAGGTCAACTAGGAGAGGGGGTTATTGCCTCTCTCACACAAACACCAAACACCCATACACCCCCTCCTCCACCTCCACCTACTCCTCTCCCCTCCCCCTCCTTCTTCTCCTCCTCTTCCTCCTCACTCCTCCTCCCCTTCCTCCTCCTCCACCTCCCCCCTCCTCCTCCCCCTCCTCCTCCTCCAGAGTTGCAGTCTGCTGCTTTCCTGTCTCCTTGATCTTAATTGAATAATTAAAGCCATTGATTGGCTAAAGAGTCCACTCAGCCAGTTTCCTGGCTGTGAATCATCTGCTGATTAAAAGGTAAGCAGCAGAGAGGCGGGAGAACAACCCCTACAGAGAGAGGGCCCTTGAGGATCACACTGAAGTACCCCCCCAGGTTCATCTCCATAGTCAAACAGATTTCTCATCTCCTCCTCTCCTCTCCTTCATCTGCACTGTCTGACAGCGACAGGCTTGTGACCTAGTGAAGGAGGGGAAATGACATCCGCCATATTGGTTTCACCTCTACAGTGTTTCCATATCAGCACAGATGAAGGAGAGGAGACGAGGAGTGTAAACCACTCTAGGTGGTTCAGTACATGACAGTTCTTTGTGCTGTCCACCAGAGAGTGCCAGAGAGGCAGCGCTACATTAGACAGGCAAAACAGCACCACCTAACGGTCATTGGATGGCAGGACAGAAGACAAGCCAAAAGCATCTATCTGGAGAATCCTATTATATTAGGAAAGTAGGGAAAGGGGGATACCTAGTCAGTTTTACAACTGAATGCATTCAACTGAAATGTGTCTTCCACATTTAACCCAACCCCCCTGAATCATATTAAAGATAACCACATATACATGGCTGTCATATGATAATGTGTAGCGATCTATTCCTGTACCAGGGGAATGGAGAGGAGACCTTGTGAAGTCTTGACAAAGGCCCTGCAGGCAGAATACTGACAATAGAAAGTCTCCTTTCAATCCCCTGGTGTTTGTTGTCAATAGTACACAGTCCCAGAGGATGGGATTTCAACTGTGTAGTACTGATCTCTTTTATCATGTCTATTGTAGGAAACCAGTAGAATCTCCACAGGGAGATAGGGAGAGATGGAGAGATGGAGACATGCCTGCAACTCGTGTGTAAGACTGCTGTCTGGAGTGCTATGGTATTTTTGTGATGTGAATTTTTAAACGACCAAACCGAAATCTAAGAGAGCACTACCATATCTATCTTTTCTCCTTTGTTAAATAATCATACTGTAACCATGACAGTCATTCACCGAAATGTCCTGCAAACTTCCCAGAGGCTGTTGGCAAGAGGAGAGGCCTGCACTCAGCCTACCCTCTCCACCATATGTCCACACACACATCCACACACAGAGACGTGCACACACAGATTCTACACTGGCCTGCTTTGGCTGTGTCTGCCAGAATGAGCTTACTGTACGTGATACTGTGACTGTGTGAGCATGAACACGTGTGTTACTGTGTGTGTTTTTGAGTTAGTGGGAAGTTTGAAGAGGTGGCCAGTGAACTATGGAGACCTGGAGTGTTTGTAAGTGTGGGTTTCTGCAGATTCATAATGTGTGTGTAAGTGTGAGTTTCTGCAGATGTATAATGTGTGTGTGAGTGTGTGTGAGTGTGTGTGAGTGTGGGTTACCAGGTGAAGGCTGTGCAGGGGCTGCAGTTTGTGGGATGTTTGCAGAGGCGAGCTGGGAACTAGTGAAGCATGTTTTCTGTTGTGTGTATTTAGCTGTGTGTGTATTTAGCTGTGTGTGTATTTAGCTGTGTGTGTATTTAGCTGTGTGTGTATTAAGCTGTGTGTGTATTTAGCTGTGTGTGTGTGTGTATTTCGCTGTGTGTGTGTATTTCTCTGTGTGTGTGTGTATTTACCAGATGAAGTCAGTGCAGTGGCTGCAGAAGGTAGGCTGTTTGAAGAAGCGAGCGGTGAACTGGTGGTCCTTGACCTCGATGATCCTCTTGTGTTTCAGCGCCCCCTTCCTCTGGAACACTGGCACCCTTGGAGGGGGGGAGAGGGGAGATGGCAGGGGGGAGGCCCCAGGGGTGGCCACGGGGGAGGCCAGGGTCAGGGGGGAGAGGGAGGGGGTTGGGGACACGGGAGTAGACATGCTGCCTGGAGGGATGGGAGGAGAGGGGAAAGGAGAGGTGATGGAGAGGAGGGATGGGAGGATGGAGAAAGAGAGGGTTGAGTGTTACAGGGAAAGAGAGAGAGAGAGAGAGAGAGAGTATAAAAGGACCCAGCCAGGGGACAGAGGAATGAGCAGAGGGAGAGGGAGGGGGAGGGAATGTATAAAAGGAGAGAGGTTAATTCACACATTGAGACAGAGCTCTCCTCAGAGACCCAGACACACAGAATGATTAGTGAAATTCCCACTGTGTCCCACATATGTCCCACTTCATACTCGCTCGCTTTCTCTCTCTCACCCCATCTATCCTCATCGCCACGCCATGCCAACTGCAACCTCCCACATTCCCCTGACAACCAAACACCCTGGGTTGCCCTGACAACCCAACACCCTTATCGCATGTCAACTGCACCTCCTGTCTCCTGTTGCAGTCAACTGCACCTCCTGTTGTACCACCCCCCCACCCCCCACCCCCACCTACTCCAATATTAGAACTTGTACCCTCTCTGTCCTTGTCTCCTTCCTCTTCGTCCTGATTTGATATTGTGTTAATTTCTCCATAAAAGTTTGGAATGTATTCTCATGCACAGTCTAAATGAGTCAAAAGTGAGGAAAGAAAAACTATAGCAATGCGAAATATTTAACTGATAGAAGAGGAGTAGCAGACTGCTAAATGATAAATGAAACCACAACAGAGATTGAATGAATAAGTAAATAAGCCGAGAGCGTACAGCATAGCAAACAGGACCTGTTGAAATGATTATGGCACACCGGAAATCGATCCAATGGGTGAATACCAGAGATGTGGAGGGCTGAAAGAACACAGAAACAGAACAAACAAAAACAAGAAAAAAAGGAAATCCTCAACAAATAAAGAACAGAGTGGAAAGCTGTGTGGAGATAGAAGTGGAAGGAGGAAGAGAGAGAGAGAGAAACAGAGAAAGACAGAGACATTACCTGTATTTGTGATTGTTTGGGCTGACAGGCTTGATCAAAGAGCAGGCTTCTCCTCTTCCTCTCCCCTCTCTTTATCTCTCCTCTTTTGATAGGCAGCCTGCTATCGCTCTGAACCTGTCGCTGGTCACGTCAAAAAAGAAAAAGTGAAGGAAAGAGAGAAAGGCAAGTGGTGGCAGGGAGGAAGAGCTGGGAAAAAGAGATGCCTACAAAAAAAGAGCAAGTAACAAGGGATGAGATTGAAGCTTTCCAAGAACGAGAAGACAGAGGAGGAGTGGACTGCTATGTATCCGTTAAGTTAACCCACACAGGGTGAAGAGGGGGAAGAGATGGAATTCTCTTTTCAAGATTGATTCTGTTTTACCAAGAGGAAGACGAAATAGGAGAGAGAGAGAGAGAGAGAGAGAGAGAGAGAGAGAGAGAGAGAGAGAGAGAGAGAGAGAGAGAGAGAGGAATAGGCAGCAATTCATTTTGAAATCTGGGTTACATATCTCTGGGGAGAGACAAAGAGAGAGAGCAAGTGAGGGAGGGAGAAGAAGGGGGGCATTTTGTCACCATCACTATGGACCAACACCAACCAACAGTCTCACACTTCTCCCAGTGACAGACTGATAAAGAGGAAGGAGTAAGACAGAAGGAAGCCCTTGATAGATCAGTGTCTCTAAACAACGCCAGTCTATCAAGGGTCAATCATCAATATAATGGTACACAATCTGTTGCATTTCAACTAGCTGACAGGAGTGTTGGCAGTAATGGTTGGACCGTATTCAGAACAGCCTGTGGAAGGATCAAGGCCCATTTGCTGTGAATAACTTGGTAATTATTCCAGTGGAATAGAGATAGGGAACAAAACAGTTTTTCCAGTGGAATGGAGATAGGGAACAGTACTGTTATTCCAGTGGGATGGAGATAGGGAACAGTACTGTTATTCCAGTGGGATGGAGATAGGGAACAGTGCTGTTGTTCCAGTGGAATGGAGATAGAATGGAGATAGGGAACAGTACTGTTATTCCAGTGGAATTGAGATGGGGAACAGTACTGTTATTCCAGTATGTACAACCAGTGGTGGTTATCATTAGTCATCTCTGGTGGCAAGTAGTAGAGGGAGTGAACCATCGCCTCAATACTTTAGTCCCTCTGTACCTCAATCTAGGTCACACTGAGGCTCATGGGTATTGCAGTTTCTCAGAGAGGGGCGTCTGGTGTTATTTAGACCCTACTCACATGGTGCGAAAGGGTTTTAACGGAACACAAGCAGACACACACACACAGAAGGTTTACGACCTCATAGGAGACAGCAGTAAAATATACTATGTTAACACTGACATTGAACAGAGAGAGGGAGAAGGATGAACGGCATGAGAGAGAAAAAAGAGGGAGAGCGGTGGAGATAGAAATATACTGTACAGACAGGGGATGAGGTGATGAGAGTCGAGAGAGAGAGAAATGGGCTGATCGAGAGGGACGGAGAGATGGAGAGAGGGATCGAAGGGTTGAAGGTCTAATTAATGAAAATGTAGGTTGTTAGTCTCCTGATGAAGACACCGCCACAGAATTAATTAACTATTATAATTAGCAAGATTGTTAGAGAGCAAAATGGTGTCAGTGAGCAAGATAAGAGTGTGGTGTGTGTGTGTGTGTGTGTGTGTGTGTGTTATCTCCACATGATACATGTCATTTGAACATTAGCCTTCCAGCTAGCAGCAGACAGGGAGTGATCTGGCCTTCCTTTCAGTCACGTTGTTACATTCTCACAGTCTGTTTGAATTGAAATTGCTTCCTGTCACTCTGTCCCGTCACACACTGACTCAGTCACTGGGCTACAGGAAGATAATGATTTGTCATTGTATGACTTCACCACTAACAATCAGGTGACCACAGCTTTCCTTCAGAGCCAGACTGACAGATCCCTTGAATAAGGTCTTATGCTTGCAACATTTTCTCCTGTTGTTTATAAAAATAAATAAAAGACAACCAAACCGAAGCTAAAACCAGATTAAACCAAAACCTTTACTTCCCTGTTTGTTCTGGCTTCTCTGTTTTATTCCCTCATAACATTCACTATAATATTTACTATAACATTTACTACAACATTTACTACAACATTTACTATAATATTTACTATAATATTTACTATAACATTTACTATAATATTTACTATAACATTTACTACAACATTTACTATAATATTTACTATAACATTCACTATAACATTTACTATAACATTTACTATGACATTTACTATGACATTCACTGTAACATTTACTATAACATTTACTATACCATTCACTATAACATTCACTATACCATTCACTATACCATTTACTATAACATTTACTATAACAATTACTATAACATTTACTATAACATTTACTATAACATTCACTATAACAATTACTATAACATTTACTATAACATTCACTATACCATTCACTATACCATTCACTAACATTTACTATAACATTCACTATGACATTCAATAAACATTCACTACACCATTTACTATACCATTCACTATAACATTTGCTATGACATCTACTATAACATTTACTATAACATTCACTATAACATTTACTATACCATTCATTAAAATTAACTATACCATTTACTATGAAATCTACTATAACATTCACTAACATTCAATATAACATTCACTATAACATTCACTATACCATTTACTATGACATCTACTTTAACATTTACAAACATTTATTATAACATTCACTACAACGTTTACCATAACATTCACTAACATTCATTACAACATTCACTATACCATTGACTACAACATTTACTATAACATTCACTATAACATTAACTAGAACATTAAATATAACATTCACTATAACATTCACTAACATGTACTATACCATTCACTATACCATCAACTATAACATTCAACATAACATTCACTAACATTTACTATACCATTTTCTATGACATTTACTACGACATTCACTGTAACATCTACTAACATTTACTAACATGTACTGCAACATTTACTGACATTTACTATAACATTAACTATAACATCAACTATAACATGCAACATAACATTCACAAACATTTACTGTACCATTCACTATACCATTTACTATAACATTCACTATAACATTCACTATGACATTTACTATAACATTTACTATAACATTCACTATAACATTTACATAACATTTACTAACATTCACTATAACATTCAGTATACCATTTACTACAACATTTACTAAGACATCTACTATAACATTTACTAATATTTACTATAACATTCACTATAACGTTCACTATAAAATGTACAATACCATTCACTAACATTTACTATACAATTCACTATAACATTCACTATGACATCTACTATAACATTCACAAACATTCAACATAATTCACTACAACATTCATTATAACATTCACTGTACCATTCACCATTTACTATGACATCTACTATAACATTTACTAACATTTACTTTAACATTCACTAAAACATTTACTATAACATTCACTATAACATTCACTAAAACATTCACTAGCAATCACTATAACATTCACTATAACATTTACTATAACATTTACAATGACATTTACTATGACATCCACTGTAACGATTACCAACATTTACTATAATATTCACTAACACTCACTATAACATTCACTATAATATTCACTATAACATTTACTATGACATTTACTATGACATTTACTATGACATTTACTATAACATTTACTGACATTTTCTATAACGTTAACTATAACATTCACTATAACATTCACTAACATGTACTATAACATTTAATAACATTTACTATAACATTCACTATAACATTTACTATAACACTTAATATAACATTCACTATACCATTCACTATACCATTTACAATAACATTTACTATAACATTTACTAACATTCACTATAACATTTACTAACATTTAATATAACATTCACTATACCATTCACTATACCATTCACTATGACATTTACTATAACATTCACTATAACATTCACTACAACATTCACTAACAATCATTATAACATTTACTATAACATTTACTATGACATTTACTATGACATTCACTATAACATCTACTGACATTTCCTATAACGTTAACTGTAACATTCTCTATAACATTCACTAACATTTACTATACCATTCACTATACCATTTACTATAACATTTACTATAATATTTACTAACATTCACTATAACATTCACTATAACATTCTCTATAACATTTACTAACATTTAATATAACATTCACTATACCATTCGCTATGATATTTACTAATATGCACTATAACATTCACTATAACATTCACTACAACATTCACTAACAATCACTATAACATTCACTATAACATTTACATTAACATTTACTATAACATCTACTATAACATCTACTATAACATTTACTAAGATTAGCTATAACATTTACTATAACATTAACTATAACATTTACTACACCATTCACTGTAACATTCACTACACCATTCACTATGAAATGTTCTACAACATCCACCATAACATTCACTATACCATTCATTATAACATTTACTAACATTAACTATAACATTTACTGTAACATTAACTATAACATTTACTATAAAATTCATTCTACCATTCACTATGACATTCACTATACCAATCACTATACCATTCATTATTACAGTTACTATGACATTCACTATAACATTTACTATAACATTTACTAACGTTTCATAAATATGTTCCTTTATGTTTATTATGCTATACTGTATTATGTGGAACCATAAACAAGCAATCTATCTTCCCAAAGTAAGAGGAACAATATGAGACTACAACATGGACCTGAGAGTTTATACTCGCTGGTAACTCAACATGGACCTACGAGTTTATACTCGCTAGTAACTCAACATGGACCTAAGAGTTTATACTCGCTGGTAACTCAACATGGACCTAAGAGTTTATACTCGCTGGTAACTCAACATGGACCTAAGAGTTTATACTCACTGGTAACTCAACATGGACCTAAGAGTTTATACTCGCTGGTAACTCAACATGGACCTAAGAGTTTATACTCACTGGTAACTCAACATGGACCTAAGAGTTTATACTCGCTGGTAACTCAACATGGACCTAAGAGTTTATGCTCGCTGGTAACTCAACATGGACCTAAGAGTTTATACTCGCTGGTAACTCAACATGGACCTAAGATCTATACTCACTGGTAACTAAATCGAAAAACAACGCACATAAAATTGGCAATCAAGTGTGATTCTGTAGTCTGCAGTATGCTTTGTAATATCTGATGTGGTTCACTGGTGAGTATCTCACAGTGAGTGTGTAAGAAAGAGAGTGTGTGTGTGAGAACGCCCGTGAGTGTGAGTGCATGTATCCAGACAGCTATCTGAGCATGCTTTACAGTCGTGAGTCCCGGGCTATAAAAGAGAGACCAGGCAGTGATGCATTATGGTCATAAACCTGGGAGACAGACACACAGTGCAGTATGACAAACACACAGATATAGAACCCCTGCTTGATACAGAACAGAAAAACAACACCGTAAAGCAGAGACGCAAGTAAACATCAGATGGAATGAAATACGTGTCAAATAAAAAGGCTGGAAATAGAAAGACGGAATTGGAAGAGGATTTATAATGAATGAGAGGTGAGTGGTTGTGAGTTGTCATCATCATCATCTTCACTTGATATGACCATTAAAACTATCATCAAAATCGGTGCTACGTATAACGTTCTAATATAATATTGCAAATGGATCTCTCTCTCTCTCTCTGCAGATGGCTATCCTATTATTCCTGACCACGGCTTAATGAAACAGAAAATTATCCTCCGTTAGAATCCTTTTTGGGAGCAATCAGCACTTCACCAATTACACACATCCTTTACCAACTAATGTACAACACATACTGAGTCTAGACCTGCATTATTTCTAGTCTCCTCCGATGAAATCAGGTCAAATTAAGTTGCAAAAATATTATTTGTGGAATCGTAGAAAGCGCAGTGTTTTCCCTGCATCTGATCTAATGACATTTGCCAGTTCAGAGCCAATCTGGTCCGTTTGCTTGAATTAGCTTCCTGTTGCTGTGTTTCTATTTGGGTTTTAACAAACAGGGCCCTTTGTGCATGAGAGAGAGTAAGAAGAGAGAGATAGAGACAGAGAGGGAGGGTAGAAGGAGAGAGAGATGGGGGAAAGTGAGGGAGGGATGCAGAGTGAAAGAGACAGAGAGATAGATAGATAGAGAGGGAGAGATACATAGAGAGAAAGAGAGAAAGAGAGAGAGAGAGATACAGAGAGAGAGAGAGATACAGAGAGAGAGAGACAGACAGACAGACAAAAAGATATCCATGCTAGTGAGATGAAACTTTGGCAGATGATCATCCATCGTAGATGACAGGGTGAAGTTGCAAGATATGCTAATCTTCATTGCGCTAGCACACAGCATTCCACACACGCACGCGCACGCACGCACGCACACACACACACACACACACACACACACACACACACACACACACACACACACACACACACACACACACACACACACACACACACACACACATTGTGAATAATAATAATGTCAGATCAGGGTTGGAGAGCTGTCTGGTTCGGCCAGCATGCCACCTACACTGTTTTACTTCACAAAACAAGCAAACTCATTGTGCTGATCTTACTGTGTATGTATTCTGCTGAGTTGAGCTGAAATCCAGACAGATAACCTGCAGAGTAAAATAACCAAATGTCTGCTTCTGCACCTGGATCAAAACACAGGAAACACTTGGGCATAATCATATTCACACAACTATTTCTCTCAACTCTCACCCCTTCTTCACTGTTGAAATTGTCAAACAAATACAACTGTTACAAATGCTTTTGTCAGAGTATAAGACACAGACAGAGACACACAGAGTGGTGTTTTAAGGTGTGATCAGCTCTAGCTCGTTTAGCTCATTTGTCCCTGCGCACCGATGTGGCTGATGTGAGGACGGAGCAGCCAGGGATTGGCTGAGTGGCTGAAAACAAGACAAAGATTAAACCAAGAAAGGATGCTGAGGTGTTTTTGGGGGTTCAGAGATCAAGCCGAGAGGTTCTAGAAACCTGCGGTGCTCCCTGTGTGTCAATGAAAGAGAGACAGCAGCATCATCCTCCTTTAACCACGTGTGAGAAAGAGAGAGAGAGAAAAAGAGAGAGGTATAGAGGAGAGATGGAAGGAGGGAGGTATAGAGGAGAGAGGGGAGGAGGGAGGTATAGAGGAGAGAGGGGAGGAGGGAGGTATAGAGGAGAGAGGGAAGGAGGGATGTATAGAGGGGAGGGCTGTTAAGCTCTGCACCACAGGCAGGTGTTTCAAATCCTCCCAAGTGCTGCTCTCTGATCAGTTCATGATCAATCCGCTCCGCCACAGCAGGGACCTGAGTTAGTGAGTGTGCGTGTGTATGTATGCACACGCGTCCATGTGACCCAGTAGTGTGAATGCGTATGTGACTGAAGACAGAGAGAGTGTGAGAAAGGGGAAGAGAGTGAACGTTAGAGAGGGGGAAATAGACAGATGGAGAGAAGTGGGAAAGAGAGGAAGGGAAGGATAGAGCTATAACAACTGGTGTGAGAGGTCTTAATGAAAGTCAGCTCAGGGTCCTGGGAAGGTACCAACACACATCCACCCTTAACCCCCAGGCATCAGAGGAGGTCTGATAGGATTGAAAATGTGTTAGTAGCATGATAATACCTCAACCTTGCCTTTTGATCATTCTGATTCATTTTGCTTGCCTTTAGGCGTCCACATGCTTCCCAGCTGAAACAGTTCGGAAGAATTTGTAGATACAGTACCAGTCAAAAGTTTGGACACACCTACTCATTCAAATGACAATCGATCATTACTTTAAGAAATTAAGATCAGTCAATCCTCGGCAAAAACGTCTAAATTAATGCCAGATTACTTGACTGTCTACAACATCTCAAAATGAGCAAACAGTACTATTGCTGCTTTTTTCTCCTTTTTCAAGAGAATGTCTTTTAAGGCAGTATGGGAGCCCACTCATTTGGTTCTAGGCGCCAGCCAAACTGAAGCATGCTGACGCCTTTACACCTATCCAATCCTCAGGGATCTACGCAGGTGTCAACATGGTAGAGCAGGGTTTCCCAAACCAAAAGGGTGCACATTTCGTTTTTTGCCCTAGCACTACACAGCTGATTCAAATAATCAACTAATCATAAAGTTTTGATCATTTGAATTAGCTGTGTTAGTGCAAAAAAACTAAATGTGCCCTCCGTGGGGTCCTGAGGACCGAGTTTGGGAAACACGTAGTGGTAAGTTTGGGGTTGGGTATGTCAAGCTCAAACTCAAACCCCTAGTTCAGGGACTGGGTACAAATTGCCTTTAGGTACAGATCTAGGATCAGCTACACCAGGGATGGACAACTTTGATAGGGGTGGGGGGCCGCAAAAACATCTGATCTCATCATGAGGGTCCGCTCCTGAGTGGCACAGTGGTCTAAGACACTGCATCTCAGTGCAAGAGGCGTCACTGCAGCACCTGGTTCGAATTCAGGCTGCATCACATCCGGCCGTGATTGGGAGTCCCATAGGGTGGCGCACAGTTGGCCCAGCGTCGTCCGGGTTTGGCCGGGGTAGGCTGTCATTGTAAATAAAAATGTGTTCTTAACTGACTTGCCTAGTTAAATAAAACAACATTTTGTTGCCATAGGGTGCAGAGAAATGTTTGCAGTTTCTAAGCAAATTTCTTGCACTTCTACACATTTTGCCCTGCCTTATGCCATGTTAATATGATATCTGAGTGAGAGTGACTTACAAAGTCAATTGGGGACCCCGTAATTCGACCATGATTACTACAAGTTTAGATAGCTGGCTAGACTAACTTACCAATGTAACATTTTTGGGCAGACATGGCTAATTGAGTGACTATCAGTGACTGACATAACAAGAGAAGAACTGCTGATGCACAACCACATTTGTGGAAAACTGTTAACGAACTCTTGATCAGTATATGGGCGTCTTCCTCTTCCTGCCTGTTAGCCAATCTTATTAGAGCATGAAGTCATTACAGCATGTACACAGAAGCACCAGAATGCAATTAGCCATTAGCCAATCAAATAGACAAAGCAGGTCTAATTAGCAGATAGAAAGCTCACGGGGACGAGCATGCCTGTAATAACACGCCTTAAAAACCCCATCACCGCTGTCAGATAATATTCTGTGTCAGGTTGTGAGGGGACGAGATCGCTTCCTATGCGTCAACGAGCAGGGTATTGCCACTGTGGTACTAGGAATAACGAGGAGGCCTTAAACCAGGGTTGGGGTCGACTCCATTTAGACTCAGCTAATTCAGGGAGGGACTTGAAAGTCCAATTGAAGAATAACCGCCACTTTTGGATCCGCCTCCTGAAATGGAATGGAATTCAGCCATAGACAGTTTTGTAATGGTCTATGACAGCATCTATAAACTGCTATGAATATGGTTCTAATGCAAAATAAGGCTTTATATGTATTTCAAGTGATTAGGAAATCAAATATTTTGTCCGATTGTTATGTTTGGCACAGTTGAATCCAATTGGGATGACAGCAGTAGGACTTGGTTGAGTGTAGTTGGGTTGACAGTTGAGGCAGGGTGTGTGATGTGTGACTGTAGTTAGGTTGAGAGTTGAGACAGGGTGTGTGATGTGTGCTGTTAGCCCTTCTGGGAGGAAGAAGAGCTGGATTATGTAAGGTCAGTCCGGCCAGATCAAAGCAGAGCCTGTCAAACAACCTTTCTCTTTCTCTCTCTCTCTCTCTCTCTCTCTCTCTCTCTCAGATTTCTCTGAATTATCGTTGACACCTGTTGAAGAGTCTATGACCAGATGTGGCATATACTGTAGTCGAATGGGGGAAAAACCAGGCCCACATGCACACACACAGACACACACTCCGATACACAAAGATATACAGACGCATAGGGATACACAGAGACGCACAAACTCCCAAACCACAGGTATGTTAGCAACACAAACACCATTAAAGACAAAGACACAGAGAGGGGTTGTTAAGAAACACAGAGATTATTTAAAGAGAATCATATTTTTATGAAGCAATTCTCAGGAAGTAAGTGCAGCACTGACCCGCCAGCCCCACCCCCAGACAGACCATGTCAAAACAAACTAACTCATTTAGATCAGGGTATGGACCAGACCAGTCTGGGCTGTACACTACCAACCACCTTAGCAACCTGCCTTAGCAACCCACCTTAGCAACCCGCCTTAGCCACCCACAAGTATACAGGTATACACAGGTACACTACACAATCATGATGGTTTCTGGATGCTGTTCCACAGCAATGATAGCCTGGTTGCCAGTCTCTTTCTGCTTTAGCAAACATATCGCAACACTATTATATATAGTGCCACTAGATTTTGGATTGCAGAAACAGATGGAGGACAGCCACCAGGCTAAAACACTGTTGGGTGGATCAATGACACTGAATTCCATTTGAGTCTGGATGACTGAAAGTGGTGGTCCTATGATACCTTTATGGACCACAGTGAATGAGCTGTGTAATGACTTAACCTAGCATCATGTTTAGTCATAGCTCTTATGTCACTAGGCCTGGTGAGTGCAACACATACCACTCCTATTTTTCCTTGAAATTGTTTCATGGCGAAACGCCGATGAGGACCCTGTTTGAACTCGGGAGTGCCATGCATTTTACTTCCCGGGTCAAAGGTGACAGAAAACTGAAACGTAAGGATGAATCATGATCATGGACCAATGGCTGATCAGAACTTGTGGTCTAATTTGATCTTAGAGTGGACTGAAGACATGGACGTCAGACTGTAAGAAACAAAAATAGCATTTGACAAATGTAAACAGAGCAGCACTGAGAGGCAGAATACAGACCAATGAAACATAGTTCTCCCTCACATATCTTATCACATATCTTATCATATATCTTATCACATTTCTTTTCACATATCTTATCGCCTATCTTTTCCCATATCTTATCATATATCTTATCAATCACATATCTTTTCACATATCTTATCATATATCGTATTATATATCTTATCACATATCCTATCACATATATCTTACCATATATCTTATCACATATCTTAGTACATATCTTATCAGAAATCTTATCCCACACAGAGTAAGGAGAGATAAGCCAAAAGAAAACAGACAACTCAAAACTATTATGCAAAGAAGTTATGCAGCCAAAATGATCTAAAATGTATATATTTATTTTTCTGTCCAACATAATTGAACAGCACAACCTTACTCTGCACAGACATGAGACTGATAAGGTATAGTAAGCAGAGTAAGATGTTAACCTTGATGATCCAATCATTCAGAGTGCGTGAGTGTGTGATGAAGGAATTGTTGACACGTTGCTACAGAGTGTTGCTCCGTGGGAGCTCCAGGAACGAGGAACGATGAGGTCCATTGGCTGAGTGATGTATGTGTGTGTATTAAATATGCATGCAGAGCACTGTGTGTGTGTATGTGTGTAAGAGTGTGTGTGCAAGGGGGTGTGTGTGTGTCCGCGCGCATGTGTTTGTGTGTGCGTGCGTGTATTATACAGAATCATGCCGCAGTGGGGCTACGGGCTGCACATCTATACATGTACCCACATACATTCACTAACACACACACCCACATACATTCACTAACACACACACCCACATACATTCACTAACACACACACCCACATACATTCACTAACACACACACCCACATACATTCACTAACACACACACCCACATACATTCACTAACACACACACCCACATATATTCACTAACACACACACCCACATACATTCACTAACACACACACCCACATACATTCACTAACACACACACCCACATATATTCACTAACACACACACCCACATATATTCACTAACACACACACCCACATACATTCACTAACACACACACACACATATATTCACTAACACACACACCCACATATATTCACTAACACACACCCACATATATTCACTAACACACACACACATACATTCACTAACACACACACACACACACATACATTCACTAACACACACACCCACATACATTCACTAACACACACACACATATATTCACTAACACACACACCCACATATATTCACTAACACACACACACATACATTCACTAACACACACACCCACATACATTCACTAACACACACACACACATACATTCACTAACACACACACACACACCCACATATATTCACTAACACACACACCCACATACATTCACTAACACACACACACACATATATTCACTAACACACACACACATATATTCACTAACACACACACCCACATATATTCACTAACACACACACACATACATTCACTAACACACACACACATATATTCACTAACACACACACCCACATATATTCACTAACACACACACCCACATACATTCACTAACACACACACCCACATATATTCACTAACACACACACACATATATTCACTAACACACACACCCACATACATTCACTAACACACACACCCACATATATTCACTAACACACACACACATACATTCACTAACACACACCCACATACATTCACTAACACACACACCCACATACATTCACTAACACACACACCCACATATATTCACTAACACACACCCACATATATTCACTAACACACACACACATACATTCACTAACACACACACCCACATACATTCACTAACACACACACACACATATATTCACTAACACACACACCCACATATATTCACTAACACACACACCCACATATATTCACTAACACACACACCCACATATATTCACTAACACACACACCCACATATATTCACTAACACACACACCCACATATATTCACTAACACACACACACATATATTCACTAACACACACACCCACATATATTCACTAACACACACACCCACATATATTCACTAACACACACACACACATATATTCACTAACACACACACCCACATATATTTACTAACACACACCCACATATATTCACTAACACACAAACACATACATTCACTAACACACACACACACATATATTCACTAACACACACACCCACATATATTCACTAACACACACACCCACATATATTCACTAACACACACCCACATATATTCACTAACACACACACACATACATTCACTAACACACACACCACATACATTCACTAACACACACACCCACATACATTCACTAACACACACACCCACATACATTCACTAACACACACACCCACATATATTCACTAACACACACACCCACATATATTCACTAACACACACCCACATATATTCACTAACACACAAACACATACATTCACTAACACACACACACACATATATTCACTAACACACACACCCACATATATTCACTAACACACACACCCACATATATTCACTAACACACACACACATACATTCACTAACACACACACCCACATACATTCACTAACACACACCCACATATATTCACTAACACACACACCCACATACATTCACTAACACACACACCCACATATATTCACTAACACACACACACATACATTCACTAACACACACACCCACATACATTCACTAACACACACACACATATATTCACTAACACACACCCACATACATTCACTAACACACACACCCACATACATTCACTAACACACACACACACATATATTCACTAACACACACCCACATACATTCACTAACACACACACACACATATATTCACTAACACACACCCACATACATTCACTAACACACACACACATACATTCACTAACACACACACCCACATACATTCACTAACACACACACCCACATATATTCACTAACACACACACCCACATACATTCACTAACACACACACCCACATACATTCACTAACACACACACCCACATACATTCACTAACACACACCCACATACATTCACTAACACACACCCACATATATTCACTAACACACACACCCACATACATTCACTAACACACACACCCACATACATTCACTAACACACACACCCACATATATTCACTAACACACACACACACATACATTCACTAACACACACCCACATACATTCACTAACACACACACCCACATATATTCACTAACACACACACCCACATATATTCACTAACACACACACCCACATACATTCACTAACACACACACCCACATACATTCACTAACACACACACCCACATATATTCACTAACACACACACCCACATACATTCACTAACACACACACCCACATACATTCACTAACACACACACACATATATTCACTAACACACACCCACATATATTCACTAACACACACACACATACATTCACTAACACACACACCCACATACATTCACTAACACACACACACACATATATTCACTAACACACACACCCACATATATTCACTAACACACACACCCACATATATTCACTAACACACACACCCACATATATTCACTAACACACACACCCACATACATTCACTAACACACACACACATATATTCACTAACACACACACCCACATATATTCACTAACACACACCCACATACATTCACTAACACACAAACACATACATTCACTAACACACACACACACATATATTCACTAACACACACACCCACATATATTCACTAACACACACATCCACATATATTCACTAACACACACACCCACATATATTCACTAACACACACACACATACATTCACTAACACACACACACACATATATTCACTAACACACACACCCACATATATTCACTAACACACACCCACATATATTCACTAACACACACCCACATATATTCACTAACACACACACACACATATATTCACTAACACACACACCCACATATATTCACTAACACACACACACATATATTCACTAACACACACACCCACATATATTCACTAACACACACACACACATATATTCACTAACACACACACCCACATATATTCACTAACACACACACCCACATATATTCACTAACACACACACCCACATATATTCACTAACACACACACCCACATATATTCACTAACACACACACACACATATATTCACTAACACACACACCCACATATATTCACTAACACACACACACATATATTCACTAACACACACACCCACATATATTCACTAACACACACAAACACATACATTCACTAACACACACACACACACACATATATTCACTAACACACACACCCACATATATTCACTAACACACACACACACATATATTCACTAACACACACACACATATATTCACTAACACACACACCCACATATATTCACTAACACACACACACATACATTCACTAACACACACACACACATACATTCACTAACACACACACACATATATTCACTAACACACACACACACATATATTCACTAACACACACACACATATATTCACTAACACACACACACACATATATTCACTAACACACACACACATACATTCACTAACACACACACCCACATACATTCACTAACACACACACACACATATATTCACTAACACACACCCACATATATTCACTAACACACACACATACATTCACTAACACACACACACACATACATTCACTAACACACACACACACATATATTCACTAACACACACACCCACATATATTCACTAACACACACACCCACATATATTCACTAACACACACACCCACATATATTCACTAACACACACACCCACATATATTCACTAACACACACACCCACATATATTCACTAACACACACACACACATATATTCACTAACACACACACCCACATATATTCACTAACACACACACACATATATTCACTAACACACACACCCACATATATTCACTAACACACACCCACATATATTCACTAACACACAAACACATACATTCACTAACACACACACACACATATATTCACTAACACACACACCCACATATATTCACTAACACACACACCCACATATATTCACTAACACACACACCCACATATATTCACTAACACACACACACATACATTCACTAACACACACACCCACATACATTCACTAACACACACACCCACATACATTCACTAACACACACACCCACATACATTCACTAACACACACACACATATATTCACTAACACACACACCCACATATATTCACTAACACACACCCACATATATTCACTAACACACAAACACATACATTCACTAACACACACACACACATATATTCACTAACACACACACCCACATATATTCACTAACACACACACCCACATATATTCACTAACACACACACACATACATTCACTAACACACACACCCACATACATTCACTAACACACACACCCACATATATTCACTAACACACACACCCACATACATTCACTAACACACACACCCACATATATTCACTAACACACACACACATACATTCACTAACACACACACCCACATACATTCACTAACACACACACCCACATACATTCACTAACACACACCCACATATATTCACTAACACACACACCCACATACATTCACTAACACACACACCCACATACATTCACTAACACACACACCCACATACATTCACTAACACACACCCACATATATTCACTAACACACACACCCACATACATTCACTAACACACACACCCACATACATTCACTAACACACACACCCACATATATTCACTAACACACACACACACATACATTCACTAACACACACACCCACATATATTCACTAACACACACACCCACATACATTCACTAACACACACACCCACATACATTCACTAACACACACACCCACATACATTCACTAACACACACCCACATATATTCACTAACACACACCCACATATATTCACTAACACACACACACATACATTCACTAACACACACACCCACATACATTCACTAACACACACACACACATATATTCACTAACACACACACCCACATATATTCACTAACACACACACCCACATATATTCACTAACACACACCCACATATATTCACTAACACACACACCCACATACATTCACTAACACACACACACACATATATTCACTAACACACACACCCACATATATTCACTAACACACACCCACATATATTCACTAACACACAAACACATACATTCACTAACACACACACACATATATTCACTAACACACACACCACATATATTCACTAACACACACACACACCCACATATATTCACTAACACACACACCACATATATTCACTAACACACACACATATATTCACTACACACACACACACACACATATATTCACTAACACACACACCCACATATATTCACTAACACACACACACATATATTCACTAACACACACACCCACATATATTCACTAACACACACAAACACATACATTCACTAACACACACACACACATATATTCACTAACACACACACCCACATATATTCACTAACACACACACCCACATATATTCACTAACACACACACACACATATATTCACTAACACACACACCCACATATATTCACTAACACACACACCCACATATATTCACTAACACACACACCCACATATATTCACTAACACACACACACACATATATTCACTAACACACACACCCACATATATTCACTAACACACACAAACACATACATTCACTAACACACACACACACATATATTCACTAACACACACACCCACATATATTCACTAACACACACACCCACATATATTCACTAACACACACACCCACATATATTCACTAACACACACACACATATATTCACTAACACACAAACACATACATTCACTAACACACACACACATATATTCACTAACACACACACCCACATATATTCACTAACACACACCCACATATATTCACTAACACACACACACATATATTCACTAACACACACCCACATATATTCACTAACACACAAACACATATATTCACTAACACACACACACATATATTCACTAACACACACACCCACATATATTCACTAACACACACCCACATATATTCACTAACACACACACACATATATTCACTAACACACACACACACACCCACATACATTCACTAACACACACACCCACATACATTCACTAACACACACACACACATATATTCACTAACACACACACCCACATATATTCACTAACACACACCCACATATATTCACTAACACACACCCACATATATTCACTAACACACACCCACATACATTCACTAACACACACACCCACATATATTCACTAACACACACCCACATATATTCACTAACACACACACCCACATACATTCACTAACACACACACCCACATACATTCACTAACACACACACCCACATACATTCACTAACACACACACCCACATACATTCACTAACACACACACCCACATACATTCACTAACACACACACCCACATACATTCACTAACACACACACCCACATATATTCACTAACACACACCCACATATATTCACTAACACACACCCACATACATTCACTAACACACACCCACATACATTCACTAACACACACACCCACATATATTCACTAACACACACCCACATATATTCACTAACACACACACCCACATACATTCACTAACACACACACCCACATACATTCACTAACACACACACCCACATATATTCACTAACACACACACCCACATATATTCACTAACACACACACCCACATATATTCACTAACACACACCCACATATATTCACTAACACACACACACATACATTCACTAACACACACCCACATACATTCACTAACACACACCCCACATACATTCACTAACACACACACCCACATACATTCACTAACACACACCCACATATATTCACTAACACACACACCCACATACATTCACTAACACACACCCACATACATTCACTAACACACACACCCACATATATTCACTAACACACACACCCACATACATTCACTAACACACACCCACATACATTCACTAACACACACCCACATATATTCACTAACACACACACCCACATATATTCACTAACACACACACCCACATATATTCACTAACACACACACCCACATATATTCACTAACACACACCCACATATATTCACTAACACACACACCCACATACATTCACTAACACACACCCACATATATTCACTAACACACACACCCACATACATTCACTAACACACACACCCACATACATTCACTAACACACACACCCACATACATTCACTAACACACACACCCACATACATTCACTAACACACACACCCACATATATTCACTAACACACACACCCACATACATTCACTAACACACACACCCATACATTCACTAACACACACACCCACATACATTCACTAACACACACACCCACATATATTCACTAACACACACACCCACATACATTCACTAACACACACCCACATACATTCACTAACACACACACCCACATACATTCACTAACACACACACCCACATATATTCACTAACACACACACACATATATTCACTAACACACACACACACACCCACATACATTCACTAACACACACACCCACATACATTCACTAACACACACACACACATATATTCACTAACACACACACCCACATATATTCACTAACACACACCCACATACATTCACTAACACACACACCCACATACATTCACTAACACACACATACATTCAATAACACACACACACACATAGTCAAATGTACATACACACAGGACTGTGCAGCCTAATACTTTCAAACAAAATCACAGTCGCATACACACAGACATGCACACACATTCCTAATGACCTCCAGATATTTGTGACTAGAAAACATAATGTTCCTCGGAGAGTAGAGCGCCAGCCAGGCAGTATCACTACCAGCCATTATACAACACCATCTCAGTGTTATGCACTATGCTGTACAATATCACACTATGCAGAACAGCACAGTTCAAACCATGTGTTTTCAGTATGCACCCCCGACAGACACACACCTCTCACAGCCACAACGCTAGGATACAACAAACTGTATTTACTTAATCAAAACAAAGCCCAACAAAAGTCTAAGCCATTCACATGTACATTTTTTCTTGACAAAATGATTGTCACATTTCCATAGCCAGCCTTTCATCAGTCCAGTTCAGTCCAGTTTAAGATGTAAGTAGTATAGAGAGCAGACACATGCAGTGCAACACCCCCAAGTTAACCTTCAAGCACTGTTCCAAGGTCAGGTTTAATTGTTCAATCCCCAATGATTATGGTTAGGACTAGTTGAGAGAGAGCAGATCCTAGACCAGCACTTGAGGGCAACATGAAGGACATTATGCTACATTATATTACCCAGCAAGCACCAGGTGGGGGTGGTGTACCGGACGCCATGGCAACGCCATGGAAACGCCATGGCAACACCACTGCAACATAGTATCTAAGGTCTATGTTGCTGCCTGGCAGTTTGGTACAGCCCAGACTTGCTACAGTGGCATGGTCGTCAGATACACACTTCAATCACATCGTTAATAACATTGTTAATTCATTAATTCATTAATCAATCAATTAATTGATCATCATCTTCAACAATCAGTCGAAAGGAGCAAGAACACAGTATCTACTGGTCTCTGGGTTTTTTTGCTAAGTGAGAGACAGACGGAGGGATAGACAGATTGAAAAAGAAAGAGGATCAAAGAAACTAAACTAAAGGAAAATGTAAGAGTGAAATAAATGACAGATATGATTTAGAGGTGAAAAGATTAGTGTTGAACAAACCGCTAAAATAATGGATGGATAGATGGAGAGAGAGAGAGAGAGAGAGAGAGAGAGAGAGAGAGAAAAAGAGAGAAAAACATGATGAATAAAAATAACAAAAAAATATATATAATGTTAGGTAGTACAACAGTTAGAGTGACAGACTGATAGATATATTAGATACAGGTAGATGATAGAGAGATTAGACTTTTTTCTCATCTTTTTTTTGTCACAGGCACTAATGTCTTCACAGTCATATAGGAGGTATCCAAATTCAAAATGATTTCAGTGTCTAGAACTGCTACAAAGCTAAAACATTTAAAACTAATCTAACATAGCCTCCAAGTGTAGCAAACTTAACTCATATATATATATATATATACATATATATATATATATATATATATATATATATATATATATGTATATATTTATATATATATGTATATATTTATATATATATATGTATATATTTATTTGTACATATATATTTCTGTATAGATAAATGATAGAATTTTTAAATGATAAAATTGAATACAATAGTCAATAAAATATCTAAGTTAAATCACAGTATAACATGGTACATTCTCAAAAACATAGTATATATTAATATATTATTTTTTCTCAGCAAAAAATGTAGCTACAGGGTTTTAAAAGTAACTTCTGTTCATGCAGTCACAGACTTAAGTATTAACGCCTTGATACAACTCAATGATGCTCGATGACACACAAGGGTTCAGCACTCCTGATTGGTTTAAAATGACCTCATTCCAAACAGTAGAACTGTTTCCACGGTTTCTGCTGTTGGGGCGCTGGGACGAGCGAGCTACCTCAAGGAAAGATGGCCGCCCTGGGTCCTAAGCTTTAGCTAGAGTACAACTACACAAACCCCTCCACTGCAAGCTTCTGGGATTTCAATCTTCTAAACATGCAATGATTTCTGGGCTTTTCCAAAGTGTAGGGGGGGCAGAAGGTTCATGGGGACGACAAAAGCATCTCTCTATAACGATGATAAATTGTTTCCAAAATATGGCCCCTTGACAAAGCAGTATGTGCAGTAGAGAAAAGTAAAATGACAGCCTGTCTTTGTTCAGAAGTGGAAGGTGTTTTGGGGGGGTGGGGGTGGGGAGGGGTGCCTGGACTCAAAAGACCGTCCAACCTTTTGACCTGTGACGACATGCACAAACCGAACTCGACGACATAGTCCCTCACATAGCAGGATCAAGCCCCATCAAGCCTTCCATTCCAGCCAGGATCAACAGCATCCCAAAAAAAGGTTACAAAGTCTAAAAGTTCTACATCATGTCAAAGCTACATTCAACTAGGAGAAGCTGGGGGTTCGGCTGTGGGCTGGTCTGTGGAGTAGAGAGCTGAGGTGAATACACCATACCCATGGAGAGCATGACGCTGCATGACATAGCGCTCTTAGATGACCCACACACAGAAACACCAAAGCATGGTACGGACTATAGTTTTTGGTTTAACAATGGATTTTGGCACCTTAATGTCTGTTTAGTCTGTTTGACACCTGTTGAGTTGTCCATAAGGGGTAGCCTGAGCATGGTACTGTTCAGATGACCTGATCTGTAAATCACCTGCACTTACACACTACTAGTTCTTCACAGATCCTTATTGTGTAGAGATGTGTGGATCGGAGCAGTGCCTGGCCTAGGCCCACCCCGGGGAACAAGCCAACAGGCCTACAGGTTGTCACATGACTCAGCACTCCAAGTAGTATCAGTCTACCATTGTATTATCATCACGTTAAAGAGGGCAATATTGCTATTGATGACTTATTCCAGTCTTTTTTAATGACAGAACACAGTTAAATCTCTGTCTCACATAGTATTCCCCCATAGTGGTATTACTACACCCGTCTTGCTGTGAAACTACATTTCTAATAATGACAGTGGTCGGGTATTGGCACAGTATTGTTCTTCACCATGGTATAATAACTATTGTGTGGTGTAATGACGGCACGTGGATGGCTTATGCGATGACCAATTGTGCTTCATAAGATACATCTCCTTCACACTGGTGAGTGTCTTCCAAGCAGGAGGGAATGAAAGGCCATGAGAACTATTTTAAAATACACTGCTCAGGGTTTCAATGACCCATTACTCCTAATGACTAAAGCTAAGCTGTCCTGATTCCTCCACATAATAACGTAATGTTTTACATCTTCTCGTTCTTCAACGTAATGTCAAATCGACTCAGCTCAGAGATTTTCTCTCTCAGTCCTCTCAAGCTGATTTGAAAATTATACAGCCATCTAGTGCCAATTGTAGATATTGCAACCAATAATTTCCTCCATCCTCTCTCCTAATAGAGAATGTTGTATTGCTCACGTGTGAAATACTGTAGGGATATACTCATGAAAACAGATGACTGGAAACCAATTTGGCTTAAAAGCTGTGGAGTAGAAATTTGGTACTGCTTTTTAAACGCTTCTCACGTCCAAGTTCAGCCCCAGCCGACCTCCTTGCTGCTTGAAATACTAACAGAACAACACATAGATAGATAGAATAACAAAGAAGCTATTAGGAGAAGAATGAAAAGAAAAGACAGACGGGAAAGAAAGATCTCGCTACATGTCTTTTTTTCTTCCGAATGTTCCGTTTGTGTCTGGAACACAGTGATGTCATCGTGCTCGTCAGCGGAATGATAAGAGTCTGTGTTCTGAGTTCTGATCAGACTAGAGGAGAAAGGACAGGCTCCAATGAGGTGGCGGAGAAAGTCTCCTGTTCAATCTAATTGGGCAAAAGGGTTTGTAGTAAACATGACATCACGGGGGTTGGTATCCTTCCCTTCCGGGGGGCTTCAGTCGCGCTAGATGGCCCTGAAGATGTCATGAGGTCAAAGTGATGTCACTGTCCGCACTGGCCAATGAGAGATGGGAAGCCAGACAGAACGTGTGCAAGAAAGAGGCGACTGCATTGCTTTTATATCAACCAACTTACAAAAGGGGAGAGAGATGAAGGGGAGGTCTCTCCAATGTGAGGATGCAGTCTACCAATCCAATTCAAAAGGGGATGATGTCCCTCAGCCAATGGGGACAGGAGAGCTAGAATCTGTGGGAGTGTTAACCAGTCGCTGGATCCTTACAGGAGCAGGCCGGTCTCTCCGCTACCAACGAGGTGTGTTCAGTCAGAGCCAGAAGGAGGGAGACGAGCGTGTGTGTGTGTGTGTGTGTGTGTGTGTGTGTGTGTGTGTGTGTGCATGTAAACATGACATCATTACTCACAGTTTGGAGACTTATCCATTGTTCTGACTGGGGGAAGAGAGGAGGACCGAATGACATCACAAAGCTCAGTTCCGACCGGAGGAGGAGTTCTGGAGCTGCTATGGCCCCAGACGACGTGGCCTCGCCCTCACTCTCGGTGTCATGGGACCCCTCCAGGCGGATGTAGGTGACCCTGGTGTGGCGCCTCACCGTGGCCCTCACCAGAACACGCACCAGGGATCGGGTTACTATGGTTCCGCTTTCACCCACAGCGGAGACAGCCATGGTACAGTCATCCCTAGTTGTTCCTGTAGCGATGACCACTAGCTGATGGTCATTTGTAGTCGCCATAACAGCAGTCTCAGTTGCCGTGGCATCCCCCGTTGCCATGGCACCGCCGTTGGTAACAGTTGCCATGGCGTCAGAGGTTTCAGCGGCGCCGGTGTCGACTCGCGTGTCTCCCTCTCTCGTCCCCCCCTGTCATACCTCGCTCTCCAGGCTGGAGAAATGGGCGGAGCCTCGTCGGGAGCATAGGCTCTTGGCTTTGAGTGGCAGGTGGGGGGAGTAGAAGCGTCCGGGCTGGGGCACTGACCGTAGTCTCTGGTACAGGAGCTTAGCACTGGCCGAGGCAGAGGACGAGCAGGTAGAAGGAGGGATGGGCACCGGCAGGGAGGAGGATGTGGAAGGGGCACTAGGTAGGGGTTGAGGGGGCGAGAGGGAGGGCTGAGGGGGGTGGTCCACTAACCCTCCTGGCTGCTGTGTGCTGAGGCTGAGGCTGGCCTGGCTGCCTGACTTGGCCTGGCCCTGGTCTGGTTTGGGAGGGGGTTTGGGCCGTGAGCCCCCGCTGAAGCTGTGGCAGTGGGGGAGCAGCTCCTCCTGGCTGTGGGACAGGGCCGTGCTTCCTCTCTTCCCATGGCCGTGTGACCGCCCTTGGGGGTGCGGGTGTACATGGGGGTGGGGGTACTGGCTACATGAACATGACATCCCAGACCCCTGGTCTCTGTCTCGTGCGCGCCCCTTGCCCTTTCCCCTTCCTCCCCTTTTAAACTTCTTCTCTCCCTTCATCGGGAGTTTGTCCACAGACCAGTACCGTCGGGGTGGCGGGAGGTTTGCTGGAGGGGGGGGCCACTGGGACCCCAGACCTCCACTCCCTCCCCTGACGCCCACCCTACTCCTGGCCCTGAACCCCAAGAATCTGCCCCGCCCCCAGCCCTCCACTCGCCCTAGTATAGAGTCGTCTCTGCTGTTGATGCTGCCTCCTTTCTCTCTGGAGGGGTATGTGCCGAAAAACCAGCTCCCTCCCCCTATTCCCCCTATCCCACTACTCCCTGGTCCTCCAGCCACCCCACTCCCCTCCCTCCCCTCCCAGTACCTCTCAAATCGCCCAAACTCCCCTGATGAGCCCTCATCAGAGTAACTCTCCTCTGCTCTCGCCCCGTCTCTTTCTGACTCTGACACAGCACCTCTCCCACCCGCCCTCCTCACCCTCTCCTCCACTCGTTCCCTCGCTCTGTCTCTCTGCCTCTCCTCCTCCACATCTTCCTCATCATCCTCCTCAGAGTCCCACTCATGGAAGGAGAGCCCCTCCTGGGTGTTAACCCTGCCTTTCTCATAGTGCATCAACAGAGGCCTCTTCTCTCCTTCTTTCCCTCCCTCCCTTCTCTCCACCCCTCCACTCCTCCGCCTCTTGGAGAGTGGGATGAGGGGAGGGAGGGAGGAGGGGGGTGTTCCAGAGTTGGGGTCCCCCCCTTCCCCGTTTCCTCCGCTCACCCAAAACTTGACCGAGGCGGGGAGTTTGGGGTAGCGCTTACTGGGGGGTCGATGTCTGGAGTGGTAACGGGATGATTTGGGCCTCCTCTCCCTGCTCCTGCTGCTATCCTCCTCTCTATCACCCCCCTCTTCCTCTTCTCCCTCCCTCCTTCCTCGCTCCCTCTCTCCTGCCCATGCTGAATCTCTCCCTTTCTCCCCAAACGTACCACGATACTGGGTTGGAAAGGAAGAGTAGTCTGGCATTCCTCCTTCTCTCCCTGCATCCCCCTCTCCATCCCTATCTGCCTCCACATCCCCCTCTTCTTGCTCGGAACGCCCAGTCGATTTCTTCCTCTTCTTTGTCTTCTGCGCCTTCTTCTTCCGCTTCTTTTTCACCTTCCGTCTCTTCCTCTCTTTGTCTCTCTCTCGTTCCCTCTCCTCCCTCTTTTTCCTCTTCTTCTTCTTTTTCTTCTTCTCCTTATCTTTCCTCCTCTTCTTCTCTCGTTTCCTCTCGTCATCTTCTCCTCCTCCTCCGCTGCGATCCCTCTCTCTCTCACCCCAGCCTGCCCACCACTCCTGTAACTGGGCCAACTGGCTACCTCCTCTATCCCGCTCTCTCTCCCTGTCTCTCTCCCCTCGGACAGGGCGTGGTTTTCGGGGGGGTATGGGTGGTGGCTGGCGCCCGTGACTGAGGGAGCGAGAGGAGATAATGGAACGCTGTCTGTCCCTCCCCCTCCCCAGGAGAAGACTGGACTCCTCGGTCAACTCCTCATCCTCATCATCCTCCTCTGCGTCCAAACCTTCCCGCGTGCTCTGAGAGGTCAAGGAGGAGGAGGAGGAAGGAGAGGAGGAGCGAGAGGAGGAGGTAGAGGAAGAGGTGGACGATGTGTTAGAGGAAGAGGAAGAAGTTGAGCTAGTGTAGGGGAGTGAGGTGGAGGGGGAAGGGGGAGTGTAGGTGGGGGACATGGGCACGGGTGCGGGGAGCGGGAGAGGAGGAGAGAGGGGGCGTCCCCTCCTCCCTCCACCATCCCTCACTCCATCCCTTCCTCCTCCCCTGCGCCCCAGTGGTAGGATGTTCTCGTACAGAGGCCCGCCTGGCTCTTTGGGCTTCTTGGGCCGGCGCTTCCTCCAAAAGGATGAGGGGAGAGGGGGGGAGGGTTGTGGCAGCGGGGGGTTAGTGGGCAGAGGGACTGGGGTCACGCCCACGGTTTGGCTTTTAGGAGGCAGCCGAGGCGTCCCCAAAGGTTTGACCCCTCCCTTCCCCTGACACCCAGCACCACCACCTCCCACCACCCTCTTCCCCACCCCCTGGTCAGGACCTTTCTCTGAGTAGAAGGCCACAGTGGCGGGAGGGGGTTGAGGGTGGCTCCTGGGGGCTATTTTGGGGGGTCTGGGACCCTGCCGGCTGGTCCATACAGGGCCCCAGACCCTCAGGGTCGATGGGTCCATAGTAGCGTTTATATCCATCCAGCCCCCCACCACCACCACCAACCCCCACTCCTCCAGCTGTCGTGCCCCAGGTCGGAGCCACTTTCTGGGGGAAGGGCCCCATGTCTCTGACGGCGGCCCCTTGAACGGCCATGGGGTTGGTGGCGGTCCCGGCCTTGGGCAGCCTCCAGCGGTCCACCACGGCCAGTCTGCGATCGGGCCGGGGGAGGAATGTGGAGCAGGGCAGGGGCGCCCCCAGCATGGGCGTGTTGGAGGGCCCCAGCGCCGTCCCAGAATGCACCACGGTGGGAGGGGATCCAGGTAGTTGTGTTTTGTAGACAGGCTGTGGTTGTTGCTGCTGTTGCTGCTGCGCCATGGTCAGGGCCGGGTTGGTTGACGACGCACTGACCAAGTGTGGCGGGGGCGGGACTGTTACCATGGTGCCATGATGGTGGGGGAGCATAGCCATGGAGGATTTGGCCCCGCCCGGCGTGGTTTCATCCTCAAAGCTACAGCAACTGTACATGCCCTGGTAGAGAGGGAGAGATAGAGAACAAGCGGGAATGGTAATGAAAATTCAATCATGTATTAATAGAATCAAATCAAACATGCCCTATGTGACTGAGGGACGAGCAGTTATCAGTCAAGCTGTATGCATAATATATTGTTGTTTCTATCAAGGTCATCGTCAAGGTTACCATACATCCTGAGTGTGAGAGGAATTGAATTCCAATTAATCCTGTGAATTGACTGAGTGGAAATGGAATTGACCTCAACATACACGTCACACACACACACGCGCACGGACACATGCACAGGCACGCAGGCAAACACACACAAACACACCAAAACACACACATAAGACACGTCATAAGACACGTCATAAGACACGTCCCCCCACACACACACCATTTCCCAACTCACAAACTCACCCTACTAATGGCCAGTAGGAAGTCCAGTCTCCCAGAGCTGGTAGCCATGCAGTGTCTGAGCCTCCAGTAGACCAGGTGCTCCCAGGCAAATACCAGCAGACTGAGCCCCATGGCCACCAGCAGCATGTAGAAGACACCCGCCATGTTGTCTATGTCCAGTTTACTGCTCATCACCTCAATCTTGTCATTGTGACAGATACCAGACAGCCACAGACGCTCCAGCATCTCAATCTCATCTGGGGAGGGGGGGAGGGGAGTGAAACAGGGAGTAGGGGAATAGGGGTAGGGACAGAGAGAGATGGGGGATAGGGAGAGGGACAGAGAGAGATGGGGATAGGGAGAGGGACAGAGAGAGATGGGGGATAGGGAGAAGGACAGAGAGAGATGGGGGAGAGGGACAGAGAGAGATGGGGATAGGGAGAGGGCAAGATAGAGATGTGGGATAGGGATGGGGGATAGGGAGAGGGACAGAGAGAGATGGGGGATAGGGAGAGGGACAGAGAGAGATGTGGGATAGGGAGAGGGACATAGAGAGATGGGGGGATAGGGAGAGGGACAGAGAGAGATGGGGGGATAGGGAGAGGGACAGAGAGAGATGGGGAGAGGGACAGAGAGAGATGTGGGATAGGGAGAGGGCAAGATAGAGATGTGGGATAGGGATGGGGGATAGGGAGAGGGACAGAGAGAGATGGGGGATAGGGAGAGGGACAGAGAGAGATGTGGGATAGGGAGAGGGACATAGAGAGATGGGGGGATAGGGAGAGGGACAGAGAGAGATGGGGGATAGGAGAGGGACAGAGAGAGATGGGGGGAGAGGGATGGGGGATAGGAGAGGGACAGAGAGAGATGGGGGATAGGGAGAGGGACAGAGAGAGATGTGGGATAGGGAGAGGGACATAGAGAGATGGGGGATAGGGAGAGGGACAGAGAGAGATGGGGGATAGGGAGAGGGACAGAGAGAGATGGGGGAGAGGGACAGAGAGAGATGTGGGATAGGGAGAGGGACAGAGAGAGATTGGGGATAGGGAGAGGGACAGAGAGAGATGGGGGATAGGGAGAGGGACAGAGAGAGATGGGGGATAGGGAGAGGGACAGAGAGAGATGGGGGATAGGGAGAGGGACAGAGAGAGATGGGGGATAGGGAGAGGGACATAGAGAGATGGGGGATGGGGAGAGGGACATAGAGAGATGGGGAAGGGGAGAGGGAGAGGGAGTGGGACAGAGAGTGATGGGGATAGGGAGAGGGACAGAGAGAGTTGGGGGATAGGGAGAGAGACAGAGAGAGATGTGGGATAGGGAGAGGGACAGAGAGAGTTGGGGGATAGGGAGAGAGACAGAGAGAGATGTGGGATAGGGAGAGGGACAGAGAGAGATGTGAGATAGGGAGAGGGACAGAGAGAGATGGGGGATAGGGAGAGGGACAGAGAGAGATGTGGGATAGGGAGAGGGACAGAGAGAGATGTGGGATAGGGAGAGGGACAGAGAGAGATGGGGGATAGGGAGAGGGACAGAGAGAGATGGGGGATAGGGTAAGAGAGAGATGGGGGATAGGATTAGGGAGTAGGGGGAGGTTGGAGGAGGAGAAGAGAGGAGGACAGGAGTGGAGGGTTAGGGAGTAGGGGAGGTTGGAGGAGGAGTAGAGAGGAGAACATGAGTGGAGAATTAAGTAGTATGGAGAGATTGGAGGACAAGGAGAGAGGATAGCATGAGTGGAGGGTTAGGGAGTAGGGAGTAGGAAGAGGTTGGAGGAGGAGGAGGAGGAGTAGAGAGGAGAACAGGAGTGGAGGATTGGGGAGTAGAGAGAGGTTGGAGGAGGACAGAGGAGGACAGGAGTGGAGGGTTAGGGAGTAGGGAGAGGTTGGAGGAGGAGGAGTAGAGAGGAGAACAGGAGTGTTGGATTAAGGAATAGGGGGAGGTTGGAGGACGAGGAGAGAGGAGAACATGAGAGGAGGGTTAGGGAGTAGGGAGAGGTTGGAGGAGGAGGAGGAGTAGAGAGGAGAACAGGAGTGGAGGATTAAGGAGTAGGGAGAGATTGGAGGACGAGGAGAGAGGAGAGCATGAGTGGAGGGTTAGGGAGTAGGGAGTAGGAAGAGGTTGGAGGAGGAGGAGGAGGAGGAGGAGGAGGAGGAGAGAGGAGAACAGGAGTGGAGGATTGGGGAGTAGGGAGAGGTTGGAGGAGGAGGACAGAGGAGGACAGGAGTGGAGGGTTAGGGAGTAGGGAGAGGTTGGAGGAGGAGGAGTAGAGAGGAGAACAGGAGTGTTGGATTAAGGAGTAGGGGGAGTTTGGAGGACGAGGAGAGAGGAGAACATGAGAGGAGGGTTAGGGAGTAGGGAGAGGTTGGAGGAGGAGGAGGAGTAGAGAGGAGAACAGGAGTGGAGGATTATGGAGTAGGGAGAGGTTGGAGGGAGAGGAGAGAGGAGAACAGGAGTGTTGGGTTAGGGAGTAGGGAGAGGTTGGAGGAGGAAAATAGATGAGTACAGGAGTGGAGGATGAGGGAGTGGTTGGAGGAGGAGGAGTGAGGAGGAGGACAGGAGTGGAGGGTTAGGGAGTAGGGAGAGTTTGGAGGAGGAGAAGATAGGAAGACAGGAGACGAGGGTTAGTGTTAACTGTGTGTGTGTGTGTGTGTGTGTGTGTGTGTGTGTGTGTGTGTGTGTGTGTGTGTGTGTGTGTGTGTGTGTGTGTGTGTGTGTGTGTGAGAGAGATCATGTGTGTGTGTGTGTTTCATTAGCATCAACGGGAGGGTCTCAGGCCCTCTGTTTGCTCCTCATTCAAGGTGACTCCTCAAGGTCAATGGTCAACAATTGTAAAGGCCTGCTTTTGTCAAGCTTCAACAGTACGGCAAAATGAGAGGGGGCTGAACAATGACAAATAAAATAGATGTAATATAAGCTTCAAACCATTATAACCCTGCAAAGAGAAAGACAAGGATGAAAGAAGGAATGAGGAAGAGAAGCAGAGGTAGAGTTATATATAGTGGGAGAGAGGGAAAGAGAAGGAGAGAGGAAATCTTTCTCTGTCCACGACCACAGTGTGCCAGGGGAGAGAGGAGCGAGGGAACGAGGGAGGCAGAGATTGTGTCATTATGACAAACAGCAGGTACACTCTTCAGTTTGAAGAGGATGAGAGGAGAGAAAACGGGGTAAATGTGACACATTAGAGAGAAGCGACAGAGAAGAATAACAGATAGGGAGAAGGAGAGACAGAATAAGAGAGAGGGGAGAGCTTGGAGATTAGAATAATTTAATTGTGCTGGAAGGATGGCCAGAATCTATATCATGGCGGTAGGCTCAGGTGGGTTAGGGGGTTCTCATCTGCTGACCTACAGGAAAGCCAACATGTTTGTCTTTCTCATTTATGAAAACTAGCCTACCCACAAGCACAGGGGGCCCTATGCCCGCTCTGATTGGCTGTTAGGGAGACCTGTGTAACCATAGGGATGCCTGTGTAACCATAGGGATGGACAGACAGGTAGCAGATGTATGATTCATTGAGGGATTAAAAAATCATTTAGCTGAGAGGAATGCAATGAAACTACTATCATAACAACCACTACTACTGCTCTACAATCATAACCACTACTACTACTGCTCTACAATCATAACCACTACTACTACTGCTCTACTAAAATGACAACCAATACTACTGCTTTACTATCATAACAACCAATACAACTGCTCTACTATCATAACAACCACTACTACTGCTTTACTATCATAACAACCACTACTACTGCTTTACTATCATAACAACCAATACAACTGCTCTACTATCATAACCTCTACAGGCTAGGGGGCAGTGTTCGGAAGTACGGAGAGTCTGACGTGCCCAAAGTAAACTGCCTGTTACTCAGGCCCAGAAGCTAGGATATGCACATAATTGGTAGTATTGGATAGAAAACACTCTGAAGTTTCTAAAACTGTTAAAATAATGTCTGTGAGTATAACAGTTTTTCCATTGACTTGCTATTGACTACAGAGGGAATTAGCTCCCAGAATGCAGTTCCTATGGCTTCCACAAGATGTCAACAGTCTTTAGACATGGTTTCAGGCTTGTTTTTTGAAAAACGAACAAGAAATTGAAGTTCTTCCAAGTGGCTGTTAAAACGGACACTATTGTTTTGCTCGCGTGAATGGGTGCAAGCTCCTCGTTATTTTTCTTTACGATTGAACAGACTATTTTCCGTCTGAAATATTATCGTTTTAACATCTGAGGATTAATTAGAAACATCGTTTGACTTGTTTGGACAAACCTTACCGGTACTTTTGGAATTTCTTTGCATGTTGAACGACTGGATTACAGAACTCCATGGCGCCAAAAAAACTGACTTTTTGGGATATAAAGAAGGACATTGTCGATTTTTTTAAAATGTATTATATTGGTATATTTGATTTTGTAACGCCTGTGCTGATTTGAATAATACACTGCTCAAAAAAATAAAGGGAACACTAAAATAACACATCATAGATCTGAATGAATGAAATAATCTTATTAAATACTTTTTTCTTTACATAGTTGAATGTGCTGACAACAAAATCACACACAAATTATCAATGGAAATCAAATTTATCAACCCATGGAGGTCTGGATTTGGAGTCACACTCAAAATTAAAGTGGAAAACCACACTACAGGCTGATCCAACTTTGATGTAATGTCCTTAAAACAAGTCAAAATGAGGCTCAGTAGTGTGTGTGGCCTCCACGTGCCTGAATGACCTCCCTACAACGCCTGGGCATGCTCCTGATGAGGTGGCGGATGGTCCCCTGAGGGATCTCCTCCCAGACCTGGACTAAAGCATCCGCCAACTCCTGGACAGTCTGTGGTGCAACGTGGCGTTGGTGGATGGAGCGAGACATGATGTCCCAGATGTGCTCAATTGGATTCAGGTCTGGGGAACGGGCGGGCCAGTCCTTAGCATCAATGCCTTCCTCTTGCAGGAACTGCTGACACACTCCAGCCACATGAGGTCTAGCATTGTCTTGCATTAGGAGGAACCCAGGGCCAACCGCACCAGCATATGGTCTCACAAGGGGTCTGAGGATCTCATCTCGGTACCTAATGGCAGTCAGGCTACCTCTGGCGAGCCCAAAGAAATGCCACCCCACACCATGACTGACCCACCGCCAAACCGGTCATGCTGGAGGATGTTGCAGGCAGCAGAACGTTCTCCACGGCGTCTCCAGACTCTGTCACGTATGTCACGTGCTCAGTGTGAACCTGCTTTCATCTGTGAAGAGCACAGGGCGCCAGTGGCGAATTTGCCAATCTTGGTGTTCTCTGGCAAATGCCAAACGTCCTGCACGGTGTTGGGCTGTAAGCACAACCCCCACCTGTGGACGTTGGGCCCTCATACCACCCTCATGGAGTCTGTTTCTGACCGTTTGAGCAGACACATGCACACGCCTTTGTGCACATGCCTGCTGGAGGTCATTTTGCAGGGCTCTGGCAGTGCTCCTCCTTGCACAAAGGCGGAGGTAGTGTTCCTGCTGCTGGGTTGTTGCCCTCCTACGGCCTCCTCCACGTCTTCTGATGTACTGGCCTGTCTCCTGGTAGCGCCTCCATGCTCTGGACACTACGCTGACAGACACAGCAAACCTTCTTGCCACAGCTCGGATTGATGTGCCATCCTGGATGAGCTGCACTACCTGAGCCACTTGTGTGGGTTGTAGTCTCATGCTACCACTAGAGTGAAAGCACCGCCAGCATTCAAAAGTGACCAAAACATCAGCCAGGAAGCATAGGAACTGAGAAGTGGTCTGTGGTCACCACCTTCAGAACCACTCCTTTATTGGGGGTGTCTTGCTAATTGCCTATAATTTCCACCTGTTGTCTATTCCATTTGCACAACAGCATGTAAAATTTATTGTCAATCAGTGTTGCTTCCTAAGTGGAAAGTTTGATTTCACAGAAGTGTGATTGACTTGGAGTTACATTGTGTTGTTTAAGTGTTCCCTTTATTTTTTTGAGCAGAGTATGTTGTTGTGAGGCGCTGTCCTCAGATAATCGAATGTTCTGCTTTCGCCGTAAAGCCTACTGTAAATCCGACAACGCAGTTCGATTACCAAGATTCTAAGCTTTGAATGGTGTACAACACTTGCATTTTCATGAATGTTTAATGTTACTATTTTTGTAATTTGAATTTGGAGCTCTGTACTTCACAGAATGTTTTCGTGGGTGGACCGCTAACATCCCACCGATCCCACTGCTCTACTATCATAACAACGACTACTACTACTGCTCTACTATCATAACAACGACTACTACTACTGCTCTACTATCAAAACAACCACTACTACTGCTCTACTATAATAAAACCACTATAACTACTGTTCTACTATATTAACAACCCCTACTACCGCTCTACTATCATAACAACCAAAACTACTGCTTTACTCTCATAACAACAAATACTACTGCTCTACTATCATAACAACTGCTACTACTGCTCTACTATCATAACAACCACAACTACTGATCTACTGTGGTAAAAACCAATACTACTAGCATCCCACCGATCCCTAAGATAACCACTACCATTGCTCTATTATTATAATCACCACTACTACTACCACTCTACTACCATAACCACTACTACTGCTGTACTATCGTGACAACCACTACTACTACCGCTCTACTACCATAACCACTACTACTAATGCTGCTATACCATCATAACAACCACTACTACTGCTCTACTATCATAACCACCACTACTACGACTGCTCTACTATCGTAATAACCAATACTACTACTGCTCTGCTATCATAACCACTACTTCTTCTGCTCTACAATCAAAACAACCACTACTACAACTGCTCTACAATCATAACAACCACTTCTACTACTGCTCTACTATCACAACAACCACTACTACTACTGCTCTACTATCATAGCAACCACTACTACTACTGATCTACTATCATAACAACCACTACTACTACTGCTCTACTATCATAACAACCACTACTACTACTGTTCTACTGTCATAGCAACCACTACTACTACAGCTCTACTATCATAACAACCACTACTACTACTGTTCTACTATCATAGCAACCACTACGACTACTGCTCTACTATCATAACAACCACCACTACTACTACTGATCTACAATCATAACAACCAGTACTACTGCTGCTCTACTATCATAGCAACCACTACTACTACTACTGCTCTACTATGATAACAACCACTACTACTACTGCTCTACTATCATAACAGCCACTACCACTACTGCTCTGCTCTCATAACAACCACTACGACTATTGCTCTACTATCATAACAACCACTACTACTGCTCTACTATCATAACAACCACTACTACTACTTCTCTACAATCAAAACAGCCACTACTAATACTACTCTGCTATCATAACAACCACTACTACTACTGCTATACTATCATAACAACCACCACTACTACTGATCTACTATCATAACAACCAGTACTACTACTTCTCTAAAATCAAAACAACCACCACTACTACTGATCTACTATCATAACAACCACCATAACTACTACTACTGCTCTGCTTTCATAACCACCATTAATACTGCTCTACTATCATAACAACCACTACTACCACTGCTCTACTATCATAACCACTACTACTACTACTGCTCAACTATCATATCAACCACTGCTACTACTGCTCTATTATCATACCACTACTACTACTACTACTACTACTACTACTACTACTACTACTACTACTACTACTACAACCACTACTACTACTGCTGCTCTACTATCATAACAACCACTACTACTACTGCTATACTATCATAACAATCACCACTACTACTGATCTACTATCATAACAACCACCACTACTACTACTGATCCACTATCATAACAACCAGTACTACTACTGCTCTACTATCATAACAACCACTACTACTACTGCTCTACTATCATAACAACCACTACTACTAATACCCAACTATTATAACAACCACTGCTACTACTGCTCTACTATCATAACAGCCACTACTACGACTGCTCTACTATCATAACAACCACTACTACTGCTCTACTATCATAACAACCACTACTACTACTGCTCTACTATCATAACAGCCACTACTACGACTGCTCTACTATCATAACAACCACTACGACTACTACTCTACAATCAAAACAACCAGTACTACTGCTGCTCTACTATCATAGCAACCACTACAACAACTACAGCTCTACTATCATAACAACCAGTACTACTGCTGCTTTACTATCATAGCAACCACTACTACTACTGCTCTACTATCATAACAACCACTGCTACTACTGCTCTACAATCCTAACAGACACTATTACTACTGCTCTACTATCATAACAACCACTACGACTACTGATCTACTATCCCAACAGCCACTACTACAACTGCTCTACTATCAGAACAACCACTACTACAACTGCTCTACTATCATAACAACCACTACTACTACTGATCTACTATCATAACAACCACTACTACTACTTCTACTATCATAGCAACCACTACTACTACTGTTCTACTATCATAGCAACCACTACTACTACTGCTCTACTATCATAACAACCACTACTACTACTGTTCTACTATCATAGCAACCAATACTACTACTACTGCTCTACTATCATAACAAGCACTACTACTACTGCTCTACTATCATAACAGCCACTACTACTACTGCTCTACTATCAAAACAACCATTACTACTACTGCTCTACTATCATAACAACCATTACTACTACTGCTGCTATACTATCATAACAACCACTACTACAACTACTCAACGATTATAACAACCACTACTACTACTGCTCTACTATCATGGCATCCACTACTACTGCTCAACGACCATAACAACCACTACTACTACTGCTATACTATGATAAAAAACACCACTACTACTACTGATCTACAATCACAACAACCAGTACTACTGCTGCTCTACTATCATAGCAACCACTACGACTACTGCTCTACTATCGTAACAACCACTACTACTACTGTTCTACTATCATAGCAACCACTACTACTACTGCTCTACTATCCTAACAACAACCACTACTACTACTCCTCTACTATCATAACAACCACTACTACAACTGCTCTACTATCATAACAGCCAGTACTACTACTCCTCTACTATCCTAACAACCACTACTACTACTGCTCTACTATCATGACAGCCACTACTACTACTGCTCTACTATCATAACAACCACTACGACTACTGCTCTACTATCCTAACAACCACTACTACTGCTCTACTATCATAACAACCACCACTACTACTACTGATCCACTATCATAACAACCAGTACTACTACTGCTCTACTATCATAACAACCACTACTACTACTGCTCTACTATCATAACAGCCACTACTACGACTGCTCTACTATCATAACAACCACTACTACTGCTCTACTATCATAACAACCACTACTATTACTGCTCTACTATCATAACAGCCACTACTACGACAGCTCTACTATCATAACAACCACTACGACTACTACTCTACAATCAAAACAACCAGTACTACTGCTGCTCTACTATCATAGCAACCACTACTACAACTACTGCTCTACTATCATAACAACAGGTACTACTGCTGCTTTACTATCATAGCAACCACTACTACTACTGCTCTACTATCATAACAACCACTGCTACTACTGCTCTACAATCCTAACAGACACTATTACTTCTGCTCTACTATCATAACAACCACTACGACTACTGATCTACTATCCTAACAGCCACTACTACAACTGCTCTACTATCATAACAACCACTACTACAACTGCTCTACTATCATAACAACCACTACTACTACTGATCTACTATCATAACAACCACTACTACTACTTCTCTACTATCATAGCAACCACTACTACTACTGTTCTACTATCATAGCAACCACTACTACTACTGCTCTACTATCATAACAACCACTACTACTACTGTTCTACTATCATAGCAACCAATACTACTACTACTGCTCTACTATCATAACAAGCACTACTACTACTGCTCTACTATCATAACAGCCACTACTACTACTGCTCTACTATCAAAACAACCATTACTACTACTGCTCTACTATCATAACAACCATTACTACTACTGCTGCTATACTATCATAACAACCACTACTACAACTACTCAACAATTATAACAACCACTACTACTACTGCTCTACTATCATGGCATCCACTACTACTGCTCAACGACCATAACAACCACTACTACTACTGCTATACTATGATAAAAAACACCACTACTACTACTGAACTACAATCACAACAACCAGTACTACTGCTGCTCTACTATCATAGCAACCACTACGACTACTGCTCTACTATCTTAACAACCACTACTACTACTGTTCTACTATCATAGCAACCACTACTACTACTGCTCTACTATCCTAACAACCACTACTACTACTCCTCTACTATCATAACAACCACTACTACAACTGCTCTACTATCATAACAGCCAGTACTACTACTCCTCTACTATCCTAACAACCACTACTACTACTGCTCTACTATCATGACAGCCACTACTACTACTGCTCTACTATCATAACAACCACTACGACTACTGCTCTACTATCCTAACAACCACTACTACTGCTCTACTATCATAACAACCACTACTACTACTGTTCTACTATCATTGCAACCACTACTACTACTGCTCTACTATCATAACAACCACTACTACTACTGCTCTACTACATTAACAACCACTACTACTACTGCTACTCTACTCTCATAACAACCACTACTACCACTCAACTATCATAACAACCACTACTACTACTGCTCTACTATCATGGCAACCACTACCACTGCTCAACGACCATAACAACCACTACTAATACTGCTATACTATGATAACAACCACTACTAATACTGCTATACTATGATAACAAACACCACTAATACTACTGATCTACAATCATAACAACCAGTACTACTGCTGCTCTACTATCATAGCAACCACTACTACAACTGCTCTACAATCATAACAGCCACTACTACTACTGCTCTACTATCATAACAACCACTACTACAACTGCTCTACAATCATAACAGCCACTACTACTACTGCTCTACTATCCTAACAACCACTACTACTACTGCTCTATTATCATAACAGCCACTACTACTACTGCTCTACTAATATAAGAACCACTATGACTACTGCCCTACTATCCTAACAACCACTACTACTACTGCTCTACTATCCTAACAACCACTACTACTACTGCTCTATTATCATAACAGCCACTACTACTACTGCTCTACTAATATAACAACCACTATGACTACTGCCCTACTATCCTAACAACCACTACTACTTCTCTACTATCATTGCACACACTACAACTACTGCTCTACTATCATAACAACCACCACTACTACTACTGATCTACTATCATAACAACCAGTACTACTACTGCTCTACTATCATAACAACCACTACTTCTACTGCTCTACTATCATAACAACAACTACTACTACTGCTGCTCTACTATCATAACAACCACTACTACTACTCAACTATCACAACAACCACTACTACTACTGCTCTACTATCATGGCATCCACTACTACTGCTCAACGACCATAACAACCACTACTAATACTGCTATACTATGATAACAAACACCACTACTACTACTGATCTACAATCAAAACAACCAGTACTACTGCTGCTCTACTATCATAGCAACCAATACTACTACTACTGCTCTACTATCATAACAACCACTACTACTACTGCTCTACTATCATAACAGCCACTACTACGACAGCTCTACTATCATAACAACCACTACGACTACTACTCTACTATCATAACAACCACTACTACTACTGCTCTACTATCATAACAGCCACTACTACAACTGCTCTAAAATCAAAACAACCACCACTACTACTGATCTACTATCATAACAACCACCATAACTACTACTACTGCTCTGCTTTCATAACCACCATTAATACTGCTCTACTATCATAACAACCACTACTACCACTGCTCTACTATCATAACCACTACTACTACTACTGCTCAACTATCATATCAACCACTGCTACTACTGCTCTATTATCATACCACTACTACTACTACTACTACTACTACTACTACTACTACTACTACTACTACTACTACTACTACAACCACTACTACTACTGCTGCTCTACTATCATAACAACCACTACTACTACTGCTATACTATCATAACAATCACCACTACTACTGATCTACTATCATAACAACCACCACTACTACTACTGATCCACTATCATAACAACCAGTACTACTACTGCTCTACTATCATAACAACCACTACTACTACTGCTCTACTATCATAACAACCACTACTACTAATACCCAACTATTATAACAACCACTGCTACTACTGCTCTACTATCATAACAGCCACTACTACGACTGCTCTACTATCATAACAACCACTACTACTGCTCTACTATCATAACAACCACTACTACTACTGCTCTACTATCATAACAGCCACTACTACGACTGCTCTACTATCATAACAACCACTACGACTACTACTCTACAATCAAAACAACCAGTACTACTGCTGCTCTACTATCATAGCAACCACTACAACAACTACAGCTCTACTATCATAACAACCAGTACTACTGCTGCTTTACTATCATAGCAACCACTACTACTACTGCTCTACTATCATAACAACCACTGCTACTACTGCTCTACAATCCTAACAGACACTATTACTACTGCTCTACTATCATAACAACCACTACGACTACTGATCTACTATCCTAACAGCCACTACTACAACTGCTCTACTATCAGAACAACCACTACTACAACTGCTCTACTATCATAACAACCACTACTACTACTGATCTACTATCATAACAACCACTACTACTACTTCTCTACTATCATAGCAACCACTACTACTACTGTTCTACTATCATAACAACCACTACTACTACTGTTCTACTATCATAGCAACCAATACTACTACTACTGCTCTACTATCATAACAAGCACTACTACTACTGCTCTACTATCATAACAGCCACTACTACTACTGCTCTACTATCAAAACAACCATTACTACTACTGCTCTACTATCATAACAACCATTACTACTACTGCTGCTATACTATCATAACAACCACTACTACAACTACTCAACGATTATAACAACCACTACTACTACTGCTCTACTATCATGGCATCCACTACTACTGCTCAACGACCATAACAACCACTACTACTACTGCTATACTATGATAAAAAACACCACTACTACTACTGATCTACAATCACAACAACCAGTACTACTGCTGCTCTACTATCATAGCAACCACTACGACTACTGCTCTACTATCTTAACAACCACTACTACTACTGTTCTACTATCATAGCAACCACTACTACTACTGCTCTACTATCCTAACAACAACCACTACTACTACTCCTCTACTATCATAACAACCACTACTACAACTGCTCTACTATCATAACAGCCAGTACTACTACTCCTCTACTATCCTAACAACCACTACTACTACTGCTCTACTATCATGACAGCCACTACTACTACTGCTCTACTATCATAACAACCACTACGACTACTGCTCTACTATCCTAACAACCACTACTACTGCTCTACTATCATAACAACCACCACTACTACTACTGATCCACTATCATAACAACCAGTACTACTACTGCTCTACTATCATAACAACCACTACTACTACTGCTCTACTATCATAACAGCCACTACTACAACTGCTCTACTATCATAACAACCACTACTACTGCTCTACTATCATAACAACCACTACTATTACTGCTCTACTATCATAACAGCCACTACTACGACAGCTCTACTATCATAACAACCACTACGACTACTACTCTACAATCAAAACAACCAGTACTACTGCTGCTCTACTATCATAGCAACCACTACTACAACTACTGCTCTACTATCATAACAACCAGTACTACTGCTGCTTTACTATCATAGCAACCACTACTACTACTGCTCTACTATCATAACAACCACTGCTACTACTGCTCTACAATCCTAACAGACACTATTACTTCTGCTCTACTATCATAACAACCACTACGACTACTGATCTACTATCCTAACAGCCACTACTACAACTGCTCTACTATCATAACAACCACTACTACAACTGCTCTACTATCATAACAACCACTACTACTACTGATCTACTATCATAACAACCACTACTACTACTTCTCTACTATCATAGCAACCACTACTACTACTGTTCTACTATCATAGCAACCACTACTACTACTGCTCTACTATCATAACAACCACTACTACTACTGTTCTACTATCATAGCAACCAATACTACTACTACTGCTCTACTATCATAACAAGCACTACTACTACTGCTCTACTATCATAACAGCCACTACTACTACTGCTCTACTATCAAAACAACCATTACTACTACTGCTCTACTATCATAACAACCATTACTACTACTGCTGCTATACTATCATAACAACCACTACTACAACTACTCAACAATTATAACAACCACTACTACTACTGCTCTACTATCATGGCATCCACTACTACTGCTCAACGACCATAACAACCACTACTACTACTGCTATACTATGATAAAAAACACCACTACTACTACTGAACTACAATCACAACAACCAGTACTACTGCTGCTCTACTATCATAGCAACCACTACGACTACTGCTCTACTATCTTAACAACCACTACTACTACTGTTCTGCTATCATAGCAACCACTACTACTACTGCTCTACTATCCCAACAACCACTACTACTACCTCTACTATCATAACAACCACTACTACAACTGCTCTACTATCATAACAGCCAGTACTACTACTCCTCTACTATCCTAACAACCACTACTACTACTGCTCTACTATCATGACAGCCACTACTACTACTGCTCTACTATCATAACAACCACTACGACTACTGCTCTACTATCCTAACAACCACTACTACTGCTCTACTATCATAACAACCACTACTACTACTGTTCTACTATCATTGCAACCACTACTACTACTGCTCTACTATCATAACAACCACTACTACTACTGCTCTACTACATTAACAACCACTACTACTACTGCTACTCTACTCTCATAACAACCACTACTACCACTCAACTATCATAACAACCACTACTACTACTGCTCTACTATCATGGCAACCACTACCACTGCTCAACGACCATAACAACCACTACTAATACTGCTATACTATGATAACAACCACTACTAATACTGCTATACTATGATAACAAACACCACTAATACTACTGATCTACAATCAAAACAACCAGTACTACTGCTGCTCTACTATCATAGCAACCACTACTACTACTACTTCTCTACTATCATAACAACCACAACTACTACTGCTCTACTATCAAAACAACCACTGCTACTCTTCTACTACCATAACCACCACTACTACTGCTCTACAATCCTAACAACCACTACTACTACTGCTCTACTATCATAACAACCACTACTACTACTGCTCTACTATCATAGCCACTAATACTACTGTTCTACTATCAAAACAACCACTGCTACTCTTCTACTACCATAACCACCACTACTACTGCTCTACTATCATAACAACCACTACTACAACTGCTCTACAATCATAACAGCCACTACTACTACTGCTCTACTATCCTAACAACCACTACTACTACTGCTCTATTATCATAACAGCCACTACTACTACTGCTCTACTAATATAACAACCACTATGACTACTGCCCTACTATCCTAACAACCACTACTACTTCTCTACTATCATTGCACACACTACAACTACTGCTCTACTATCATAACAACCACCACTACTACTACTGATCTACTATCATAACAACCAGTACTACTACTGCTCTACTATCATAACAACCACTACTTCTACTGCTCTACTATCATAACAACAACTACTACTACTGCTGCTCTACTATCATAACAACCACTACTACTACTCAACTATCACAACAACCACTACTACTACTGCTCTACTATCATGGCATCCACTACTACTGCTCAACGACCATAACAACCACTACTAATACTGCTATACTATGATAACAAACACCACTACTACTACTGATCTACAATCAAAACAACCAGTACTACTGCTGCTCTACTATCATAGCAACCAATACTACTACTACTGCTCTACTATCATAACAACCACTACTACTACTGCTCTACTATCATAACAGCCACTACTACGACAGCTCTACTATCATAACAACCACTACGACTACTACTCTACTATCATAACAACCACTACTACTACTGCTCTACTATCATAACAGCCACTACTACAACTGCTCTACTATCATAACAACCACTACTACAACTGCTCTACTATCATAACAACCACTACTACTACTGATCTACTATCATAACAACCACTACTACTACTTCACTACTATCATAGCAACCACTACTACTACTGTTCTACTATCATAGCAACCACTACTACTACTGCTCTACTATCATAACAACCACTACTACTACTGTTCTACTATCATAGCAACCACTACTACTACTACTGCTCTACTATCATAACAAGCACTACTACTACTGCTCTACTATCATAACAGCCACTACTACTACTGCTCTACTATCATAACAACCATTACTACTACTGCTCTACTATCATAACAACCATTACTACTACTGCTGCTATACTATCATAACAACCACTACTACTATTACTCAACAATTATAACAACCACTACTACTACTGCTCTACTATCATGGCATCCACTACTACTGCTCAACGACCATAACAACCACTACTACTACTGCTATACTATGATAAAAAACACCACTAATACTACTGATCTACAATCACAACAACCAGTACTACTGCTGCTCTACTATCATAACAACCACTACTACTACTGCTGCTCTAATATCATAACAACCACTACTACTACTACTCAACTATCCTAACAACCACAACTACTGCTCTACTATCATAACAACCACTACTACTGCTCTACTATCATAACAACCACTACTACTACTGCTCTACTATCATAACATCCACTACTACGACAGCTCTACTATCATAACAACCACTACGACTACTACTCTACAATCAAAACAACCACTACTACAACTGCTCTACTATCCTAACAACCACTACTACTACTGCTCTCTATTATCATAACAGCCACTACTACTACTGCTCTACTATCATAACAACCACTATGACTACTGCCCTACTATCCTAACAACCACTACAACTTCTCTACTATCATTGCACCCACTACAACTACTGCTCTACTATCATAACAACCACCACTACTACTACTGTTCTACTAGAATAGCAACCACTACTACTGCTGCTCTACTATCATAACAACCACTACTACTACTGCTCTACTATCATGGCATCCACTACTACTGCTCAACGACCATAACAACCACTACTAATACTGCTATACTATGATAACAAACACCACTACTACTACTGATCTACAATCAAAACAACCAGTACTACTGCTGCTCTACTATCATAGCAACCACTACTACTACTACTGCTCTACTATCATAACAACCACTACTACTACTGCTCTACTATCATAACAGCCACTACTACGACAGCTCTACTATCATAACAACCACTACGACTACTACTCTACTATCATAACAACCACTACTACTACTGCTCTACTATCATAACAGCCACTACTACGACTGCTCTACTATCATAACAACCACTACTACTGCTCTACTATCATAACAACCACTACTACTACTGCTGCTCTAATATCATAACAACCACTACTACTACTACTCAACTATCCTAACAACCACTACTACTGCTCTACCATCATAACAACCACCACTAATACTACTGATCTACTATCATAACAACCAGTAATGCTACTGCTGTACTATCATAACAACCACTACTACCACTGATCTACTATCATAAGAACCACTACTACTACTGCTCTACTATAATAACAACCACTACTACTACTGCTCTACTATCATAACAACCACCACTACTACTACTGATCTACTATCATAACAACCAGTACTACTACTGCTCTACTATCATAACAACAACTACTACTACTGCTGCACTACTATCATAACAACCACTACTACTACTCAACTATCATAACAACCACTACTACTGCTCTACTATCATGGCATCCACTACTACTGCTCAACGACCATAACATCCACTACTAATACTGCTATACTATGATAACAAACACCACTACTACTACTGATCTACAATCACATCAACCACAACTACTACTGCTGCTCTAATATCATAACAACCACTACTACTACTACTCAACTATCCTAACAACCACAACTACTGCTCTACTATCATAACAACCACCACTACTACTACTGATCTACTATCATAACAACCAGTACTACTACTGATCTATTATCATAACAACCACTACTACTACTGCTGTAATATCATAACAACCACCACTACTAATACTGCTCTACTATCATAACAACCACTACTACTAATACTGCTCTACTATCATAACAACCACTACTACTACTACTCAACTATTATAACAACTACTACTACTACTGCTCTACTATCATAACAACCACCACTAATACTACTGATCTACTATCATAACAACCAGTAATGCTACTGCTGTACTATCATAACAACCACTACTACCACTGATCTACTATCATAAGAACCACTACTACTACTGCTCTACTATAATAACAACCACTACTACTACTGCTCTACTATCATAACAACCACCACTACTACTACTGATCTACTATCATAACAACCAGTACTACTACTGCTCTACTATCATAACAACAACTACTACTACTGCTGCTCTACTATCATAACAACCACTACTACTACTCAACTATCATAACAACCACTACTACTGCTCTACTATCATGGCATCCACTACTACTGCTCAACGACCATAACATCCACTACTAATACTGCTATACTATGATAACAAACACCACTACTACTACTGATCTACAATCACAACAACCAGTACTACTGCTGCTCTACTATCATAACAACCACAACTACTACTGCTGCTCTAATATCATAACAACCACTACTACTACTACTCAACTATCCTAACAACCACAACTACTGCTCTACTATCATAACAACCACCACTACTACTACTGATCTACTATCATAACAACCAGTACTACTACTGCTCTATTATCATAACAACCACTACTACTACTGCTGTAATATCATAACAACCACCACTACTAATACTGCTCTACTATCATAACAACCACTACTACTACTACTCAACTATTATAACAACCACTACTACTACTGCTCTACTATCATAACAACCACCACTAATACTACTGATCTACTATCATAACAACCAGTAATGCTACTGCTGTACTATCATAACAACCACTACTACCACTGATCTACTATCATAAGAACCACTACTACTACTGCTCTACTATAATAACAACCACTACTACTACTGCTCTACTATCATAACAACCACCACTACTACTACTGATCTACTATCATAACAACTAGTACTACTACTGCTCTACTATCATAACAACCAATACTACTACTGCTCTACTATCATAACAACAACTACTACTACTGCTGCTCTACTACCATAACAACCACTACTACTACTCAACTATCATAACAACCACTACTACTACTGCTCTACTATCACAACAACCACCGCTACTACTACTGATCTACAATAAAAACAACCAGTACTACTGCTGCTCTACTATCATAGCAACCACTACTACTACTACTGCTCTACTATCATAACAACCACTACTACTACTGCTCTACTATCATAACAGCCACTACTACGACTGCTCTACTATCATAACAACCACTACGACTACTGCTCTACTATCCTAACAACCACTACTACTGCTGTACTATCATAACAACCACTACTACTACTGCTCTACTATCCTAACAACCACTACTAATGCTCTACTTTAATAACAACCACTACTACTACTGCTGCTCTACTATCATAACAACCACTACTACTACTACTCAACTATCCTAACAACCACTACTACTGCTATACTATCATAACAACCACTACTACTACTGTTCTAATATCATTGCAACCACTACTACTACTGCTCTACTATCATAACAACCCCCACTACTAATACTGCTCTACTATCATAACAACCACTACTACTACTGCTGCTCTACTATCATAACAACCACTACTACAACTGCTCTACAATCATAACAGCCACTACTACTACTGCTCTACTATCCTAACAACCACTACTACTACTGCTCTATTATCATAACAGCCACTACTACTACTGCTCTACTATCATAACAACCACTATGACTACTGCCCTACTATTCTAACAACCACTACTACTTCTCTACTATCATTGCACCCACTACAACTACTGCTCTACTATCATAACAACCACCACTACTACTACTGTTCTACTAGAATAGCAACCACTACTACTGCTGCTCTACTATCATAACAACCACTAATACTACTCAACTATCATAACAACCACTACTACTACTGCTCTACTATCATGGCATCCACTACTACTGCTCAACGACCATAACAACCACTACTAATACTGCTATACTATGATAACAAACACCACTACTACTACTGATCTACAATCAAAACAACCAGTACTACTGCTGCTCTACTATCATAGCAACCACTACTACGACAGCCAGATCTACTATCATAACAACCACTACGACTACTACTCTACTATCATAACAACCACTACTACTACTGATCTACTATCATAACAACCAGTACTACTACTGCTCTATTATCATAACAACCACTACTACTACTGCTGTAATATCATAACAACCACCACTACTAATACTGCTCTACTATCATAACAACCACAACTACTACTGCTGCTCTAATATCATAACAACCACTACTACTACTACTCAACTATCCTAACAACCACAACTACTGCTCTACTATCACAACAACCACCACTACTACTACTGATCTACTATCATAACAACCAGTACTACTACTGCTCTATTATCATAACAACCACTACTACTACTGCTGTAATATCATAACAACCAACACTACTAATACTGCTCTACTATCATAACAACCACTACTACTACTACTCAACTATTATAACAACCACTACTACTACTGCTCTACTATCATAACAACCACTACTACTACTGCTATACTATCATAACAATCACCACTACTACTGATCTACTATCATAACAACCACCACTACTACTACTGATCCACTATCATAACAACCAGTACTACTACTGCTCTACTATCATAACAACCACTACTACTACTGCTCTACTATCATAACAACCACTACTACTAATACCCAACTATTATAACAACCACTGCTACTACTGCTCTACTATCATAACAGCCACTACTGCGACTGCTCTACTATCATAACAACCACTACTACTGCTCTACTATCATAACAACCACTACTACTACTGCTCTACTATCATAACAGCCACTACTACGACTGCTCTACTATCATAACAACCACTACGACTACTACTCTACAATCAAAACAACCAGTACTACTGCTGCTCTACTATCATAGCAACCACTACAACAACTACAGCTCTACTATCATAACAACCAGTACTACTGCTGCTTTACTATCATAGCAACCACTACTACTACTGCTCTACTATCATAACAACCACTGCTACTACTGCTCTACAATCCTAACAGACACTATTACTACTGCTCTACTATCATAACAACCACTACGACTACTGATCTACTATCCTAACAGCCACTACTACAACTGCTCTACTATCAGAACAACCACTACTACAACTGCTCTACTATCATAACAACCACTACTACTACTGATCTACTATCATAACAACCACTACTACTACTTCTCTACTATCATAGCAACCACTACTACTACTGTTCTACTATCATAACAACCACTACTACTACTGTTCTACTATCATAGCAACCAATACTACTACTACTGCTCTACTATCATAACAAGCACTACTACTACTGCTCTACTATCATAACAGCCACTACTACTACTGCTCTACTATCAAAACAACCATTACTACTACTGCTCTACTATCATAACAACCATTACTACTACTGCTGCTATACTATCATAACAACCACTACTACAACTACTCAACGATTATAACAACCACTACTACTACTGCTCTACTATCATGGCATCCACTACTACTGCTCAACGACCATAACAACCACTACTACTACTGCTATACTATGATAAAAAACACCACTACTACTACTGATCTACAATCACAACAACCAGTACTACTGCTGCTCTACTATCATAGCAACCACTACGACTACTGCTCTACTATCTTAACAACCACTACTACTACTGTTCTACTATCATAGCAACCACTACTACTACTGCTCTACTATCCTAACAACAACCACTACTACTACTCCTCTACTATCATAACAACCACTACTACAACTGCTCTACTATCATAACAGCCAGTACTACTACTCCTCTACTATCCTAACAACCACTACTACTACTGCTCTACTATCATGACAGCCACTACTACTACTGCTCTACTATCATAACAACCACTACGACTACTGCTCTACTATCCTAACAACCACTACTACTGCTCTACTATCATAACAACCACCACTACTACTACTGATCCACTATCATAACAACCAGTACTACTACTGCTCTACTATCATAACAACCACTACTACTACTGCTCTACTATCATAACAGCCACTACTACAACTGCTCTACTATCATAACAACCACTACTACTGCTCTACTATCATAACAACCACTACTATTACTGCTCTACTATCATAACAGCCACTACTACGACAGCTCTACTATCATAACAACCACTACGACTACTACTCTACAATCAAAACAACCAGTACTACTGCTGCTCTACTATCATAGCAACCACTACTACAACTACTGCTCTACTATCATAACAACCAGTACTACTGCTGCTTTACTATCATAGCAACCACTACTACTACTGCTCTACTATCATAACAACCACTGCTACTACTGCTCTACAATCCTAACAGACACTATTACTTCTGCTCTACTATCATAACAACCACTACGACTACTGATCTACTATCCTAACAGCCACTACTACAACTGCTCTACTATCATAACAACCACTACTACAACTGCTCTACTATCATAACAACCACTACTACTACTGATCTACTATCATAACAACCACTACTACTACTTCTCTACTATCATAGCAACCACTACTACTACTGTTCTACTATCATAGCAACCACTACTACTACTGCTCTACTATCATAACAACCACTACTACTACTGTTCTACTATCATAGCAACCAATACTACTACTACTGCTCTACTATCATAACAAGCACTACTACTACTGCTCTACTATCATAACAGCCACTACTACTACTGCTCTACTATCAAACAACCATTACTACTACTGCTCTACTATCATAACAACCATTACTACTACTGCTGCTATACCATCATAACAACCACTACTACAACTACTCAACAATTATAACAACCACTACTACTACTGCTCTACTATCATGGCATCCACTACTACTGCTCAACGACCATAACAACCACTACTACTACTGCTATACTATGATAAAAAACACCACTACTACTACTGAACTACAATCACAACAACCAGTACTACTGCTGCTCTACTATCATAGCAACCACTACGACTACTGCTCTACTATCTTAACAACCACTACTACTACTGTTCTACTATCATAGCAACCACTACTACTACTGCCTCTACTATCCAACAACCACTACTACTACTCCTCTACTATCATAACAACCACTACTACAACTGCTCTACTATCATAACAGCCAGTACTACTACTCCTCTACTATCCTAACAACCACTACTACTACTGCTCTACTATCATGACAGCCACTACTACTACTGCTCTACTATCATAACAACCACTACGACTACTGCTCTACTATCCTAACAACCACTACTACTGCTCTACTATCATAACAACCACTACTACTACTGTTCTACTATCATTGCAACCACTACTACTACTGCTCTACTATCATAACAACCACTACTACTACTGCTCTACTACATTAACAACCACTACTACTACTGCTACTCTACTCTCATAACAACCACTACTACCACTCAACTATCATAACAACCACTACTACTACTGCTCTACTATCATGGCAACCACTACCACTGCTCAACGACCATAACAACCACTACTAATACTGCTATACTATGATAACAACCACTACTAATACTGCTATACTATGATAACAAACACCACTAATACTACTGATCTACAATCAAAACAACCAGTACTACTGCTGCTCTACTATCATAGCAACCACTACTACTACTACTTCTCTACTATCATAACAACCACAACTACTACTGCTCTACTATCAAAACAACCACTGCTACTCTTCTACTACCATAACCACCACTACTACTGCTCTACTATCATAACAACCACTACTACAACTGCTCTACAATCATAACAGCCACTACTACTACTGCTCTACTATCCTAACAACCACTACTACTACTGCTCTATTATCATAACAGCCACTACTACTACTGCTCTACTAATATAACAACCACTATGACTACTGCCCTACTATCCTAACAACCACTACTACTTCTCTACTATCATTGCACACACTACAACTACTGCTCTACTATCATAACAACCACCACTACTACTACTGATCTACTATCATAACAACCAGTACTACTACTGCTCTACCATCATAACAACCACTACTTCTACTGCTCTACTATCATAACAACCACTACTACTGCTGCTCTACTATCATAACAACCACTACTACTACTCAACTATCACAACAACCACTACTACTACTGCTCTACCATCATGGCATCCACTACTACTGCTCAACGACCATAACAACCACTACTAATACTGCTATACTATGATAACAAACACCACTACTACTACTGATCTACAATCAAAACAACCAGTACTACTGCTGCCTCTACTATCATAGCAACCAATACTACTACTACTGCTCTACTATCATAACAACCACTACTACTACTGCTCTACTATCATAACAGCCACTACTACTACGACAGCCTCTACTATCATAACAACCACTACGACTACTACTCTACTATCATAACAACCACTACTACTACTGCTCTACTATCATAACAGCCACTACTACAACTGCTCTACTATCATAACAACCACTACTACAACTGCTCTACTATCATAACAACCACTACTACTACTGATCTACTATCATAACAACCACTACTACTACTTCTCTACTATCATAGCAACCACTACTACTACTGTTCTACTATCATAGCAACCACTACTACTACTGCTCTACTATCATAACAACCACTACTACTACTGTTCTACTATCATAGCAACCACTACTACTACTACTGCTCTACTATCATAACAAGCACTACTACTACTGCTCTACTATCATAACAGCCACTACTACTACTGCTCTACTATCATAACAACCATTACTACTACTGCTCTACTATCATAACAACCATTACTACTACTGCTGCTATACTATCATAACAACCACTACTACTATTACTCAACAATTATAACAACCACTACTACTACTGCTCTACTATCATGGCATCCACTACTACTGCTCAACGACCATAACAACCACTACTACTACTGCTATACTATGATAAAAAACACCACTAATACTACTGATCTACAATCACAACAACCAGTACTACTGCTGCTCTACTATCATAACAACCACTACTACTACTGCTGCTCTAATATCATAACAACCACTACTACTACTACTCAACTATCCTAACAACCACAACTACTGCTCTACTATCATAACAACCACTACTACTGCTCTACTATCATAACAACCACTACTACTACTGCTCTACTATCATAACATCCACTACTACGACAGCTCTACTATCATAACAACCACTACGACTACTACTCTACAATCAAAACAACCACTACTACAACTGCTCTACTATCCTAACAACCACTACTACTACTGCTCTATTATCATAACAGCCACTACTACTACTGCTCTACTATCATAACAACCACTATGACTACTGCCCTACTATCCTAACAACCACTACAACTTCTCTACTATCATTGCACCCACTACAACTACTGCTCTACTATCATAACAACCACCACTACTACTACTGTTCTACTAGAATAGCAACCACTACTACTGCTGCTCTACTATCATAACAACCACTACTACTACTGCTCTACTATCATGGCATCCACTACTACTGCTCAACGACCATAACAACCACTACTAATACTGCTATACTATGATAACAAACACCACTACTACTACTGATCTACAATCAAAACAACCAGTACTACTGCTGCTCTACTATCATAGCAACCACTACTACTACTACTGCTCTACTATCATAACAACCACTACTACTACTGCTCTACTATCATAACAGCCACTACTACGACAGCTCTACTATCATAACAACCACTACGACTACTACTCTACTATCATAACAACCACTACTACTACTGCTCTACTATCATAACAGCCACTACTACGACTGCTCTACTATCATAACAACCACTACTACTGCTCTACTATCATAACAACCACTACTACTACTGCTGCTCTAATATCATAACAACCACTACTACTACTACTCAACTATCCTAACAACCACTACTACTGCTCTACCATCATAACAACCACCACTAATACTACTGATCTACTATCATAACAACCAGTAATGCTACTGCTGTACTATCATAACAACCACTACTACCACTGATCTACTATCATAAGAACCACTACTACTACTGCTCTACTATAATAACAACCACTACTACTACTGCTCTACTATCATAACAACCACCACTACTACTACTGATCTACTATCATAACAACCAGTACTACTACTGCTCTACTATCATAACAACAACTACTACTACTGCTGCACTACTATCATAACAACCACTACTACTACTCAACCATCATAACAACCACTACTACTGCTCTACTATCATGGCATCCACTACTACTGCTCAACGACCATAACATCCACTACTAATACTGCTATACTATGATAACAAACACCACTACTACTACTGATCTACAATCACATCAACCACAACTACTACTGCTGCTCTAATATCATAACAACCACTACTACTACTACTCAACCATCCTAACAACCACAACTACTGCTCTACTATCATAACAACCACCACTACTACTACTGATCTACTATCATAACAACCAGTACTACTACTGATCTATTATCATAACAACCACTACTACTACTGCTGTAATATCATAACAACCACCACTACTAATACTGCTCTACTATCATAACAACCACTACTACTAATACTGCTCTACCATCATAACAACCACTACTACTACTACTCAACTATTATAACAACTACTACTACTACTGCTCTACCATCATAACAACCACCACTAATACTACTGATCTACTATCATAACAACCAGTAATGCTACTGCTGTACTATCATAACAACCACTACTACCACTGATCTACTATCATAAGAACCACTACTACTACTGCTCTACTATAATAACAACCACTACTACTACTGCTCTACTATCATAACAACCACCACTACTACTACTGATCTACTATCATAACAACCAGTACTACTACTGCTCTACTATCATAACAACAACTACTACTACTGCTGCTCTACTATCATAACAACCACTACTACTACTCAACTATCATAACAACCACTACTACTGCTCTACTATCATGGCATCCACTACTACTGCTCAACGACCATAACATCCACTACTAATACTGCTATACTATGATAACAAACACCACTACTACTACTGATCTACAATCACAACAACCAGTACTACTGCTGCTCTACTATCATAACAACCACAACTACTACTGCTGCTCTAATATCATAACAACCACTACTACTACTACTCAACTATCCTAACAACCACAACTACTGCTCTACCTATCATAACAACCACCACTACTACTACTGATCTACTATCATAACAACCAGTACTACTACTGCTCTATTATCATAACAACCACTACTACTACTGCTGTAATATCATAACAACCACCACTACTAATACTGCTCTACCATCATAACAACCACTACTACTACTACTCAACCATTATAACAACCACTACTACTACTGCTCTACTATCATAACAACCACCACTAATACTACTGATCTACTATCATAACAACCAGTAATGCTACTGCTGTACCATCATAACAACCACTACTACCACTGATCTACCATCATAAGAACCACTACTACTACTGCTCTACTATAATAACAACCACTACTACTACTGCTCTACTATCATAACAACCACCACTACTACTACTGATCTACTATCATAACAACTAGTACTACTACTGCTCTACTATCATAACAACCAATACTACTACTGCTCTACTATCATAACAACAACTACTACTACTGCTCTACTACCATAACAACCACTACTACTACTCAACCATCATAACAACCACTACTACTACTGCTCTACTATCACAACAACCACCGCTACTACTACTGATCTACAATAAAAACAACCAGTACTACTGCTGCTCTACCATCATAGCAACCACTACTACTACTACTGCTCTACCATCATAACAACCACTACTACTACTGCTCTACTATCATAACAGCCACTACTACACGACTGCTCTACCATCATAACAACCACTACGACTACTGCTCTACTATCCCAACAACCACTACTACTGCTGTACCATCATAACAACCACTACTACTACTGCTCTACCATCCCAACAACCACTACTAATGCTCTACTTTAATAACAACCACTACTACTACTGCTGCTCTACCATCATAACAACCACTACTACTACTACTCAACTATCCTAACAACCACTACTACTGCTATACTATCATAACAACCACTACTACTACTGTTCTAATATCATTGCAACCACTACTACTACTGCTCTACTATCATAACAACCCCCACTACTAATACTGCTCTACTATCATAACAACCACTACTACTACTGCTGCTCTACTATCATAACAACCACTACTACAACTGCTCTACAATCATAACAGCCACTACTACTACTGCTCTACTATCCTAACAACCACTACTACTACTGCTCTATTATCATAACAGCCACTACTACTACTGCTCTACTATCATAACAACCACTATGACTACTGCCCTACCATTCTAACAACCACTACTACTTCTACTATCATTGCACCCACTACAACCACTGCTCTACCATCATAACAACCACCACTACTACTACTGTTCTACTAGAATAGCAAACCACTACTACTGCTGCTCTACCATCATAACAACCACTAATACTACTCAACTATCATAACAACCACTACTACTACTGCTCTACTATCATGGCATCCACTACTACTGCTCAACGACCATAACAACCACTACTAATACTGCTATACTATGATAACAAACACCACTACTACTACTGATCTACAATCAAAACAACCAGTACTACTGCTGCTCTACTATCATAGCAACCACTACTACTACGACAGCTCTACTATCATAACAACCACTACGACTACTACTCTACTATCATAACAACCACTACTACTACTGATCTACTATCATAACAACCAGTACTACTACTGCTCTATTATCATAACAACCACTACTACTACTGCTGTAATATCATAACAACCACCACTACTAATACTGCTCTACTATCATAACAACCACAACTACTACTGCTGCTCTAATATCATAACAACCACTACTACTACTACTCAACTATCCTAACAACCACAACTACTGCTCTACTATCACAACAACCACCACTACTACTACTGATCTACTATCATAACAACCAGTACTACTACTGCTCTATTATCATAACAACCACTACTACTACTGCTGTAATATCATAACAACCAACACTACTAATACTGCTCTACTATCATAACAACCACTACTACTACTACTCAACTATTATAACAACCACTACTACTACTGCTCTACTATCATAACAACCACCACTAATACTACTGATCTACTATCATAACAACCAGTAATGCTACTGCTGTACTATCATAACAACCACTACTACCACTGATCTACTATCATAAGAACCACTACTACTACTGCTCTACTATAATAACAACCACTACTACTACTGCTCTACTATCATAACAACCACCACTACTACTACTGATCTACTATCATAACAACTAGTACTACTACTGCTCTACTATCATAACAACCAATACTACTACTGCTCTACTATCATAACAACAACTACTACTACTGCTGCTCTACTACCATAACAACCACTACTACTACTCAACTATCATAACAACCACTACTACTACTGCTCTACTATCACAACAACCACTACTACTGCTCTACTATCATAACAACCACCGCTACTACTACTGATCTACAATAAAAACAACCAGTACTACTGCTGCTCTACTATCATAGCAACCACTACTACTACTACTGCTCTACTATCATAACAACCACTACTACTACTGCTCTACTATCATAACAGCCACTACTACGACTGCTCTACTATCATAACAACCACTACGACTACTGCTCTACTATCCTAACAACCACTACTACTGCTGTACTATCATAACAACCACTACTACTACTGCTCTACTATCCTAACAACCACTACTACTGCTCTACTTTAATAACAACCACTACTACTACTGCTGCTCTACCATCATAACAACCACTACTACTACTACACTCAACCATCCTAACAACCACTACTACTGCTATACCATCATAACAACCACTACTACTACTGTTCTAATATCATTGCAACCACTACTACTACTGCTCTACCATCATAACAACCCCCACTACTAATACTGCTCTACCATCATAACAACCACTACTACTACTGCTGCTCTACCATCATAACAACCACTACTACAACTGCTCTACAATCATAACAGCCACTACTACTACTGCCTCTACTATCCTAACAACCACTACTACTACTGCTCATTATCATAACAGCCACTACTACTACTGCTCTACTATCATAACAACCACTATGACTACTGCCCTACTATTCTAACAACCACTACTACTTCTCTACTATCATTGCACCCACTACAACTACTGCTCTACTATCATAACAACCACCACTACTACTACTGTTCTACTAGAATAGCAACCACTACTACTGCTGCTCTACTATCATAACAACCACTAATACTACTCAACTATCATAACAACCACTACTACTACTGCTCTACCATCATGGCATCCACTACTACTGCTCAACTCCACCATACAACAACCACTACTAATACTGCTATACTATGATAACAAACACCACTACTACTACTGATCTACAATCAAAACAACCAGTACTACTGCTGCTCTACTATCATAGCAACCACTACTACTACGACAGCTCTACTATCATAACAACCACTACGACTACTACTCTACTATCATAACAACCACTACTACTACTGATCTACTATCATAACAACCAGTACTACTACTGCTCTATTATCATAACAACCACTACTACTACTGCTGTAATATCATAACAACCACCACTACTAATACTGCTCTACTATCATAACAACCACTACTACTACTACTCAACTATTATAACAACCACTACTACTACTGCTCTACTATCATAACAACCACCACTAATACTACTGATCTACTATCATAACAACCAGTAATGCTACTGCTGTACTATCATAACAACCACTACTACCACTGATCTACTATCATAAGAACCACTACTACTACTGCTCTACTATAATAACAACCACTACTACTACTGCTCTACTATCATAACAACCACCACTACTACTACTGATCTACTATCATAACAACCAGTACTACTACTGCTCTACTATCATAACAACCACTACTACTACTGCTCTACTATCATAACAACAACTACTACTACTGCTGCTCTACTACCATAACAACCACTACTACTACTCAACTATCATAACAACCACTACTACTACTGCTCTACTATCACAACAACCACTACTACTGCTCTACTATCATAACAACCACCGCTACTACTACTGATCTACAATAAAAACAACCAGTACTACTGCTGCCTCTACTATCATAGCAACCACTACTACTACTACTGCTCTACCATCATAACAACCACTACTACTACTGCTCTACCATCATAACAGCCACTACTACGACTGCTCTACTATCATAACAACCACTACGACTACTGCTCTACTATCCCAACAACCACTACTACTGCTGTACCATCATAACAACCACTACTACTACTGCTCTACTATCCCAACAACCACTACTACTGCTCTACTTTAATAACAACCACTACTACTACTGCTGCTCTACCATCATAACAACCACCACTCATACTACTCAACTATCCTAACAACCACTACTACTGCTATACTATCATAACAACCACTACTACTACTGTTCTAATATCATTGCAACCACTACTACTACTGCTCTACTATCATAACAACCCCCACTACTAATACTGCTCTACCATCATAACAACCACTACTACTACTGCTGCTCTACTATCATAACAACCACTACTACAACTGCTCTACAATCATAACAGCCACTACTACTACTGCTCTACTATCCTAACAACCACTACTACTACTGCTCTATTATCATAACAGCCACTACTACTACTGCTCTACTATCATAACAACCACTATGACTACTGCCCTACCATCCCAACAACCACTACTACTTCTACCATCATTGCACCCACTACAACTACTGCTCTACCATCATAACAACCACCACTACTACTACTGTTCTACCAGAATAGCAACCACTACTACTGCTGCTCTACCATCATAACAACCACTAATACTACTCAACTATCATAACAACCACTACTACTACTGCTCTACTATCATGGCATCCACTACTACTGCTCAACGACCATAACAACCACTACTAATACTGCTATACTATGATAACAAACACCACTACTACTACTGATCTACAATCAAAACAACCAGTACTACTGCTGCTCTACTATCATAGCAACCACTACTACTACTACTGCTCTACTATCATAACAACCACTACTACTACTGCTCTACTATCATAACAGCCACTACTACGACAGCTCTACTATCATAACAACCACTACGACTACTACTCTACTATCATAACAACCACTACTACTACTGCTCTACTATCATAACATCCACTACTACGACTGCTCTACTATCATAACAACCACTACTACTGCTCTACTATCATAACAACCACTACTACTACTGCTGCTCTAATATCATAACAACCGCTACAAATACTACTCAACTATCCTAACAACCACTACTACTGCTCTACTATCATAACAACCACTACTACTACTGTTCCACTATCATTGCAACCACTATTACTACCGCTCTACTATCATAACAATCACCACTACTACTACTGATCTACTATCACAACAACCAGTACTACTACTGCTCTATTATCATAACAACCACTACTACTACTGCTCTACTATCATAACAACCCCCACTACTACTGCTGCTCTACTATCATAACAACCACTACTACTACTCAACTATTATAACAACCACTACTACTACTGCTCTACTATCATAACAACCAAAACTAATACTACTGATCTACTATCATAACAACCAGTAATACTACTGCTGTACTATCATAACAACCACTACTACTACTGATCTACTATCATAAGAACCACTACTACTACTGCTCTACTATCATAACAACCACTACTACTACTGCTCTACTATCCTAACAACCACTACTACTACTGCTCTATTATCATAACAGCCACTACTACTACTGCTCTACTATCATAACAACCACTATGACTACTGCACTACTATCCTAACAACCACTACTACTTCTCTACTATCATTGCACCCACTACAACTACTGCTCTACTATCATAACAACCACCACTACTACTACTGTTCTACTATCATAGCAACCACTACGACTGCTGCTCTACTATCATAACAACCACTACTACTACTCAACTATCATAACAACCACTACTACTACTACTCAACTATCCTAACAACCACTACTACTGCTATACTATCCTAACAACCACTACTACTACTGTTCTAATATCATTGCAACCACTACTACTACTGCTCTACTATCATAACAACCCCCACTACTACTACTGCTATACTATCATAACAACCACTACTACTACTACTGCTCTACTATCATAACAACCACTACTACTACTACTGTTCTACTAGAATAGCAACCACTACTACTGCTGCTCTACTATCATAACAACCACTAATACTACTCAACTATCATAACAACCACTACTACTACTGCTCTACTATCATAACAACCACTATGACTACTGCCCTACTATCCTAACAACCACTACTACTTCTCTACTATCATTGCACCCACTACAACCACTGCTCTACTATCATAACAACCACCACTACTACTACTGTTCTACTAGAATAGCAACCACTACTACTGCTGCTCTACTATCATAACAACCACTAATACTACTCAACTATCATAACAACCACTACTACTACTGCTCTACTATCATGGCATCCACTACTACTGCTCAACGACCATAACAACCACTACTAATACTGCTATACTATGATAACAAACACCACTACTACTACTGATCTACAATCAAAACAACCAGTACTACTGCTGCTCTACTATCATAGCAACCACTACTACTACTACTGCTCTACTATCATAACAACCACTACTACTACTGCTCAAATATCATAACAGCCACTACTACGACAGCTCTACTATCATAACAACCACTACGACTACTACTCTACTATCATAACAACCACTACTACTACTGCTCTACTATCATAACATCCACTACTACGACTGCTCTACTATCATAACAACCACTACTACTGCTCTACTATCATAACAACCACTACTACTACTGCTGCTCTAATATCATAACAACCGCTACAAATACTACTCAACTATCCTAACAACCACTACTACTGCTCTACTATCATAACAACCACTACTACTACTGTTCCACTATCATTGCAACCACTATTACTACCGCTCTACTATCATAACAATCACCACTACTACTACTGATCTACTATCACAACAACCAGTACTACTACTGCTCTATTATCATAACAACCACTACTACTACTGCTCTACTATCATAACAACCCCCACTACTAATACTGCTCTACTATCATAACAACCACTACTACTACTGCTGCTCTACTATCATAACAACCACTACTACTACTCAACTATTATAACAACCACTACTACTACTGCTCTACTATCATAACAACCAAAACTAATACTACTGATCTACTATCATAACAACCAGTAATACTACTGCTGTACTATCATAACAACCACTACTACTACTGATCTACTATCATAAGAACCACTACTACTACTGCTCTACTATCATAACAACCACTACTACTACTGCTCTACTATCCCAACAACCACTACTACTACTGCCTCCATTATCATAACAGCCACTACTACTACTGCTCTACCATCATAACAACCACTATGACTACTGCACTACTATCCTAACAACCACTACTACTTCTCTACTATCATTGCACCCACTACAACTACTGCTCTACTATCATAACAACCACCACTACTACTACTGTTCTACTATCATAGCAACCACTACGACTGCTGCTCTACTATCATAACAACCACTACTACTACTCAACTATCATAACAACCACTACTACTACTACTCAACTATCCTAACAACCACTACTACTGCTATACTATCCTAACAACCACTACTACTACTGTTCTAATATCATTGCAACCACTACTACTACTGCTCTACTATCATAACAACCCCCACTACTAATACTGCTCTACTATCATAACAACCACTACTACTACTACTGCTCTACTATCATAACAACCACTACTACAACTGCTCTACAATCATAACAGCCACTACTACTACTGCTCTACTATCCTAACAACCACTACTACTACTGCTCTATTATCATAACAACCACTACTACTACTGCTCTACTAATATAACAACCACTATGACTACTGCCCTACTATCCCAACAACCACTACTACTTCTCTACTATCATTGCACACACTACAACTACTGCTCTACTATCATAACAACCACCACTACTACTACTGATCTACTATCATAACAACCAGTACTACTACTGCTCTACTATCATAACAACCACTACTTCTACTGCTCTACTATCATAACAACAACTACTACTACTGCTGCTCTACTATCATAACAACCACTACGACAGCTCTACTATCATAACAACCACTACTACTACTGCTCTACTATCATGGCATCCACTACTACTGCTCAACGACCATAACAACCACTACTAATACTGCTATACTATGATAACAAACACCACTACTACTACTGATCTACAATCAAAACAACCAGTACTACTGCTGCTCTACTATCATAGCAACCAATACTACTACTACTGCTCTACTATCATAACAACCACTACTACTACTGCTCTACTATCATAACAGCCACTACTACGACAGCTCTACTATCATAACAACCACTACGACTACTACTCTACTATCATAACAACCACTACTACTACTGCTCTACTATCATAACAGCCACTACTACAACTGCTCTACTATCATAACAACCACTACTACAACTGCTCTACTATCATAACAACCACTACTACTACTGATCTACTATCATAACAACCACTACTACTACTTCTCTACTATCATAGCAACCACTACTACTACTGTTCTACTATCATAGCAACCACTATTACTACTGCTCTACTATCATAACAACCACTACTACTACTGTTCTACTATCATAGCAACCACTACTACTACTACTGCTCTACTATCATAACAAGCACTACTACTACTGCTCTACTATCATAACAGCCACTACTACTACTGCTCTACTATCATAACAACCATTACTACTACTGCTCTACTATCATAACAACCATTACTACTACTGCTGCTATACTATCATAACAACCACTACTACTATTACTCAACAATTATAACAACCACTACTACTACTGCTCTACTATCATGGCATCCACTACTACTGCTCAACGACCATAACAACCACTACTACTACTGCTATACTATGATAAAAAACACCACTACTACTACTGATCTACAATCACAACAACCAGTACTACTGCTGCTCTACTATCATAACAACCACTACTACTACTGCTGCTCTAATATCATAACAACCACTATGACTACTGCCCTACTATCCTAACAACCACTACTACTTCTCTACTATCATTGCACCCACTACAACTACTGTTCTACTATCATAGCAACCACTACTACTACTACTGCTCTACTATCATAACAAGCACTACTACTACTGCTCTACTATCATAACAGCCACTACTACTACTGCTCTACTATCATAACAACCATTACTACTACTGCTCTACTATCATAACAACCATTACTACTACTGCTGCTATACTATCATAACAACCACTACTACTATTACTCAACAATTATAACAACCACTACTACTACTGCTCTACTATCATGGCATCCACTACTACTGCTCAACGACCATAACAACCACTACTACTACTGCTATACTATGATAAAAAACACCACTACTACTACTGATCTACAATCACAACAACCAGTACTACTGCTGCTCTACTATCATAACAACCACTACTACTACTGCTGCTCTAATATCATAACAACCACTATGACTACTGCCCTACTATCCTAACAACCACTACTACTTCTCTACTATCATTGCACCCACTACAACTACTGCTCTACTATCATAACAACCACCACTACTACTACTGTTCTACTAGAATAGCAACCACTACTACTGCTGCTCTACTATCATAACAACCACTACTACTACTACTGCTCTACTATCATAACAACCACTACTACTACTGCTCTACTATCATAACAGCCACTACTACGACAGCTCTTCTATCATAACAAACACTACGACTACTACTCTACTACCATAACAACCACTACTACTACTGCTCGACTATCATAACAACCACTACTACTACTTCTCTACTATCATAACAACCACTACTACTACTGGTCTACTATCATAGCCACTACTACTACTGCTCTACTATCATAACAACCACTGCTACTCTTCTACTACCATAACCACCACTACTACTGGTCGACTATCCTAACAACCACTACTACTACTGCTCTACTATCATAACAACCACTACTACAACTGCTCTACTATCATAACAGCCACTACTACTACTGTTCTACTATCATTGCAACCACTACTACTACTGCTCTACTATCATAACAACCACCACTACTACTACTGCTGTACTATCATAACAACCACTACTACTACTGCTCTACTATCATAACAACCACTACGACTACTGCTCTACTATCCTAACAACCACTACTACTACTGCTCTACTATCATAACAACCACTACTACAACTCCTCTACTATCATAGCAGCAACTACTACTACTGCTCTACTATCATAACAACCACTATGACTACTGCTCTACTATCCTAACACCCACTACTACTACTGCTATATCATCATAAAAACCACCACTACTACTACTGCTCTACTATAATAGCAACCACTACTACTACTGCTCTACTATCATAACAACCACTACTACTACTGCTCTACAATCATGACATCCACTACTACTGCTCAACGACCATAACAACCACTACTAATACTGCTATACTATCATAGCAACCACTACTACTACTGCTATACTATCATACCAACCACCACTACTACTACTGCTCTGCTATCATAACCACTACATCTTCTGCTCTAAAATCAAAACAACCACTACTACTACTGCTCTACTATGACAACAACCACTACTACTACTGCTCTACTATCATAACAACCACTACTACTACTTCTGCTCTACTATCATAACAACCACTACTAATACTGCTCTACTATCATAACAACCACTACTACTACTTCTGCTCTACTATCATAACAACCACTACTACTACTGCTCTACTATCATAACAACCACTACTACTACTGCTCTACTATCATAACAGCCACTACTACTACTACTTCTCTACTATCAAAACAGCCACTACTACTACTGCTCTAGTATCATAACAACCACTACTACTACTGCTCTACTGTCATAACAACCACTACGACTACTGCTCTACTATCCTAACAACCACTACTACTACTGCTCTACTATCATAACAGCCAGTACTACTACTGCTCTACTATCCTAACAACCACTACTACTACTGCTCTATTATCATAACAGCCACTACTACTACTGCTCTACTATCATAACAACCACTACGACTACTGCTCTACTATCCTAACAACCACTACTACTGCTCTTCTATCATAACAACCACTACTACTACTGTTCTACTATCATTGCAACCACTACTACTACTGCTCTACTATCATAACAACCACTACTACTACTGCTCTACTATCATAGCAACCACTACTACTACTACTGCTCTACTATCATAACAACCACTACTACTACTGCTCTACTATCATAACAACCGCCACTACTGCTCAACTATCACAACAACCACTACTACTGCTCTATTATCAAAACCACCACAACAACTACTGCTATACCATCATAACAACCACTACGACTGCTCTACGATCGTAATAACCACTACTACTACTGCTCTACTGTTATAACAACAAATACTACTGCTCTACTGCCAAACCAACCACTACTAATGCTCTACTATCATAACAACTACTACTAATGCTCTACTATTTAAACAGACAGCACTACGACTGCTCTACTACCATAACAACCACTACTATTACTGCTCTACTATCATAACCGCTACTACTGCTCTACTATCATAACAACCGCTACTACTGCTCTACTATCATACCAACAACTACTACTACTGGTCTACTATCATAACAACCACTACTAGTACTATTACTGCTCTACTGTCATAACAACCCCTAATATTACTGCTTTATTTCATAACCACTACTACTACAACTCTACTATCATAACAACCACTACTACTAATGCTCTACTATCATAACAACCAATACTGCTGCTCTACTATCATAACAGCCACTACTACAACTGCTCTACTATCATAACAACCACTACTACAACTGCTCTACTATCAGAAGATCCACTACTACTAATCTAATATTATAACAACAAATACTATTGCTCTACTGCAATAACAACCACTACTACCCTTCAACTATCATAACAACCACCACTACTACTACTGCTCTACTATCATAACCACTACTTCTTCTGCTCTACTATCATAACAACTACTACTAACACTCTACTTTCTAAACAAACAGCACTACAACCACTACAGCCACTGCTACCCTTCAACTATCATAACAACCACCACTACTACTACTGATCTACTATCATAACAACCAGTACTACTACTGCTCTACTATCATAGCAACCACTACTACTACTACTGCTCTACTATCATAACAACCACTACTACTACTGCTCTACTATCATAACAACCGCTACTACTGCTCAACTATCACAACAACCACTACTACTGCTCTATTATCAAAACCACCACAACAACTACTGCTATACTATCATAACAACCGCTACTACTGCTCTACTATCATACCAACAACTACTACTACTGCTCTACTATCATAACAACCACTACTAGTACTATTACTGCTCTACTGTCATAACAACCCCTAATATTACTGCTTTATTTCATAACCACTACTACTACGGCTCTACCATCATACCAACCACTACTACTACTGCTCTACTATCATAGCAACCACTACTACTACTACTGCTCTACTATCATAACAACCACTACTACTACTGCTCTACTATCATAACAACCACTGCTACTACTGCTCTACTATAACAAGCAATAGTACTACTGCTCTACTATCGTAACAACCACTACTACTGCTCTACTATCACAACAACCAATAGTACTATTGCTCTACTATCATCAAAACCACTACTACTACAACTCTACTATCATAACAACCACTACTACTAATGCTCTACTATCATAACAACCACTACTAAAGCTCTACTATCAGAAGATCCACTACTACTGATCTAATATTATAACAACAAATACCACTGCTCTAATACCGTAACAACCACTACTACTGCTCTTCTATCATAACAAGCACAACTACTGCTCTACTATCATAACAACCACAACTAAAGCTCTACTATCAGAAGATCCACTACTACTGATCTAATATTATAACAACTACTACTGCTCTAATACCGTAACAACCACAACTACTATTGCTCTATTTTCATAACCAACACTACCACTAAATCTCTACTATCACAACAACCACTACTTCTACTGCTCTACAATCATAACAACCACTATGACTGCTCTTCTATCATAACAACCACTACTACTGCTCTACTATCATAACAACCACCACTACTACTGTTCTACTATCATACCAACCACTACTATTGCTTTACTATCATAACAAGCACAACTACTGCTCTACTATTATAATAACCACTACTAATGCTCTACTATCAGAAGATCCACTACTACTGCTCAACTCTCATACCAACCACTACAAGATTTGCTCAACTATCATACCAACCACTACTACTACTGTTCTACTATCATGACAACCACTACTACTACTGCTCTACTATCATAACAACCACTATTACTACTGCTCAACTCTCATGCCAACCACTACAAGATTTGCTCAACTATCATACCAATCACTACTACTACTGCTCTACTATCATAACAACCATTACTACTACTGCTCTACTATCATGACAACCACTACTACTGCTCAACGAGCGTAACAACCACTACTACTACTACTGCTCTTCTCTCCTAACAACCACTACTACTACTGCTATACTATCATAACAACCACCACTACTACTACTGTTTTACTGTCATAACCACTACTTCTTCCGCTCTACTCTCATAACAACCACTACTACTACTGCTCTACTATCATAACAACCACTACACCTAATGCTCTACTATCATAACAACCACTACGCCTACTGCTCTACTATCATAACAACCACTACTACTACTGCTCTACTATAATAACAACCACTACTTCTTCTGCTCTACTATCATAACATCCACTACTACTACTGCTCTACTATCATAACAACCACTACTACTACTGCTCTACTATAATAACAACCACTACTTCTTCTGCTCTACTATCATAACATCCACTAATACTACTGCTCTATTATCATAACAGCCACTACTACTACTGCTCTACTATCATAACAACCACTACGACTACTGCTCTACTATCCTAACAACCACTACTACTGCTCTTCTATCATAACAACCACTACTACTACTGTTCTACTATCATTGCAACCACTACTACTACTGCTCTACTATCATAACAACCACTACTACTACTGCTCTACTATCATAGCAACCACTACCACTACTACTGCTCTACTATCATAACAACCACTACTACTACTGCTCTACTATCATAACAACCGCCACTACTGCTCAACTATCACAACAACCACTACTACTGCTCTATTATCAAAACCACCACAACAACTACAGCTATACCATCATAACAACCACTACGACTGCTCTACGATCGTAATAACCACTACTACTACTGCTCTACTGTTATAACAACAAATACTACTGCTCTACTGCCAAACCAACCACTACTAATGCTCTACTATCATAACAACTACTACTAATGCTCTACTATCTAAACAGACAGCACTACGACTGCTCTACTACCATAACAACCACTACTATTACTGCTCTACTATCATAACCGCTACTACTGCTCTACTATCATAACAACCGCTACTACTGCTCTACTATCATACCAACAACTACTACTACTGCTCTACTATCATAACAACCACTACTAGTACTATTACTGCTCTACTGTCATAACAACCCCTAATATTACTGCTTTATTTCATAACCACTACTACTACAACTCTACTATCATAACAACCACTACTACTAATGCTCTACTATCATAACAACCAATACTGCTGCTCTACTATCATAACAGCCACTACTACAACTGCTCTACTATCATAACAACCACTACTACAACTGCTCTACTATCAGAAGATCCACTACTACTGATCTAATATTATAACAACAAATACTATTGCTCTACTGCAATAACAACCACTACTACCCTTCAACTATCATAACAACCACCACTACTACTACTGCTCTACTATCATAACCACTACTTCTTCTGCTCTACTATCATAACAACTACTACTAACACTCTACTTTCTAAACAAACAGCACTACAACCACTACAGCCACTGCTACCCTTCAACTATCATAACAACCACCACTACTACTACTGATCTACTATCATAACAACCAGTACTACTACTGCTCTACTATCATAGCAACCACTACTACTACTACTGCTCTACTATCATAACAACCACTACTACTACTGCTCTACTATCATAACAACCGCTACTACTGCTCAACTATCACAACAACCACTACTACTGCTCCATTATCAAAACCACCACAACAACTACTGCTATACTATCATAACAACCGCTACTACTGCTCTACTATCATACCAACAACTACTACTACTGCTCTACTATCATAACAACCACTACTAGTACTATTACTGCTCTACTGTCATAACAACCCCTAATATTACTGCTTTATTTCATAACCACTACTACTACGGCTCTACCATCATACCAACCACTACTACTACTGCTCTACTATCATAGCAACCACTACTACTACTACTGCTCTACTATCATAACAACCACTACTACTACTGCTCTACTATCATAACAACCACTGCTACTACTGCTCTACTATAACAAGCAATAGTACTACTGCTCTACTATCGTAACAACCACTACTACTGCTCTACTATCACAACAACCAATAGTACTATTGCTCTACTATCATCAAAACCACTACTACTACAACTCTACTATCATAACAACCACTACTACTAATGCTCTACTATCATAACAACCAATACTGCTGCTCTACTATCATAACAACCTCTACTAGTACTACTCCTGCTCTTCTATGATAACAAGCACAACTACTGCTCTACTATCATAACAACCACTACTAAAGCTCTACTATCAGAAGATCCACTACTACTGATCTAATATTATAACAACAAATACTATTGCTCTACTGCAATAACAACCACTACTACCCTTCAACTATCATAACAACCACCACTACTACTACTGCTCTACTATCATAACCACTACTTCTTCTGCTCTACTATCATAACAACTACTACTAACACTCTACTATCATAACAACCACTACTTCTTCTGCTCTACTATCATAACATCCACTACTACTACTGCTCTACTATCATAACAACCACAACTACTACTGCTCTACTATTATAACAACAACTACTACTGCTCTACTACCATAACAACCACAACTATTATTGCTCTACTCTCATAACAACCACTACTACTGCTCTACTGCCATAACAACCACTACTACTGCTCTACTATCATAACAACTACTACTAATACTCTACTATCTAAACAAACACCACTACTACTGCTCTACTATCATAACCACCAGGTCATCTACAAGTCCATTCTAGGTAAAGCCCTGCCTTATCTCAGCTCGCTGGTAACCATAGCAGCACCCACCCGTAGCACGCGCTCCAGCAGGTATATCTCACTGGTCACCCCCAAAGCCAATTCCTCCTTTGGCTGACTTTCCTTCCAGTTCTCTGCTGCCAATGACTGGAACGAACTACAAAAATCACTGAAACTGGAGACACTTATCTCCCTCACTAGCTTTAAGCACCAGCTGTCAGAGCAGCTCACAGGTCACTGCACCTGTACATAGCCCATCTGTTAATAGCCCAACCAACTACCTCATCCCCTACCGTATTCATTTATTTATCTTGCTCCTTTGCACCCCAGTATTTTTACTTTGCACATTCATCTACTGCACATTTACGATTCCAGTGTTAAATTGCTATACTGTAATTACTTCGCCACCATGGCCTATTTCTTGCCTACGTTTTTTATCTTACCTCATTTGCACACATTGTATATAGATTATAATTATTTTTCTACTGTATTATTGACTGTATCTTTGTTAACTCCAATGTGTAACTCTGTGGTGTTGTATGTGTCGAACTGCTATGCTTTATCTTGGCCAGGTGGCAGTTGTAAATGGGAACTTGTTCTCAACTTGCCTACCTGGTTAAATAAATAATTCTACCATAACAACCACTACTATTACTGCTCTACTATCATACCAACCACTACTAATACTGCTCTACTATCATAACAACAACTACTACTACTGCTCTACTATCATAACAACCACTGCTACTACTGCTCTACTATAACAAGCAATAGTACTACTGCTCTACTATCGTAACAACCACTACTACTGCTCTACTATCACAACAACCAATAGTACTATTGCCCTACTATCATCAAAACCACTACTACTACAACTCTACTATCATAACAACCACTACTACTAATGCTCTACTATCATAACAACCTCTACTAGTACTACTACTGCTCTTCTATCATAATAAGCACAACTACTGCTCTACTATCATAACAACCACTACTAAAGCTCTACTATCAGAAGATCCACTACTACTGATCTAATATTATAACAACAAATACCACTGCTCTAATACCATAACAACCACTACTACTGCTCTTCTATCATAACAAGCACAACTACTGCTCTACTATCATAACAACCACAACTAAAGCTCTACTATCAGAAGATCCACTACTACTGATCTAATATTATAACAACTACTACTGCTCTAATACCGTAACAACCACAACTACTATTGCTCTATTTTCATAACCAACACTACCACTAAATCTCTACTATCACAACAACCACTACTTCTACTGCTCTACAATCATAACAACCACTATGACTGCTCTTCTATCATAACAACCACTACTACTGCTCTACTATCATAACAACCACCACTACTACTGTTCTACTATCATACCAACCACTACTATTGCTTTACTATCATAACAAGCACAACTACTGCTCTACTATTATAATAACCACTACTAATGCTCTACTATCAGAAGATCCACTACTACTGCTCAACTCTCATACCAACCACTACAAGATTTGCTCAACTATCATACCAACCACTACTACTACTGTTCTACTATCATGACAACCACTACTACTACTGCTCTACTATCATAACAACCACTACTACTACTGCTCAACTCTCATGCCAACCACTACAAGATTTGCTCAACTATCATACCAATCACTACTACTACTGCTCTACTATCATAACAACCATTACTACTACTGCTCTACTATCATGACAACCACTACTACTGCTCAACGAGCGTAACAACCACTACTACTACTACTGCTCTTCTCTCCTAACAACCACTACTACTACTGCTATACTATCATAACAACCACCACTACTACTACTGTTTTACTGTCATAACCACTACTTCTTCCGCTCTACTATCATAACAACCACTACTACTACTGCTCTACTATCATAACAACCACTACACCTACTGCTCTACTATCATAACAACCACTACGCCTACTGCTCTACTATCATAACAACCACTACTACTACTGCTCTACTATAATAACAACCACTACTTCTTCTGCTCTACTATCATAACATCCACTACTACTACTGCTCTACTATCATAACAACCACAACTACTACTGCTCTACTACCATAACAACCACAACTACTACTGCTCTACTATTATTACAACAACTACTACTGCTCTACTACCATAACAACCACAACTATTATTGCTCTATTCTCATAACCACTACTACTGCTCTACTGCCACAACAACCACTACTACTGCTCTACTATCATAACAACTACTACTAATACTCTACTATCTAAACAAACACCACTACTACTGCTCTACTATCATAACCACCAGGTCATCTACAAGTCCCTGCTAGGTAAAGCCCTGCCTTATCTCATCTCGCTGGTAACCATAGCAGCACCCACCCGTAGCACGCTGCAGCAGGTATATCTCACTGGTCACCCCCAAAGCCAATTCCTCCTTTGGCCGACTTTCCTTCCAGTTCTCTGCTGCCAATGACTGGAACGAACTACAAAAATCACTGAAGCTGGAGACACTTATCTCCCTCACTAGCTTTAAGCACCAGCTGTCAGAGCAGCTCAAAGGTCACTGCACCTGTACATAGCCCATCTGTTAATAGCCCAACCAACTACCTCATCCCCTACCGTATTCATTTATTTATCTTGCTCCTTTGCACCCCAGTATTTTTACTTTGCACATTCATCTACTGCACATTTACGATTCCAGTGTTAAATTGCTATACTGTAATTACTTCGCCACCATGGCCTATTTATTGCCTACGTTTTTTATCTTACCTCATTTGCACACATTGTATATAGATTATATATTTTTTTCTACTGTATTATTGACTATATCTTTGTATACTCCAATGTGTAACTCTGTGGTGTTGTATGTGTCGAACTGCTTTGCTTTATCTTGGCAAGGTGGCAGTTGTAAATGGGAACTTGTTCTCAACTTGCCTACCTGGTTAAATAGAGGTGAAATATATATATTTTTTTAAATAAATAAAAATACTATTGCTGTACTATCATAACAACCACTACAACTACTGCTCTACTATAACAACTAATACTACTACTGCTCAACTATTGTAACAACCACTACTACTGTGGTTGTTACAATAGTGGTTGTAGCCTGCTGCGGCAGGTAGCCTGGTGGTTAGAGCGTTGGACTTGTAACCGGAGGGTTGCAAGTTCAAATCCCCGAGCTGACAAGGTGAAAATCTGTCGTTCTGCCCCTGAACAAGGCAGTTAACCCACTGTTCCCCGGGCGCCGAAGACGTGGATGTCGATTAAGGCAGCCCCCCGCACCTCTCTGATTCAAAGGGGTTGGGTTAAATGCGGAAGACACATTTCAGTTGAAGGCATTCGGTTGTACAACTGACTAATAATGGTGACTTTGACTTTTACTGCTCTACTATCATAACAACCACTAATACTACTGCTCTACTATAACAATCGATACTACAACTGCTCTAATATCGTAACAACCACTACTACTGCTCTACTATTATAACAACTACTGCTCTACTATCATAACAACTACAACTACTGCTCTACTATCGTAACAACCACTACTACTGCTTTACTATCATAACAACCACTACTACAACTGCTCTACTATCAAAACAGCCACAACAACTGCTCTACTATCATAACAACCACTACTACTACTGCTCTACTATCATAACCACTACTATCACCACTATCATTACAACCACTACTACCACTGCTCTACTATCAAAACAGCCACAACTACTGCTCTAAATCGTAACAACCACTGCTACTCTTCTACTACCATAACCACCACTATCACCACTGTCATAACAACCACTACTACCACTGCTCTACTATCAAAACAGCCAAAACTACTGCTCTACTATCATAACAACCACAACTACTGCTCTACTATCGTAACAACCACTACTACTGCTCTACTATCATAACAACCCATACTACTACTGCTCTACTATCATAACAACCACTGCTACCACTGCTCTACTATCATAACCACTACTACTACTGCTCTTCTATCATAACAACCACTGCTACTCTTCTACTACTACAACCACCACTATCACCACTATCATAACAACCACTACTACCACTGCTTTACTATCAAAACAGCCACAACTACTGCTCTACTATCATAACAACCACTACTACTACTGCTCTACTATCATAACCACTACTACTACTGATCTACTATCAAAACAACCACTGCTACTCTTCTACTACCATAACCACCACTACTACTGCTCTACTATCATAACCACCACTACTACTACTGCTCTACTATCATAACAACCACTACGACTACTCCTCTACTATCATAACAACCACTAATACTGCTCTACTATCAAAACAACTACTACTAATGCTCTACTATCTAAACAAACATTACTACTACTGATCTACAATCATACCAAACACTACTACTACTGGCAAGTATTATCATAACAAGCACAACTACTGCTCTACTATCATAACAACAACTACAATAATTGCTCTACTATCATACCAACCACTACTACTATTGCTCTACTATTATAACAACACTTCTGCTCTAATACCGTAACAACCACAACTACTATTGCACTATTTTCATAACCAACACTACCAATAAATCTCTACTATCACAACAACCACTACTTCTACTTCTCTACAATCATAACAACCACTACTACTACTGCTCTACTATTAAAACAACAACTACAACTACTGCTCTCCTATCATAACAACCACTACTACCGCTCTACTATCATAACAACCACTACTACTACTGCTCTACTATCATAACAACCACTACTACTACTGGTCTACTATCATAACAACCATGACTACTACTGCTCTACTATCATAACAACCACTACTACAACTGCTCTACTGTCATAACAAACACTATTACTACTGCTCTACTATCAAAACAACTACTACTACTACTGCTCTACTATCATAACAACCACTACTACTACTGCTCTACTATCATAACAACCACTACTACAACTGCTCAACTATTATAACAACCACTACTTCTACTGCTCTACTACCACAACAACCACTACAACTACTGCTCTACTATTACAACAAAAACTACTACTACTGCTCTACTATCATAACAACCACGACTACTACTGCTCTACTATCATAACAACCACTACTACTATTACTGCTCTACTACCATAACAACCACGTCTACTACTGCTCTACTACCATAACAGCAACTACCACTGCTCTAGTATCATAACAATCACTACTACTGCTCTACTATCATAACAACCACTACTACAACCGCTCTATTTTCATAACCACCACTACTACTGCTCTACTATCATAACAACCACCACTACTATTACTGCTCTACTATCATAACAACCACGACTACTACTGCTCTACTATCATAACCACCACTACTACTCTTCTACTACCATAACCACCACTACTAATGATCTACTATCATAACAACCACATCTACTGCTCTAATATCATAACAAACACTACTACTACTGCTCTACTATCAAAACAATCACTCCTACCACTGCTCTACCATCAAAACAACCACTACTGCTACTGCTCTACTATCATAAGTACCACTACTACTGCTCTACTATCATAACAACCACGACTACTACTGCTCTACTATCATAACAACCACTACTACTCTTCTACTACCATAACCACCACTACTAATGCTCTACTATCATAACAACCACATCTACTGCTCTAATATCATAACAAACACTACTACTACTGCTCTACTATCATAACAACCACTACTACTACTGCTCTACTATCATAACCACTACTATCACCACTATCATTACAACCACTACTACCACTGCTCTACTATCAAAAAAGCCACAACTACTGCTCTAAATCGTAACAACCACTGCTACTCTTCTACTACCATAACCACCACTATCACCACTGTCATAACAACCACTACTACCACTGCTCTACTATCATAACAACCACTACTACTACTGCTCTATTATGCTCTACTATAATAACAACTACTGCTCTACTATCATAACAACCACTACTACTACTCTACTATCATAACAACCCATACTACTACTGCTCTACTATCATAACAACCACTACTACCACTGCTCTACTATCATAACCACTACTACTACTGCTCTTCTATCATAACAACCACTGCTACTCTTCTACTACTACAACCACCACTATCACCACTATCATAACAACCACTACTACCACTGCTTTACTATCAAAACAGCCACAACTACTGCTCTACTATCATAACAACCACTACTACTACTGCTCTACTATCATAACCACTACTACTACTGATCTACTATCAAAAAAACCACTGCTACTCTTCTACTACCATAACCACCACTACTACTGCTCTACTATCATAACCACCACTACTACTACTGCTCTACTATCATAACAACCACTACGACTACTCCTCTACTATCATAACAACCACTAATACTGCTCTACTATCAAAACAACTACTACTAATGCTCTACTATCTAAACAAACATTACTACTACTGATCTACAATCATACCAAACACTACTACTACTGCGTTATTATCATAACAAGCACAACTACTGCTCTACTATCATAACAACAACTACAATAATTGCTCTACTATCATACCAACCACTACTACTATTGCTCTACTATTATAACAACACTTCTGCTCTAATACCGTAACAACGACAACTACTATTGCACTATTTTCATAACCAACACTACCAATAAATCTCTACTATCACAACAACCACTACTTCTACTTCTCTACAATCATAACAACCACTACTACTACAGCTCTACTATTAAAACAACAACTACAACTACTGCTCTCCTATCATAACAACCACTACTACCGCTCTACTATCATAACAACCACTACTACTACTGGTCTACTATCATAACAACCATGACTACTACTGCTCTACTATCATAACAACCACTACTACTACTGCTCTACTATCATAACAACCACTACTACAACTGCTCTACTGTCATAACAAACACTATTACTACTGCTCTACTATCAAAACAACTACTACTACTACTGCTCTACTATCATAACAACCACTACAACTACTGCTCTACTATTACAACAAAAACTACTACTACTGCTCTACTATCATAACAACCACGACTACTACTGCTCTACTATCATAAAAACCACTACTACTATTACTGCTCTACTACCATAACAACCACGTCTACTACTGCTCTACTACCATAACAGCCACTACCACTGCTCTAGTATCATAACAATCACTACTACAACCGCTCTATTTTCATAACCACCACTACTACTGCTCTACTATCATAACAACCACCACTACTATTACTGCTCTACTATCATAACAACCACGACTACTACTGCTCTACTATCATAACAACCACTACTACTCTTCTACTACCATAACCACCACTACTAATGCTCTACTATCATAACAACCACATCTACTGCTCTAATATCATAACAAACACTACTACTACTGCTCTACTATCAAAACAATCACTACTACCACTGCTCTACCATCAAAACAACCACTACTGCTACTGCTTTACTATCATAAGTACCACTACTACTGCTCTACTATCATAACAACCACGACTACTACTGCTCTACTATCACAACAACCACTACAACTACTGCTCTACTATTACAACAACCACTACTACTACTACTGCTATACTATCATAACAACCACGACTACTACTGCTCTACTATCATAACAACCACTACTACTACTGCTTTACTATCAGAACAACCATGACTACTACTGCTCTACTATCATAACAACCACGACTACTACTGCCCAACTATCATAACCAGCGATGCTACTACTGCTCTACTACCATAACAACCACTACCACTGCTCTACTATCATAACCACTACTACTACTGATCTACTATCAAAACAACCACTGCTACTCTTCTACTACCATAACCACCACTACTACTGCTTTACTATCATAACAACCACTACTACTACTGCTCTACTACCATAACAACTACTAATACTACTGCTCAACTACCATAACCACCACTACAACAACTGATCTACTATCATAATATTGTCACTACTACTATTGCTCTACTATCATAACAACCACGACAACTGCTCTACTATCATAACAACCACAACAACTGCTCTACTATCATAACAACCACGACAACTGCTCTACTATTATAACAACCAGTACAACTACTGCTCTACTACTATAACAACCACTACTACTACTGGTCTACTATCATAACAACCATGACTACTACTGCTCTACTATCATAACAACCACTACTACTACTGCTCTACTATCATAACAACCACTACTACAACTGCTCTACTGTCATAACAAACACTATTACTACTGCTCTACTATCAAAACAACTACTACTACTACTGCTCTACTATCATAACAACCACTACAACTACTGCTCTACTATTACAACAAAAACTACTACTACTGCTCTACTATCATAACAACCACGACTACTACTGCTCTACTATCATAACAACCACTACTACTATTACTGCTCTACTACCATAACAACCACGTCTACTACTGCTCTACTACCATAACAGCCACTACCACTGCTCTAGTATCATAACAATCACTACTACTGCTCTACTATCATAACAACCACTACTACAACCGCTCTATTTTCATAACCACCACTACTACTGCTCTACTATCATAACAACCACCACTACTATTACTGCTCTACTATCATAACAACCACGACTACTACTGCTCTACTATCATAACAACCACTACTACTCTTCTACTACCATAACCACCACTACTAATGCTCTACTATCATAACAACCACATCTACTGCTCTAATATCATAACAAACACTACTACTACTGCTCTACTATCAAAACAATCACTACTACCACTGCTCTACCATCAAAACAACCACTACTGCTACTGCTCTACTATCATAAGTACCACTACTACTGCTCTACTATCATAACAACCACGACTACTACTGCTCTACTATCACAACAACCACTACAACTACTGCTCTACTATTACAACAACCACTACTACTACTACTGCTATACTCATCATAACAACCACGACTACTACTGCTCTACCATCATAACAACCACTACTACTACTGCTTTACTATCAGAACAACCATGACTACTACTGCTCTACTATCATAACAACCACGACTACTACTGCCCAACTATCATAACCAGCGATGCTACTACTGCTCTACTACCATAACAACCACTACCACTGCTCTACTATCATAACCACTACTACTACTGATCTACCATCAAAACAACCACTGCTACTCTTCTACTACCATAACCACCACTACTACTGCTTTACTATCATAACAACCACTACTACTACTGCTCTACTACCATAACAACTACTAATACTACTGCTCAACTACCATAACCACCACTACAACAACTGATCTACTATCATAATATTGTCACTACTACTATTGCTCTACTATCATAACAACCACGACAACTGCTCTACTATCATAACAACCACAACAACTGCTCTACTATCATAACAACCACGACAACTGCTCTACTATTATAACAACCAGTACAACTAATGCTCTACTACTATAACAACCACTACTACTACTGCTCTACTATCATAACAACCACTACTACTACTGCTCTACAATCATAACAACCACGACTACTACTGCTCTACTGTCATAACAACCACGACTACTACTGCTCTACTACCATAACCAGCAATGATACTACTGCTCTACTATCATAACAACCACTACCATTGCTCTACTATCATAACAACCACATCTACTGCTCTAATATCATAACAAACACTACTACTACTGCTCTACTACTATAACAACCACTACTACTACTGCTCTACTATCATAACAACCACTACTACTACTGCTCTACTATCATAACAACCACTACTACAACTGCTCTACTATCATAACAACCACTACTACTGCTCTACTATCATAACAACCACTACTACTGCTCTACTATCACATCAACCACTACAACTACTACTCTACTATCATAACAACCACCACCTCTACTGCTCTACTATTATAACAACAACTACTACTACTGCTCTACTATCCTAACAACCACTACAACTGCTCTACTATCATAACAACCCCTAACACTTCTGCTCTACTATCATAACAACCACTATACTACTGCTGTACCTACATAACAGCCACTACTACTTCTGCTCTACTATCATAACAACCACTACTACTACTGCTCTACTCTCATAACAATCACTACTACTGCTGCTCTACTATCATAACAACCACTACTACTACTGCTATACTATCATAACAACCAATACTACTGCTCTACTATCATAACAACCCCCACTACTACTACTGCTCTACTATCATAACAACCCCCACTACTACTACTGCTCTACTATCATAACAACCCCCACTACTACTACTGCTCTACTATCATAACAACCCCCACTACTACTGCTCTACTATCATAACAACCACTGCCACCCCCAGGTGGTAAGAATAGGCAACAACACGTCTGCCACACTGATCCTCAACACAGGGGCCCTTCAGGGGTGTGTACTTAGTCCCCTCCTGTTCACACACAACTGCGTGGCCAAACACGACTCCAACACCATCATTAAGTTTGCTGACGACACAACAGTGGTAGGCCTGATCACCGACAACGATGTGACGGCCTATAGGGAGGAGGTCAGAGAACTGGCAGTGTGGTGCCAGGACAACAACCTCTCCCTCAATGTGAGCAAGACTAAGGAGCTGATCGTGGACTACAGGAAACAGGCCTCCCTTAACATCGACGGGGCTGTAGTGGAGCGGGTCGAGAGTTTCAAGTTCCTTGGTGTCCACATCACCAACGAACTATCATGGTCCAAACATACCAAGACAATCGTGAAGTGGTCATGACAAAACCTTTTCCCCCTCAGGAGACTGAAAAGATTTGGCATGGGTCCCCAGATCCTCAAAAGGTTCTACATCTGCACCATCGAGAGCATCCTGACCGGTTGCGTCACCGCCTGGTACGGCAAATGCTCTGCATCTGACCATAAGGCACTACAGAGGGTAGTGCGAACGGCCCAGTACATGGGGCCAAACTTCCTGCCATCCAGGACCTATATAATAGGCGGTGTCAGAAGAAAGCCCATAAAATTGCCAGAGACTCCAGTTACCCAAGTTATAGACTGTTTTCTCTGCTACTGCACGGCAAGTGGTACCGGAGCCTAGGACCAAAAGGCTCCTCAACAGCTTCTACCCCCAAGCCATAAGACTGTTGAACAATTCATAAAATCGCCACCGGACAATTTACATTGACCCCCCTACTACTTCTGCTCTACTACCCCCCTTTTGTACACTGCTGCTAATCGCTGTTTGTTTGTTACCTATGCATAGACACTTCGTCCCCACCTACATGTACAGATTACCTAAATTAGACTGTACCCCCGCACACTGACTCGGTACCGGTGCCCCCTGTATATAGCCTCGTTATTCTTCTTCTTATTGTGTTACTTTTTATTATTACTTTTTATTTTAGTCTACTTGGTAAATATTTTATTCATCTTGAACTGCACTGTTGGTTAAGGGCTTGTAAGCAAGCATTTCACTGTAAAGTCTACCCTTGTTGTATTCGGCGCATGTGACAAATAAAGTTTGATTTGATTTGAAAACAACCACTACTGCTGCTCTACTATCATAACAGCTACTACTACTACTGCTCTACTATCATAACAACCACTACTACTGCTCTACTATCATAACAACCACTACTACTGCTCTACTATCATAACAACCACTACTACTGCTCTACTACCATAACAACCACTACTACAACCGCTCTACTATCATAACAACCACTGCTGCTAATGCTTTATCATAACAACCACTACTACTGCTTACTACCATAAAAAACACTACTGCTGCTGTACTATTATAACAACCAATTCTACTACTCTACTATCATAACAACCACCACTACTACTCTACTATCATAACAACCAATTCTACTACTCTACTATCATAACAACCACCACTACTACTCTACTATCATAACAACCAATTCTACTACTCTACTATCATAACAACCACTACTACTACTCTACTATCATAACAACCACCACTACTACTCTACTATCATAACAACCACTACTACTAATGCTCTACTATCATAACAACCACTACTACTACTCTACTATCATAACAACCACCACTACTACTCTACTATCATAACAGCCACTACTACTAATGCTCTACTATCATACCAACCACCACTACTACTCTACTATCATAACAGCCACTACTACTAATGCTCTACTATCATACCAACCACCACTACTACTCTACTATCATAACAGCCCCTAATACTACTGCTCTACTATCATACCAACCCCTACTACTACTGCTCTACTATCATAACAATCACTACCACTGCTGCTCTACTTTCATAACAACCAATACTACTACTGCTCAACTATCATAACAACCACTACTACTACTGCTCTACTATCATAACAACCACCACTACTACTGCTCTACTATCACAGCAACCACTACAACTACTACTCTACTATCATAACAACCACCACCTCTACTGCTCTACTATTATAACAACAACTACTACTACTACTGCTCTACTATCCTAACAACCACAACAACTGCTCTACTACCATAACAACCCCTAACACTACTGCTCTACTATCATAACAACCACCACTACTACTGCTCTACTATCAAAACAGCCACTACTACTACTGCTCTACTTTAATAAGAACCCCTACTACTATTGTACTATCATAACAACAACTACTACTATTGCTCTACTGTCATAACAACCACCACTATTGCTCTACTATCAGAACAACAATTCTGCTACAGCAGTTACTATTACTACTACTACTACTACTACTACTACTACTAATTCTACTTGTAGTAACTTGACAAGGAATGCCCACACGCAATTCAATATTACTTTTACTTTCAAGCTATTTAGTTTCAATCCCCCCTATGAGGAAAGTACATAAGATTAACAAGTAAACTACATCAGTGTTAACTTTTCAACACTTTAGAACTTCTGCTAGTGTTTCTGTAAAAGTAAACAAACAAAAAATGACAGTCCTTATTTCTTTTCAACTAAGTCTGCTGTTCCAAACAAACACTAACACCACCAGTCTCTCGGTCTCAACTACAGAGTTAGTCTTTCAGGAGGCTTGTGACTACGCTGTGATCTGCGCAGTACTTCTGGTGTGCCACAAGACACAGGTAAGGTGTCCCCCAGTGGAGCTGGGTCTGAGGGCACAGGAGCGGGTTGGGTGTTTGTGAGAGAAAGTCCATCACCCTCTGCAGGAACCACTGAATTCCCCTGTTCCTCAGATACTGGTTCCTGTGAGGTTTTAACATGTATACTACCACCCGCCGCAGTTCCGTCTGCAAACATGGTATTTTCTTTGGTCATAGTGCAGGCGGATGTGGTCCTGGTGTCTGCGCATGACTCACCCATCAGTCAGTTTGACACAAAGGAGACTGGGACACTCTGACTCAGATCGATACCTGGCAACCAACGTTGGCTGCTTGTGAAGTTGCGGATGTTGCGGATGTAGACAGTGTCATTGGGTTTTAACTGTCTCTCCCTCATGTGGTGGTCATGTCTCTCTTTTTTGTTTCTCCTGCTTCCGTTCCACTCGTGCTTTGATGTCCGGACGCAGTAGACCCAGGTGAGCTTTTGGCTTTCTGCCCATCAACATCTCAGCTGGAGCCTGTCCTGGTGTTGTTTGTGGCGTGATGTGGTACTGGAACAAGAACCGAGAGAGCTTAGTTGTGATGGTTCCCCCCAGTCGTATTTTTGAGCCCCTCTTCCAGTGTCTGCACAGCCCGCTCCGCTAAGCCGTTCGAGGCCATGTGAAACGGAGCACTGCGGACATGGCGAATCCCAATTCTCCACATTAATTATTGAAACAAATCACAGGTAAAGGTTGTTGCGTTGTCGGACACAAGAGAGCCAGGCAGACCATGGGTTGCAAACACCTGCCGAAGATGGTTGTGGTTGCTGTGATGTTGCTCATGATGTGAGCCTCTGGCCACTTGGAGTGTGCGTCCACCATGACAAGGAAAATGTGGCCCATGAAAGGGCCTGCAAAGCCTATGTTCAGCCTGTTCAGATGTAATATCTGGCTAAACTTTTCATCACTGAGGCACCCGGTTGAGCCTCATGGTCCTCATCCATGACTTGTGAACGGCCAGGGGGCGGAACAACCACTCTGGACCCCCAGAGTATGCAGCCATCCTGCACACTCAGCTCAGTTTTGTGCTTTGCATAAGGTCTCAGTCCCTCATCCTCTATGATATGAGGCCAACCCTGCATAAGGAATCTTTTCAATTGGGCCAGGATAGGATCCCGGTCTGTCTACTGTTTGATCTGTTTGGCATTCACTTATGTACTTTCCTCACAGGGGCTGTTGACAGCTCAGGGAGGAACTTACCATAGTAGTTGACTGTGCCCAGGAACGACCTGAGCTCGGACACATTCTTGGGATTTGGAGCATCCTTGATTGCCCTGACTTTGTCCTCTGACCCTGCGCTGTGATCTTGTGACCTTGGTATGTCACACACTTTGCTTGGAGTGTGCACTTGCTACGCTTCAGGAGCAGCCCTGCCTTGGAGAATCTCTCGAACACCTGATCCAGATGGTGGAGGTGCTCCTCCTCCATCTCCCCTGTAACCAGGATGTCCTCCAGGTACACTGCTACATGAGGGATCCCCTGCAGCAGACTGTCCATTGTCCTCTGGAAAATGGCTGGACTGGACGCCACTCGAAAACCAAGCAGTTGTACCTGAACAAGCCTTTGTGTGTGTTGACTGTGCCATAGTCTTTTGAGTCCTCGTCCAGAAGGAGCTGTTGGTAGGGGTGACTCATGTCAAGCTTTGAGAACATTTTGCCTCCAGCAAGCGTCGCGAACAGGTCCTAAGCATCTAGCTTAGAGGCCCTGTTGATGGTGAGTTTGGAGTCCCCACATAGACGCACCATGCCAATACTTTTCAGAACGGGAACGATTGGAGCTGCCCAGCGGGAGAACTGAATAGGAGTAATGATGTTATGTTTCCTGCAGCCGCTCCAACTCATCCTCAACTTTCTTTTTCATGGCGTAAGGCACTGTCAAGGACTTGAAAAAGCGAGCATCGGCCTGAGGATCCAAGAACAGCTTAACTGCAGTGCCCTCTTTGGAAAATCTCTGGGTCTTTTGAATGACATCCTCAGTCACTTGTGTGTGTTTTATCTCACCCCAGTTCAGTTGTATTTTGGTGAGCCAGTCATGCCCCAGTAAACTAGGCCCATTCCCTTCTACAACCAGGAGCGGTGCTCTCGCTTCCTGGCTGTTGTATGCAATGTCCACCTCCATTGCCCCAGTAATGGTATGGTCTTCCCGGTGTATGTACGCAGTCTGATCCCTGCCGGTGTGAGGGCGGAAGCCTGTTTTGAACCCCACATTTGTTTGTAGGTCTCCTCACTGATAACAGAGGCAGAGGCCCCGTGTCAACCTCCATTCTCATTTGCTTTCCATGTGTGTGTGGCTTCCCCCAGAAAACAGCGCAGTATGCTGTCCTCATTAATGCCTCAGACTAATCTGTCACAGATCATGTCCTCTAACATAGCCCCAAACTCACAATGTTCAGAGAGCTCACGTAATTCAGCAACAAAGTTAGCAACAGACTGAACTGTTTTCCTGAAAACGGCAGTTAAATTTTAACCTCTGGACAATCACAGATGGCTTTGGATGGTGATGAGTCTGAACATGAGCAACTAGATCCACAAAAGGAATTTCTCCTGGTCTCCGTGGTGTTCCTCATTAGCTTGTAGGTTTTAGCCCCACACACACTCAAGAGAATTGAGCGCTGTTTAGCCTCATCTGTAATTCCATTTGCCTAGAGAAAGTGTCCCAACCTTTCCACATATTCCGTCCTCATTCTCTTCCACAAATTCAGTGATAGTCCCAAACATTGCCATTATAACAGCAACTTGTCCTTGATCCTCGTTAACGATTTCCACTTGCTGCTGATTGTCACCGTCGGCGTTGCTCTCCAGCAGCGGCTGCTCTCTGTCGCTCATTAAGCTAGCTAACTACCTCCACTGTTGCTTAGCTAGCTAGCACATTGCCCTGTAAATGCTAATCAACTTTTATCCTTGTCGCCAAAAAGATGTAGTAACTTGACAAGGAATGCCCACAAGCAATTCAATATTACTTTCCTTTACTTTCAACCTAATAATAAAAGGTGTACAGACATGTACAAACGATAAAAACACAGCAACGCGATACAGCCCACTCAACCTATGGTAGAGTCACATTGAACAGGTACAACTCTGGGTGATGACATCATCAAAGGGAAAAAGTCACGGTCAAGGCCAATGCCAATAATAACCATGAACACATGAATAGTAATCATACAATACTGCAGGTAAGTACAATATTCAATGTAATTATTTATATAGTGTCCACACTATAACACTACTAATACTACTACTACTACTGTCCAGGGTTATAATGCCAAGTCTATTTTAATTGCATCACTTTGGGATATGAATTGAAATTCAGGCCATGGTGTTGAAAAGTCCTCATAATATTTATTGTCTGACTGAATTGAAATGGAGCTGACCCAAACCCTGCTATTCTACTGACCTCTCTACTACCTCCTATGTTGTCGTTGCTTAAATCATGCCGGCCCAGTCAGCCGTGTGATTTGACTAATGGGACTTCTGTTGAACATCATTAGCCGTTTAGCCAGACTCTACAGCTACAGCAACAGATGGACCAGGGCATATTGGAACGCAACAACAGACTGAGGTACCTGTATAAAGCTGCCTTCTCAAAGAGAAGACGAGAATCTTTAGATAAATTGCCACTCCAATGCGCTTTCTGTGCCTTTTTTCCACTTGACTTTGAGTGTATCTCTTCAGTCTTGACCTTCACCAATGACAAATTGATATGGATAACTGCCATATTGAAACACAATGACACAGAATAGGAAAAGCATACACACACACACACACACACGTTCCTCCAAACAAAAACCTTTTACTAAGCTCTGTCTCATCCCTAGGGCTTTCTCACCACTTGACTGTGCTTTCTATTCTTTCCTCTCTCTCTCTCTCTCTCTCTCTCTCTCTCTCTCTCTCTCTCTCTCTCTCTCTCTCTCCTTCAGACCATAGCCTTTCAGACCATAGCTGTAGACTGTTTCTGTTTTGTTGGCAGCCTTCTCTTTTCGCACCTCCAGCCAGCTCCAACCAGCTTCAGCCTGCCAAATCTGGCAGGTGTGTCAAATCCACACAACACCTCTGACCTACTTGGCAGGTGAGGTCAGGTAGAGCTGGCGCTGCCACCACACAGCTGGCATGTTCCAGCAAGGCGATTTTAGGGAAAACATGGGCAGTAGGGGGTAGGGGCAATTCTGTCAAACTACCACCCATGACATCCTGCCAGACAAGTTCACAGACGTGTGGGTACATGGTGGCTTCCTGGGCAGCAAAGTATATATAATTCCCTGTTTCTATCAAGCCCAAGACAAAACAACCAACTGCTTCTCAAATCATATACAAACTACTGCTTGTGTCAAACCCTATGCAAACTACTTTAAATCTCAAAAGGAGAAAGGAAACCTTTGTGCACTGCAGAGGTGCTGGTTGTGGAGAGATCAATAAGATCTCAGAGTCACACATTGTGCAATCATTATCCAGGGAAAATGGTGATAGATGCTATTGATCTCACATGAGGCAGTGTGTAACGACACAACTATTACAGTTCATCAAATCATCGGTCAGTATCTCTCCTCCTGAATGCAGTTATGACAAGACAAGATAAAATAAACTGACATAAGAGGAATAACGGAATAATGGAATAGAAGAGGACGTCCTTAAGGAAACGGGAACGTGAGAAACATCTCCTATCCTCTAGGAATGAATCCTCTTCTTTAGTAATCCCCACATGCAGTATAATACCTTCCTATTACCAGATCCATCCTCATATAACACCTCCTGTTACTAGATCCCTCCACCATACTACACCATTGTTCATCCTGGGGTACACAGAGGTAAGAGCAAGGGCATGTTCCAGCAACAAATCACATAAATAAAAGCAACAACAAATAAAACCTGTGAGTGCACGTCTGAATGCTCCGTTTCCCATGCATAGAGTGTTTCCCACGTGGTCCGGGTGTTTAACTCTTACCCAGGATGCTGTTTCATAGATTTTGGCACCAAATTGGCATTATCAGTGTGTAGGCAGCTAAAGGGCTTTGTCCGCCACGCCACGAGCAAAGCCGATTAAAAAACGAGTAAAGCCAAACAAGGAGCATCCGATTGAGACAGTGTGTGTGTGTGTGTGTGTGTGTGTGTGTGTGTGTGTGTGTGTGTGTGTGTGTGTGTGCGTGTGTGTGTATGAGTGTGTATGAGTGTGTGTGTATGAGTGAGTGAGTGTGTGTGTGTGTGTGTGTGTGTGTGTGTGTGTGTGTGTGTGTGTGTGTGTGTGTGTGTGTGTGTGTGTGTGTGTGTGCATGTGAGGCAGACTGTAAAAATGACAATTAAGCATTAGTGTTTTGACAGCCTCTGCTAAAAACAGCCATTCTCACTATTACAGGCTAAATCTCTCTTTCTCTCTAATCCCCAACATGGACAATGGACAAACATAGTGCTATAATAACACCCTATCAGAATTCAATTATTGAATTATCTGTCTCACTGTCATCTCTATTTCTACTGAAATGTCTATATGTGTCTCTACTATTCCTTTAGTTTTAGTCTGTCTGTTCCATCCATTATTTATTGCAGTCCATTTCTGTCCTTCTCTCCCTCTGTCTCTCTCTCTGGTCCTCAGCTTATCTGTAATGACTATAAAACTGTCGCAGCACAAGTTGTGATGATCCCTCCAAACAACACTGACACACACAAACTAAATATTTCCTTTCAACAGATGGAAGAGAGAGAGAAAAAGGAGAGAGGAGGAAGAGAGGAAGGTATATAAAAAGAGATTCTCAAGAATAGTAAAGTGCTACTCCTAATGCCTGAAAGCCACAGTACATCATTCCTCATTCCTCAGGCCTCATTCCCTGCTCAAGATCCCTCATTCCTCAGGCCTCATCCCCTATTCAAGATCCCTCATTCCTCAGGCCTCATTCCCTGTTGAAGATCCCTCATTCCTCAGGCCTCATTCCCTGTTCAAGATCCCTCATTCCTCAGGCCTCATCTCCTGTTCGGGGTCCCTCACTCCTATGATCCCCAGTTCATCTCCGCATAACATTTGCCCCCTGTTCCCATCATGACCCAACAAGTCATCACCATCTCCCCCCAACAGCAACCCACCATATTCCCTCAGCCAGTCCCAATTCATTCCCTCCCCCTTCCCCTTGGCCCTAACCCTCCAGTATTTGCAGATCTGTAAGGTGGAAGCAATATGGTGGAAGCTCTACCACAAAACTGCTGATACCTATCCAGACCTTGCAGATCTGCAAACATCAAATGCAAATGGTTAGGACCAAGGGGTAGGTGTAGGGAGCATCTTGCCTTACCCTTTGCCCTTTGACCTCCATCTCCCCCTTTCTCCTCCCCTCTCCTTTTTACCCCCTACCACACCTTAGACCTTACCCAAGTCTCCCCTCACTCTCTACATCCTTCCCCTTCCTCCTTCCTTCCTTCCTCCTCCCCTGTCCTCACCATCTCCCTTCCTCCTCCCGTCCTCCCTTATCATCCCCATCTCCCTCCCTCCTTCCTCCTCCCCTCCTTCTTCCTCCCCTCCTTCCTCCTTTCCTGTCCTCATCCTCTCCCTTCCTACCTCCTTCCTCCTCTCGTCCTCCCTTGTCCTCAACGTTTCCCTCCTTCCTCCTCCCATCCTCCCTTGTCCGCGATGTTTCCCTCCCTCCTTCCTCCTCTTGTCCTCCCGTGTCCTCGCCGTTTCCCTCCTTCCTCCTCCCATCCTCCCTTGTCCTCGATGTTTCCCTCCCTGCTTCCTCCTCCCATCCTCCCTTGTCCTCGATGTTTCCCTCCCTCCTTCCTCCTCCCGTCCTCCCTTGTCCTCACCGTCTCCCTCCCTCCTTCCTCCTCCCCTCCTCCCCTGTCCTCACCGTCTCCCACCAGCTGCAGCAGGGCCAGGTCGAGGGGGCGTTTCCAGCGGGAGTTCTTGTGCAGGGCGATACCGTAGCCTGTGGTGGCAAATACCTTCCCAGAGCCTATGGTCATCACCTTTGACAAGCAAACATCAATCAATCAATCAAGCAAGCAACTACTCACTCACTTAATCACTCACTCCCTCACTCACCCAACCAATCAACCAAGCAATACATCACATTTTGTATTGCTATTTTCACAAATGCAATTTTTCCAAAGTGACAGCAATCCGCTATCTAGCTGACAATAAAACACAATAAAGGAGTAAATAGATAGAATACATCAAGTCAAACTTGTCTGGTCATCACCTTACAACCCTCGTCTTTCCTGGCCATGTAGTTCAACACAGCTGCATCGTAGATAAAGGCGTCCAACTTCCTGTAGAGAGAGCGGGGGAGTTAAATAGTTAATAAAACAGAGGGATGGGGTAGAGAAAGAGAAAGGCAAGAGTTGAGAGAGTGAGAGAAATCTGAAGTTAGAACGAGAGAGAGGGAGGAGAGAGAAAGCGAGAAAGTGCCAAAAAGAGTGAAAAGTGAAGAGAGTGAAAGAGAGAGGGGATGGAAGGTGGAGAGAGAAGGATTCATACAGTACTGTGAGAAAAGAGATGGAGGAGAGAGAGAGAGGGAAAGAAGATTTACACACTTCAGGGGCAAAAGACACATGGGGGAGAGAGATAGAGAATGATGAGGATTATAAAGTTTAAGCACAAACACACCGAGAGAACACACAGGGGAGGAAAGAGAGTAGAGAGATAGCGAGAGAGTGACATAGAGAGAGAGGGAGAGAGAGAGAGAGAGAGAGAGAGAGAGAGAGAGAGAGAGGGGGTTAGCATATATTAAAGAAAGGAAAGAAAAAATGATGGAGAGATAAAGAGAGAGGCTGAGGTGGAGCGAAAGAGAGAGAGAGAAGAGGGGTGAGAGAAGAAGACAGAGGGAGCGACAGAGAGCATCTCATTCCCAGCACATTAACAGTGTTCTATAAATGGGGTGGCGAGGCAATAGGGGAGAGATGATGACAGGGGCTTAGTGACAGTAAACTGTAAGGATTATACAACCCAGCAGACATATGATGCAGATTTAACAAGAGAGGAAGAGAAGAGGGGGGAAAAGAGGAGAGGTATGCAGAGAGAAGGAGATGAGAGGGTAGAGGATAGGGAGGGAGAGAGAAGGAGAGGAGAGGGTAGAGGAGAGGGATGGAGAAAGATGGAAAGAGAAGGGGAGGAGAGGTAGAGGGATGGAGAGAGAAGAACAGGAGAGGGTAGAGGAGAAAGATGGAAAGAGAAGGGGAGGAGAGGTAGAGGGATGGAGAGAGAAGGACAGGAGAGGGTAGAGGAGAGGGATGGAGAGAGACAGACAGGAGAGGGTAGAGGACAGGGATGGAGACAGAAGGAGAGGAGAGGGTAGAGGAGAGGGATGGAGAGAGACAGACAGGAGAGGGTAGAGGACAGGGATGGAGACAGAAGGAGAGGAGAGGGTAGAGGAGAGGGATGGAGAGAGAAGGAGAGGAGAGGGTAGAGGAGAAGGACAGGAGAGGGGAGGAGAGGGATGGACAGAGAAGGACAGGAGAGGGTAGAGGAGAGAGATGGAAAGGGAAGGGAAGGAGAGGGTAGAGGAGAGAGATGGAGAGAGAAGGTCAGGAGAGGGTAGAGGACAGGGATGGAGAGAGAAGGAGAGGAGAGGGTAGAGGAGAGAGATGGAGAGAGAAGGACAGGAGAGGGTAAAGGAGAGGGATGGAGAGAAGGACAGCAGAGGGTAGAGGAGAGAGATGGAAAGAGAAGGACAGGAGATGGAAGAGGAGAGGGATGGATGGAGAGAGAAGGAGAGGAGAGGGTAGAGAAGAGGGATGGAGAGAGAAATGCAGGAGAGGGTAGAGGAGAGGGATGGAGAGAGAAGGTCAGGAGAGGGTAGAGGAGAGGGATGGAGAGAGAAGGTCAGGAGAGGGTAGAGGAGAGGGATGGAGAGAGAAAGACAGGAGAGGGTAGAGGAGAGAGATGGAGAGAGAAGGTCAGGAGAGGGTAGAGGAGAGGGATGGAGAGAGAAGGACAGGAGAGGGAAGAGGAGAGGGATGGAGAGAGAAGGTCATGAGAGAGTAGAGGAGAGGGATGGAGAGAGAAGGACAGGAGAGGGAAGAGGAGAGGGATGGAGAGAGAAAGACAGGAGAGGGTAGAGGAGAGGGATGGAGAGAGAAGGTCAGGAGAGGGTAGAGAGGGATGGAGAGAGAAGGTCAGGAGAGGGTAGAGAATAGGGATGGAGAGAGAAAGACAGGAGAGGGTAGAGGAGAGGGATGGAGAGAGAAGGTCATGAGAGGGTAGAGGAGAGGGATGGAGAGAGAAGGACAGGAGAGGGAAGAGGAGAGGGATGGAGAGAGAAAGACAGGAGAGGGTAGAGGAGAGGGATGGAGAGAGAAGGTCAGGAGAGGGTAGAGAGGGATGGAGAGAGACGGTCAGGAGAGGGTAGAGGAGAGGGATGGAGAGAGAAAGACAGGAGAGGGTAGAGGAGAGGGATGGAGAGAGAAGGTCAGGAGAGGGTAGAGGAGAGGGATGGATAGAGAAGGTCAGGAGAGGGTAGAGGAGAGGGATGGAGAGAGAAAGACAGGAGAGGGTAGAGGAGAGGGATGGAGAGAGAAGGTCAGGAGAGGGTAGAGGAGAGGGATGGAGAGAGAAGGTCAGGAGAGGGTAGAGGAGAGGGATGGAGAGAGAAGGACAGGAGAGGTAAGAGGAGAGGGATGGATGGAGAGAGAAGGAGAGGAGAGGGTAGAGAATAGGGATGGAGAGAGAAAGACAGGAGAGGGTAGAGGAGAGGGATGGAGAGAGAAGGCCAGGAGAGGGTAGAGGAGAGGGATGGAGAGAGACAGACAGGAGAGGGTAGAGGACAGGGATGGAGACAGAAGGAGAGGAGAGGGTAGAGGAGATGGATGGAGAGAGACAGACAGGAGAGGGTAGAGGACAGGGATGGAGACAGAAGGAGAGGAGAGGGTAGAGGAGAGGGATGGAGAGAGAAGGAGAGGAGAGGGTAGAGGAGAAGGACAGGAGAGGGGAGGAGAGGGATGGACAGAGAAGGACAGGAGAGGGTAGAGGAGAGAGATGGAAATGGAAGGGAAGGAGAGGGTAGAGGAGAGAGATGGAGAGAGAAGGTCAGGAGAGGGTAGAGGACAGGGATGGAGAGAGAAGGAGAGGAGAGGGTAGAGGAGAGAGATGGAGAGAGAAGGACAGGAGAGGGTAAAGGAGAGGGATGGAGAGAAGGACAGCAGAGGGTAGAGGAGAGAGATGGAAAGAGAAGGACAGGAGATGGAAGAGGAGAGGGATGGATGGAGAGAGAAGGAGAGGAGAGGGTAGAGAAGAGGGATGGAGAGAGAAATGCAGGAGAGGGTAGAGGAGAGGGATGGAGAGAGAAGGTCAGGAGAGGGTAGAGGAGAGGGATGGAGAGAGAAGGTCAGGAGAGGGTAGAGGAGAGGGATGGAGAGAGAAAGACAGGAGAGGGTAGAGGAGAGGGATGGAGAGAGAAGGTCAGGAGAGGGTAGAGGAGAGGGATGGAGAGAGAAGGACAGGAGAGGGAAGAGGAGAGGGATGGATGGAGAGAGAAGGAGAGGAGAGGGTAGAGAATAGGGATGGAGAGAGAAAGACAGGAGAGGGTAGAGGAGAGGGATGGAGAGAGAAGTTCATGAGAGGGTAGAGGAGAGGGATGGAGAGAGAAGGACAGGAGAGGGAAGAGGAGAGGGATGGAGAGAGAAAGACAGGAGAGGGTAGAGGAGAGAGATGGAGAGAGAAGGTCAGGAGAGGGTAGAGGAGAGTGATGGAGAGAGAAGGTCAGGAGAGGGTAGAGGAGAGGGATGGAGAGAGAAAGACAGGAGAGGGTAGAGGAGAGGGATGGAGAGAGAAGGTCAGGAGAGGGTAGAGGAGAGGGATGGAGAGAGAAAGACAGGAGAGGGTAGAGGAGAGGGATGGAGAGAGAAGGTCAGGAGAGGGTAGAGGAGAGGGATGGAGAGAGAAGGTCAGGAGAGGGTAGAGGAGAGGGATGGAGAGAGAAAGACAGGAGAGGGTAGAGGAGAGGGATGGAGAGAGAAGGTCAGGAGAGGGTAGAGGAGAGGGATGGAGAGAGAAGGTCAGGAGAGGGTAGAGGAGAGGGATGGAGAGAGAAGGACAGGAGAGGGAAGAGGAGAGGGATGGATGGAGAGAGAAGGAGAGGAGAGGGTAGAGAATAGGGATGGAGAGAGAAAGACAGGAGAGGGTAGAGGAGAGGGATGGAGAGAGAAGGTCAGGAGAGGGTAGAGGAGAGGGATGGAGAGAGACAGACAGGAGAGGGTAGAGGACAGGGATGGAGACAGAAGGAGAGGAGAGGGTAGAGGAGAGGGATGGAGAGAGACAGACAGGAGAGGGTAGAGGACAGGGATGGAGACAGAAGGAGAGGAGAGGGTAGAGGAGAGGGATGGAGAGAGAAGGAGAGGAGAGGGTAGAGGAGAAGGACAGGAGAGGGGAGGAGAGAGATGGAAAGGGAAGGGAAGGAGAGGGTAGAGGAGAGAGATGGAGAGAGAAGGACAGGAGAGGGAAGAGGAGAGGGATGGAGAGAGAAAGACAGGAGAGGGTAGAGGAGAGGGATGGAGAGAGACGGTTAGGAGAGGGTAGAGGAGAGGGATGGAGAGAGAAGGTCAGGAGAGGGTAGAGGAGAGGGATGGAGAGAGAAGGTCAGGAGAGGGTAGAGGAGAGGGATGGAGAGAGAAAGACAGGAGAGGGTAGAGGAGAGGGATGGAGAGAGAAGGTCAGGAGAGGGTAGAGGAGAGGGATGGAGAGAGAAAGACAGGAGAGGGTAGAGGAGAGGGATGGAGAGAGAAGGTCAGGAGAGGGTAGAGGAGAGGGATGGAGAGAGAAGGACAGGAGAGGGAAGAGGAGAGGGATGGATGGAGAGAGAAGGAGAGGAGAGGGTAGAGGAGAGGGATGGAGAGAGAAAGACAGGAGAGGGTAGAGGAGAGGGATGGAGAGAGAAGGTCAGGAGAGGGTAGAGGAGAGGGATGGAGAGAGAAGGTCAGGAGAGGGTAGAGGAGAGGGATGGAGAGAGAAAGACAGGAGAGGGTAGAGGAGAGGGATGGAGAGAGAAGGTCAGGAGAGGGTAGAGGAGAGGGATGGAGAGAGAAGGACAGGAGAGGGAAGAGGAGAGGGATGGATGGAGAGAGAAGGAGAGGAGAGGGTAGAGAATAGGGATGGAGAGAGAAAGACAGGAGAGGGTAGAGGAGAGGGATGGAGAGAGAAGGTCAGGAGAGGGTAGAGGAGAGGGATGGATAGAGAAGGAGAGGAGAGGGTAGAGGAGAGGGATGGAGAGAGAAGGAGAAGGGGGAAGTATTTTACTGTTTCTGTAATATAGAGTGGGACAAAGAGGAAGTTTTAGGGTGAGACGTTTTAGAGTCAGAGGTTGATATTGTGAGAGTGAAGTTTAGGGGAAAGAGTGAGAGTGAGGGGATTATCCCATAGACATAGTTCAGATCCCAGAGGGGACAGAAAGAAAGACAGACCCAGTCTTGAGGTTGTTAATGGCGTCCTCCACCCCTCTCTGGTTATATTTGACCATGTAATGGTGCATGCCAGGGTAGTTACTGCGGATGTTCTTCTCCGTACTCTCGTTGGGCACCGTGCCAAACTTCAGAGGGGGGTACTGCTCTGTGGGGTGCTGGAACTGAAAGAGAGGGGAGAAAGGTGAGTTTGAGATGGGCTAAACATCCCTATTTTATGTGGGCCTATGCTTGAATAGAGAGGAGAGAAGCGTGTGCTTTGCTACAGTACAAGGAAGTATATTTTTTTCTACATCAGAGAACCACAGAGACCAAACCACATAAACAGTATGAATCCAGTTGTATTCTAAAATACGTGTATCTCTAGCCATGTCCAATCACCATAACGCTGAGCAGTATCACTACAACAATGTATTGACCATAAAGCACTGAGCTGTAATAGACCATGACAGTACACTCAACATCAAGCTCAAAATACCATGCTATCATATTCAACCAAAACATTGAACATCAGAAAGCAGAGAGAGAGAGAGAGAGAGAGAGAGAGAGAGAGAGAGAGAGAGAGAGAGAGAGAGAGAGAGCGAGAGCGAGAGAGAGAGAGAGAGGGGAGGGTGCCTGGACATAAAAGTGTGCTTGCGAGTGAAATTGATGTAAAACTGAACATATTTTTAAACATTGGTACATCAGAATGGAACCCTTACCTATAACCCTTACCTATAACCCTTACCCACCTTACAAAAAAGCACACCATCATTCTTCTATGTTTACCTTTTTGTCTGAGAGTCCAGAGACAGTGTCTATGTACTCCTCCTGGATCATGAAGGCAGCCAGGTTGGCTGTGTAGGAAGCCAGGAAGATGACAGCGAAGAAGGCCCATATCAGCACCATGATCTTACTGGTGGTTCCTCTGGGGTTCTCCACCGGGACCGAGTTATTGAACACAATGGCCCACAGCAACCACACAGACTTTCCTATGGTGAACGTAGAGCCTCCTGCCTCTGGATGGAGAGAGGGAGAGAAGGATAGAGGGAGAGGAGGGAGTGGGGGGAGAGCAGGGTTGGGGCGGAGAGGGAGTTTGGTGGGGTGGGGTATGAGGGAGAGAGAGAGAGAGAGAGAGAGAGAGAGAGAGAGAGAGAGAGAGGGAGGACGTGAGGGAAAAGGAGGAGAGTGCCTCACTGGAAAAGTATGACTGCATCCAGTCAATAGTCCTCTCAATAGAACTTTAAATGAAGGCATGCAGTGTGAAAGGGATACCAGCATGCTAGCAGATACCCATAGACTTCCAGTCATTGCGCTAACTAGATAGTATTGGCTCGCGAAACTACCTCTAACATACTGGACACAGAGACATACAAATAGTATCCATCAGTTCATCTGACTTTGGGGAAGTAGAAAAAGGGTGTCATTGGCAAAATCCGAATTACAGTCTCCCTTTAATACACTCAGTAGTGGACAAGATCCTATTTTTAAGATCCTATTATGGATTTTCTATTTCTTAACCTTTGGTATTGAACACTGCATTGATGAGGAAGAGCTTGAAAGTAAGCATTTCGCTGTACTGTTGTATCCTGTGCACGTGACATATACACTTTGATTTGATATAAGTAAATAATACTTTGCGGATTCCCTCTCAATCACTTTCAATAAATATTGAACACCACCGCTTTCAACACTGAGATGTAATCATACACTTAATTTCACCACTCATAGTAAAATCTTCACCACGATCGAACACTAGAACCCTTATTTTAAATGACAGGAAAAAGGGATGAGAGATAAGAGAGATGAAGGGAATATGTACAGCGCAGCAGTCATGCTGTAAAAGATTGGAGAGGGAGAGAGAGAGAGAGAGAGAGAGAGAGAGAGAGAGAGAGAGAGAGAGAGAGAGAGAGAGAGAGAGAGAAATAGAGAGAGAGAGAGAGAGAGAGAGAGAGAGAGAGAGAGAGAGAGAGAGAGAGAGAAGATGAACATAGAGAGAGAGAGGGAGAGCGAGAGAAAGATAGAGAGACCTAAGAGAGAGAAGAGAGAGAAGGAGAGAGAGCGCGGAGGTATCGGACAGAGGCGGGAAGCATACAGAATATGACAGCGGTGCAAACTGCACTGCTAAATAATATATGTCTGCTTCAATATTAAACATATAGGGCTGCAATGCAACATATGAGAGAAAGTATTGGTTTCCATCATCTGATACACACACTTTCATACCAATCTATTTTCCTGCAGTGATACTTGATTGACTGACCAACCAACATCATCAACAACAACAGCACAAACAAGGCATAGAAATGTCCTGTGGTGATGGGCATGTACATCAGACAAACACTGTGTAGGGAGAGTATTCTGGAATGTTCTGTCACTTGATCTATGAGACACTGAACACATAGAACAAATGTATGGAATTGTGTATCCATTCAGTCACCTAGGAAACAACATGGCTACCAAACATGGAGCCAGCATAGCCTCTTTCTAATGGAACTCTGTCACTTACTCTTTCCGCTGGAAAGGCTGCGGTTGTAGCCGACCGGACTGAAGAACTCAAATATGAAGACGGTCACAGCTACCACGGTCAAGCACATGACGAACATCATCACCCACACCGCTGGACTGTAGGGTTCTGAGGGACAGGAGAGGAGAGGACACGAGAGGAGAGAAAGATCAACAAAGACATTCAGTATAAACACAACTTAGAACACATTTAATAACTCCACCTACATGTACATATTACCTCAACTAACCGGTGCCCCCGCACATTGACTCTGTACCGGTACCCCCCTGTATATAGTCTCGTTATTGTTATTTTACTGCTGCTCTTTAATTACTTGTTACTTATATTTATTATTCTTATCCGTATTTTTTTAAACTGCATTGTTGGTTAGGGGCTCGTAAGTAAGCATTTCACTGTAAGGTCTACACCTGTTATATTTGGCGCATGTGATTAATATAATTTCATTTGAATTGAATTGTTGATAGAGGCGACTGAGAATCCATCAGAGGCCAAAACAATCTAAGTTACAGAGCTCCGCAAGCAAACAAACAAACCAGCTAGCTAACACAGCATGACTCCCTACTCCAGTGTTTCTGTGTCTTCCAGTCCATTCAGTTTACTGTAATTCAGTCTAAAAAAGTATTTCACCTGCTGACAGACTGGAAGTATAAGCTGAAACGTGACAAAGTAAAAGTAACAACAAACGCAAGTAAAGATTGTACCATTTGATGGAACCACAACACGTTTGAATTGGGAGAGAATAAGCTGATCCTAGATCTGTGCATAAGGTTCATTTACATTTTACATTTTAGTCATTTAGCAGACTCTCTTATCCAGAGTGACTTACAGTCAGTTTACTCATCTTAAGATAAAGTAGCTAGGTGGGACAACCACACATCACTGTCATAGTAAGTACACTTTTCCTAAATAAAGTAGCAGCAAAGCCAGAGCTAGATAGGGAGGGGGTAGAGAGTAATGTACAAGGGGAAATTTTATTTCTACCTGGACCATCAATAGTGTCCAGATTAACTTTAACCTCATCAGTCATCAGTTCCTTCACTCACCCAGGAAGGCAGAGGGTGAGACGGTTCCGTTGCTACGGGAGACCATGACGCTGATGCCCGTCTCCACGAAGGGGACGGAGAAGTCCACGACCTCTGACCTCTCCTCGTTGATGGTGAGGGATCCGATGGCCATGTCTGCTCGCTGTCCCACCACCTGATGGACAGGAGGAGAAACTACAGTCAGAGAGATAGAGGGGTACACTGGCCTCATAACACATTATTATAGGAGAAACTACAGTCAGAGAGATAGAGGGGTACACTGGCCTCATAACACATTATTATAGGATACACTACAGTCAGAGAGATAGAGGGGTACACTGGCCTCATAACACATTATTATAGGAGAAACTACAGTCAGAGAGATAGAGGGGTACACTGGCCATATAACACATTATTATAGGATACACTACAGTCAGAGAGATAGAGGGGTACACTGGCCTCATAACACATTATTATAGGAGAAACTACAGTCAGAGAGATAGAGGGTACACTGGCCATATAACACATTATTATAGGATACACTACAGTCAGAGAGATAGAGGGGTACACTGGCCTCATAACACATTATTATAGGAGAAACTACAGTCAGAGAGATAGAGGGGTACACTGGCCATATAACACATTATTATAGGATACACTACAGTCAGAGAGATAGAGCGGTACACTGGCCTCATAACACATTATTATAGGAGAAACTACAGTCAGAGAGATAGAGGGGTACACTGGCCTCATAACACATTATTATAGGAGAAACTACAGTCAGAGAGATAGAGGGGTACACTGGCCATATAACACATTATTATAGGAGAAACTACAGTCAGAGAGATAGAGGGGTACACTGGCCTCATAACACATTATTATAGGAGAAACTACAGTCAGAGAGATAGAGGTTTACACTGGCCTCATAACACATTATTGTAACACAGGTCTAAAAACAATCCCTATCCTCCTTCGCCTTGTCCATACACCTATAACAGGGTTCCCCAACTGGCGGCCTGCGGTCCGAATTTGGCCGGGTGGTTTCATTTTGTCCCCCAAGTTTTCTAAGCAAAACCAAAAAAATTTGGTGGGGAATTTTCATTGTAGGCCATATCAGCTGTGATTTCAATTGAAAAAATCTGTTCCTAAGTATTCCCACGCATTATCGAGAGACACGTGATCGCAAATGTAAGAAAGTCTTGAAATGATTATGTTTTAGTCAAACATGATATCTGTTTGGGCTTCTTGCGGTTAATATGCAGTAAACAAATTATTTGGAATTGTATTACGGCCCCCCGAACATCCACTCAAGAACAAATCGGCCCGAGGGCTGAATATAGTTGATGATCCCTGACCTATAACCTGTCTGACCCTAGATATGGGTTAGCACCTTATGTAGTCTGCTGAATGGGCTACAATACAGTGTAAACACCAGCCACGAGTCTCCTCCTACGCATCTCTTCATCACACAAAGTGAGTTAGCCCCCATCTAAATGGAAAACTGCTGTGTCGGCTGATTGAATAAGTGAAATGTTAATCTGCATTAGACACGGCACCTCCTCATTTCAGAGTAAATCAGCAGAAAAGGGGGAGCGAGCGGCAGTGCAACACACACTCCCCTCTGTCAAGTCTCTGGATTAGCTACCTGATCAAAGGACGGCAGGCTTTGGAACATCTGATCAAAACACAGAAATTAGCCTGAGAAAATAAAACGCACTTCACCATTTGCATGTAAATATAGGTGGATAGACACCATTGGCCCTGGTTCAAGCCATAAAGATGACAGATAAAGAAGAAGTAGAGTTGGGAGTGAGATTGTTTCTGCTGCCATGACGACCAGGCTGTACCAGCGTTCCCCGTGGGACCTGAGGAGGTGCAGCGGGACACTTCCACCAAAAATCACCCCCCTGTCCCGCTCGCTCACAGTGTGTGTGTATGTGCCTGTGTGTGTGCTGGTATGTGTGTGTGTGTGCTGGTATGTGCCTGTGTGTGTGCTGGTGTGTGTGTGTGCTGGTATGTGCCTGTGTGTGTGCTGGTGTGTGTGTGTGTGTGTGTGTGTGTGTGTGTGTGTGTGTGTGCCGGTGTGTGTGTGTGTGCGTGTGTGTGTGTGTGCCGGTGTGTGTGTGTGTGTGCCGGTGTGTGTGTGTGTTCACGTATGTGTGTGTGCAGGACACTTTCTCGAAACAACAGCCCCCTGTTTAGCTCTCAGAGGGCCTGCCAGAAGAAGAGCTGTAATACCCAGGGGGTGTCTGTGACCATGTGTGTCAGTCTGTGTCTATGAGGAAGACAAAGGGCGAAAGAGAAAGAGAAAAAACATTGTTTGTAGGTTTGTCTGTGTGTGTTCATGTGTGCACATGCTTGTCAATGTTGCGTGCGTGCATATGTGCTTCTGTGTGTGTCACTAAGTCACTCTGGATAAGAGAGCCAGCAAAATGAATAAAATGTAAGTGTGGGTAAGTGCGTGCCTGTGCGTATGTACAGTATGTATGTGTGTGTGCGTGTGTGTGTGTGTGTGTGTGTGTGTGTGTGTGTGTGTGTGTGTGTGTGTGTGTGTGTGTGTGTGTGTGTGTGTGTGTGTGTGTGTGTGTGTGTGTGTGTGTGTGTGTGTGTGTGTAATAAACAATGTATGTCTGTGAGTGCTGGTTGTGGTTAAGGGCCCATAACTCTGTCTGTGACTGAGGTGACACCCAGTGTTTAACTGGTTGCCCCGGAGGCAGCAGCATAGGCCAGGGAATGCTTGAGCATACACAGCTAACGAAACACACACACACACACACAGAGCAATAGACCCACACACACATGCACACACACGCACACTAAGTTAAGCTACAGCAACCTACACACACACACTAAGGAACAACACAAACACATGCGCAGTGCTACACACACGTACATTCTCATGCAGAGATATAGTACAACAGTGAAACACACAGAAACAGCAAGCCTGACCTTCCAAACAGGAAGAAAAACTTCCATAAATCATGACATCTGAACCAGAGGGTCTCAGTCATGTGACCTCACTCTAATCCATCAATCATCAGCCATCCAATCAATCAAATGTTATTTGTAATGGCAGCAGGCAGTGTGCCAAGTCTCAGTGCTCCTCTCCTCTCAGCTGCTGTGGAAAGTAGCTTTGACCTTTTCCCAACAACTATTATGGTCAAGAAGAACTACGTACTGTAGCCTACCAATGTCTAATTAATGTCTAATCAATCATTCACGTTTTACCATCAATGTCTAATCAATCATTCACGTTTTACTGACCTCTCCAATCATGCCGTTCCACACCCCATCAATCTTCTTCCCGTGCTTTCCATTGGTCACCAGGTAGAGGTCATAGGTGAAACCCACGATCTTGGCCAATCGTTTGAGGATGTCGATGCAGAAGCCCTTACAGCACTGTTTCTTTGGGGGATCCTGGACAGGAATACTGGAGGAAGGAAGGAAGAGGGAGACGAGGTGGAGGAGAGGAAAGAGAGAGACAGAGACAGAGACAGAGAGAGAGAGAGAGAGAGAGAGAGAGAGAGAGAGAGAGAGAGAGAGAGAGAGAGAGAGAGAGAGAGAGAGAGAGAGAGAGAGTAAGAGAGAGAGTAAGAAAGAGTGAGAGAGAGAGAGAGAGAGAGAGAGAGAGAGAGAGAGAGAGAGAGAGAGAGAGAGAGAGAGAGAGAGAGAGAGAGTTAGAGATAGAGACAGAGAGAGAATATATAACATTTAAAAGATATATTTAAGACAAAGAATGTCTCTCTTCCTCAGTCAGGGCCACACTCCATACAGGAAATCACAGTTATGGATTATGTCTTTAAGTGAGAGTCAAACAGTTCTGCCAAATGATAATTGTTCTCATCCTTCCTAGAGGTGGTGAACCGTGAGGTGAGGACCTCTATTGCAGCTCTAAAGTGTTCGTGTCCAACTCAACCCCAATATATCTTCAACTGAATCACATATAACCCTATATACCATCTGGGCTCACACTCACCACTACACGGTTGAGAAGGATGAGAGGTTATATGGAGAGTGAAGGGTTAATACGTGATTTGTTTGTGTTCAATAAACCATGGTGATTATGTCATATGTTGACACCACGTGATCATTACACTAGATACACATGATATTATGAAGGTCGATCTGTGAAAAACGACAGTTCCATTTTGCTGATGTGTTTGGCTCCAGGGGGTCTTGTTGCCACTGTACTGTATGTGTGTCCCTAGGGGATGACCTGTATTTTACTGTGCCCTCCAAGACCCTGGACAGTCCCCTGATGAAGTGTCCCGGGGTAAGGAATGTATTTTATTGTGTATTGGACAGGAACATAATTGTCTAATTTGACCCGTCACCCCTGCCTTCTGACCTGGCGTTGAGGGGTCGTCGGCAGGGTACAGAGTCTCTGATGCAGGTGTTGGAGGCGGCGTCAGCCAGCTCCACGATGACAAACGGACGTTCCTCCAGAGTGACCACGCGCAGGTGCTGGGCGCCATCAGGCGGTTGGAGGAATGGACCGTAACGCGACCACGCTGGATAAACCAAATCCAACTTACCGTTCTCCCACATCCCTACCTGGGGAAAGAGAAGGGAGTGGGTTAGACAGGACACACACAAACACACTTCCACCAACCAACCCCTGTCACATCAGTCACAGCTTTCCTGTTGTGCATGTTATTTTGGCATTAATACGTGTCACATATCAGTTTGCATGACACTTACTGCTTTGCCTTCAGGCTCCTGGAGTGTTGTGCCGTGATTGGCTCAGTGTTCTGTCACTGATAGGAACACTATGTCACCGCCAAGTCTAGAGCTAGAAAATTCTAGCCCCTTGGGTGCTGTCATATAGTTACATTAGAAGTGCCCATCCAAGCAGGCTCAAGGTCATTGGCCACAGATAAAATGATGTCAAATCACATTATGTCTACAGTAGCTTTGATTGGACTGATCATGTCAACATCATACTTTCAAAATCATAGGTAGCAGTTAGCATCATGAATCAAGTCGACAATCTACTGGCAAATCCTTTCTTCGAGTTCCCAGTTTATGTATTGAAAGCATCCAAAGGATGCCAGACTTTGATGACAAAGTTTGATGACAGAATTTGCCCACGAAGGGCCGCCGGGCCACATTCCAGTTCAGGTGAGCACAGCACAACAAGGTGAGTCCAAAAATGCCTTGTATGCTGCTGCATAAATGATGTAATATGCCAGGGAGATACATACAGTGGGGAAAAAAAGTATTTAGTCAGCCACCAATTGTGCAAGTTCTCTCACTTAAAAAGATGAGAGAGGCCTGTAATTTTCATCATAGGTACACTTCAACTATGACAGACAAAATGAGGAAAAAAAATCCAGAAAATCACATTGTAGGATTTTTTATGAATTTATTTGCAAATTATGGTGGAAAATAAGTATTTGGTCACATACAAACAAGCAAGATTTCTGGCTCTCACAGACCTGTAACGTCTTTAAGAGGCTCCTCTGTCCTCCACTCATTACCTGTATTAATGGCACCTGTTTGAACTTGTTATCAGTATAAAAGACACCTGTCCACAACCTCAAACAGTCACACTCCAAACTCCACTATGGCCAAGACCAAAGAGCTGTCAAAGGACACCAGAAACAAAATTGTAGACCTGCACCAGGTTGGGAAGACTGAATCTGCAATAGGTAAGCAGCTTGGTTTGAAGAAATCAACTGTGGGAGCAATTATTAGGAAATGGAAGACATACAAGACCACTGATAATCTTCCTCAATCTGGGGCTCCACGCAAGATCTCACCCGTGGGGTCAAAATGATAACAAGAACGGTGAGCAAATATCCCAGAACCACACGGGGACCTAGTGAATGACCTGCAGAGAGCTGGGACCAAAGTAACAAAGCCTACCATCAGTAACACACTACGCCGCCAGGGACTCAAATCCTGCAGTGCCAGACGTGTCCCCCTGCTTAAGCCAGTACATGTTCAGGCCCGTCTAAAGTTTGCTAGAGAGCATTTGGTTGATCCAGATGAGGATTGGGAGAATGTCAGATGAAACCAAAATAGAACTTTTTGGTAAAAACTCAACTCGTCGTGTTTGGAGGACAAAGAATGCTGAGTTGCATCCAAAGAACACCATACCTACTGTGAAGCATGGGGGTGGAAACATCATGCTTTGGGGCTGTTTTTCTGCAAAGGGACCAGGGCAACTGATCCGTGTAAAGGAAAGAATGAATGGGGCCATGTATCGTGAGATTTTGAGTGAAAACCTCCTTCCATCAGCAAGGGCATTGAAGATGTCATGTGGCTGGGTCTTTCAGCATGACAATGATCCCAAACACACCGCCCGGGCAACGAAGGAGTGGCTTCGTAAGAAGCATTTCAAGGTCCTGGAGTGGCCTAGCCAGTCTCCAGATCTCAACCCCATAGAAAATCTTTGGAGGGAGTTGAAAGTCCGTGTTGCCCAGCGACAGCCCCAAAACATCACTGCTCTAGAGGAGATCTGCATGGAGGAATGGGCCAAAATACCAGCAACAGTGTGTGAAAACCTTGTGAAGACTTACAGAAAACGTTTGACCTCTGTCATTGCCAACAAAGGGTATATAACAAAGTATTGAGATAAACTTTTGTTATTGACCAAATACTTATTTTCCACCATAATTTGCAAATAAATTCATAAAAATCCTACAATGTGATTTTCTGGATTTTTTTCCCTCATTTTGTCTGTCATAGTTGAAGTGTACCTATGATGAAAATTACAGGCCTCTCTCATCTTTTTAAGTGAGAGAACTTGCACAATTGGTGGCTGACTAAATACTTTTTCCCCCCACTGTATACTGTAGCTAAGAAAGTACTACAAAGTGTATGTTGTGTAGTAAGTTGTTAGTGGCCCATTTGCCTCACCATAATAATTGTGTCTATTTTCACCTATTAATTTCACCTGCTTTTCTGACTGGTGGTCCATATCTAACCTATAACCTGTTTTTGAGAAATATAATCATTGAATATTGTAAGAGCTTTCATTGTCTGCTTATATGCCCCCTTTATTTATCCTATGATTCTAACTTGGTGTACAGGGAGAACGCTGTAAGAATGGCCCATGATCTGAATTCTGATGCTGTACTCTTCTCAAAAGTGCTGAACAAATAGTTATAATGACTACATCCATTCTTTTACCTTTATTTAGCTAAGCAAGTCAGTTAAGAACAAATTCTTATTTTCAATGACGGCCTAGGAACAGTGGGTTAACTGCCTTGTTCAGAACCACAGATGTTTACCTTGTCGGCTCAGGGATTCGATCTTGCAACATTTTGGTTACTTGTCCAACGCTCTAACCACTAGGCTAATCCTAGCTAATCCTATATCCTATCTTGCTTATTAATGTCTTAATCGAAATTACGCATTGCCTTATCCGCTTGTTGTCCCCTTATGCCATAGTTTGTACTGTACATCTCAATTGTCAGTAGAAACCACATTTGTTTAAGCAAGTCAGCCATATCAGCTACCGTATGTTTTTTTATGAGGCTGAATGAACTGTTTCGCTGCCAGACAAGGCTCTGCTGAAAGCCAGGTGTAGCAGTGGTAAGATGTTGGGACTCTGCTGTTGGGACAGCTTTATGTAGGCCCTAACAGTTTGTGGGCACCGCTTGTCACCGTTATAATGCAATTCATGTATTGTTTAGTGTTGTGTTGTGTAGTGGCTTTGCTGGCATGCATCCCAACTTACATTTTTTTCCCCCCACCAAGATTTACATGCTAAAATCGCCACCGAGTGTGCCATCCAGTTAATTATATTGTACTGTACTGTATGTGAACCAGTGAGTAGAGAAACAACAGCTCTGACAGCATTTCAACCACATCCCACTCAGACAAAACAGACAGTCAACAGACAGGAAGAGAACATTCAGATCCAGAATTCTCTCAACTACACACACACACACACACACACACACACACACACACACACACACACACACACACACACACACACACACACACACACACACACACACACACACACACACACACACAGCAGTCAAACCAGGGGTATTGAGATAGCGGTAATCCACACACTGCCATAAAGAGTTATTCCAGTTTAAGCAACAAGAGACACATAAAGATGACCTCAGACTAGAACTGAACAACTGTGTTCCCTTCAAACAGAGGTCTCTCAACAGGTCTAAAGCCTTTGTCTTGACATTATTGAGTGCAGTGATCTGGAAAAGGAGTACTGTAGCCTGTGATTGAATATAGTGTACCAAGCTGATGTTCTGACTGAATAACTTTAACTACATCAACCAGCCACTAGATCAGCTGCAGGACAGATATATAAAGATTAAGGTTGTTCAATAGGAGAAAACAATTAAACGTCCACTAAACCTATACGCTCCCAAGAAAAACTGTTCCGTGAAGGTGAACATAAAGAAAACATTCACACCAAAGATGCTGTCTAAAATAAAATATGATTCTAAAGGGAAAAAAGAGCTCAACGAAGTTCAGCAACGTTCAAAACCCCTTGTGTTTCTGTAGTAGAAACAAGATGCGTCAGAGCTTTTTGTTTGTTGATAATGTTAAACAACGTTTAACTGAGGACAGGAGAGCAGTGTTAGTGCCGGGTAATGTTTAGCAGTGTTGCTCCCACTGAGGACAGGAGAGCAGTGTTAGTGCCGGGTAATGTTTAGCAGTGTCGCTCCCACTGAGGACAGGAGAGCAGTGTTAGTGCCGGGTAATGTTTAGCAGTGTCGCTCCCACTGAGGACAGGAGAGCAGTGTTAGTGCCGGGTAATGTTTAGCAGTGTCGCTCCCACTGAGGACAGGAGAGCAGTGTTAGTGCCGGGTAATGTTTAGCAGTGTCTCTCCCACTGAGGACAGGAGAGCAGTGTTAGTGCCGGGTAATGTTTAGCAGTGTCTCTCCCACTGAGGACAGGAGAGCAGTGTTAGTGCCGGGTAATGTTTAGCAGTGTCGCTCCCACTGAGGACAGGAGAGCAGTGTTAGTGCCGGGTAATGTTTAGCAGTGTCGCTCCCACTGAGGACAGGAGAGCAGTGTTAGTGCCGGGTAATGTTTAGCAGTGTCGCTCCCACTGAGGACAGGAGAGCAGTGTTAGTGCCGGGTAATGTTTAGCAGTGTCTCTCCCACTGAGGACAGGAGAGCAGTGTTAGTGCCGGGTAATGTTTAGCAGTGTCGCTCCCACTGAGGACAGGAGAGCAGTGTTAGTGCCGGGTAATGTTTAGCAGTGTTGCTCCCACTGAGGACAGGAGAGCAGTGTTAGTGCCGGGTAATGTTTAGCAGTGTCGCTCCCACTGAGGACAGGAGAGCAGTGTTAGTGCCGGGTAATGTTTAGCAGTGTCGCTCCCACTGAGGACAGGAGAGCAGTGTTAGTGCCGGGTAATGTTTAGCAGTGTCGCTCCCACTGAGGACAGGAGAGCAGTGTTAGTGCCGGGTAATGTTTAGCAGTGTCGCTCCCACTGAGGACAGGAGAGCAGTGTTAGTGCCGGGTAATGTTTAGCAGTGTTCTGCAGTGTTTCTGTGTTCTAAGCTGGGCGCTCCCCTCCCGGGTGCTAGGTAATGGTGCAGTTATTGTAAAGAGAAATATTCAGTGAGAGCCAACAGTGTGGATGTGCAAAATAGGCATATAGAGGTGTTTTATCCGCTTTGTGTGTGTGTGTGTGTGTGTGTGTGTGTGTGTGTGTGTGTGCGTGCGTGCGTGCGTGTGTATGTATACAGTACATAGGAATATAGGAATATGTGTGTGTGTGTGTATGTGTGTGTGTGTCTTACCCTGAGTTTGCTCTAAGACTGAGGGGCAGAGCAGAGCTCCTAATTGAAAGGGTTTCAAAGGAAATGGCAGAAGTCAGCATGTTACAACACACTGAAACTGGACTCTGGTGGGCTGTTACAATCAGCAGGAGGCTGAGAACCACCAGTGTGTGTGTGTGTGTGTGTGTGTGTGTGTGTGTGTGTGTGTGTGTGTGTGTGTGTGTGTGTGTGTGTGTGTGTGTGTGTGTGTGTGTGTGGCGGAATGTAGATGTGTGGGATGGAAGAAGGTGTGTGTGTGTGTGTTTTACGAAGAGCATTCTGAGCGTCTCCCTCTACACTGATACTGACAGCGGTAAAACCCTGCAGTATTAAAGAGAAAAATACACACCGCACATCTCCAACAGGTGACAGGGGCTGCTATTATGGGTTTCTGAACAAAACACAGCTTTATAAAATATGCATAACATGTCAGGAGCGATATAGCGGGCTACGCACACACACACACACACACACCCCGCGGCACGGCGCAGCTACGCTAGCTCCAGGAGCCAGATGCTAATGAGGCAAAGCAGTAAGTGTCATGTCAGGCTAGTTGTTTTTTATGTTGTCTCACATCCTGCTCAGGTGTTTTTCTTCTGACACCACACACAGGCCACGGCTCCACACGCTGTTGTCTGCCCTTTAAACGAGCCCAACCTACCAACCAACCAATCAGCCATCCAATCGACCAACCAGGGAGGAGAACAGAGAAGCTGTAGGACAGATGTAGGTTTGCATCATTACATGTAGACTACATTGTTATTGGCAATTGTCTGCTGAGCAGCTGGAGGCTAGATGTACCTATGAAAACCTGCCATGGCTAACACCTCTAATATAGGTTGAGGCTAGATATACCAATGGAATTCTGCCATGGCCTATACCTCTAATATAGGTTGAGGCTAGATATACCAATGGAATTCTGCCATGGCCTATACCTCTAATATAGGTTGAGGCTAGATGTACCTATGGAAACCTGTCATGGCTAATACCTCTAATATAGGTTGAGGCTAGATGTACCTATGGAAACCTGCCATGGCCTATACCTCTAATATAGGTTGAGGCTAGATATACCTATGGAAACCTGCCATGGCCTATACCTCTAATATAGGTTGAGGCTAGATGTACCTATGAAAACCTGCCATGGCTAACACCTCTAATATAGGTTGAGGCTAGATATACCTATGGAAACCTGCCATGGCTAATACCTCTAATATAGGTTGAGGCTAGATGTACCTATGGAAACCTGCCATGGCTAATACCTCTAATATAGGTTGAGGCTAGATGTACCTATGGAAACCTGCCACGGCTAACACCTCTAATATAGGTTGAGGCTAGATGTACCTATGGAAACCTGCCATGGCTAATACCTCTAATATAGGTTGAGGTGTGCTGCACACTCACACTAATTACCTACTGAACATACTTGTTAATTGGCAGGCACTGATGCAGGCAGCACCAGACAGACAGACAGTCAGACAGTCAGACACACAGTCTCCAGGAGCTGGGATCTGCTGCCATTTAAATGAGACTAAACAACAACCCAATGACCCAACAACCAGACCAGAGCAGCTCCTACTGTAAAGCCTGCGTTTGACGTTTTTACCAACCAAAGACCACCGGGCCTCTGGCAGTCTCTATGGGGGTGCCACAGGGTTCAATTCTTGTGCCGACTGTCTTCTCTGTATACATCAATGATGTCGCTCTTGCTGCTGGTGATTCTCTGATCCACCTCTATGCAGACGACACCATTCTGTATACTTCTGGCCCTTCTTTGGACACTGTGTTAACTAACCTCCAAACGAGCTTCAATGCCATACAACACTCCTTCCGTGGCCTCCAACTGCTCTTAAACGCTAGTAAAACCAAATGCATGCTTTCAACCGTTCGCTGCCTGCACCCGCCCGCAGGACTCTCACCACTACCCTGGACGGCTCTGACCTAGAATACATGGACAACTACAAATACCTAGGTGTCTGGCTAGACTGTAAACTCTCCTTCCAGACTCACATTAAACATCTCCAATCCAAAATTAAATCTAGAATCGGCTTTCTATTTCGCAACAAAGCCTCCTTCACTCATGCTGCCAAACTTGCACTAGTAAAACTGACTATCCTACCGATCCTCGACTTCGGCGATGTCATCTACAAAACAGCTTCCAATACTCTACTCAGCAAACTGGATGCAGTCTATCACAGTGCCATCCGCTTTGTCACCAAAGCCCCTTATACCACCCACCACTGCGACCTGTATGCTCTAGTCGGCTGGCCCTCGCTACATACTCGTCGCCAGACCCACTGGCTCCAGGTCATCTACAAGTCCCTGCTAGGTAAAGCCCTGCCTTATCTCAGCTCGCTGGTAACCATAGCAGCACCAACCCATTGCACTCGCTCCAGCAGGTATATCTCACTGGTCACCCCCAAAGCCAATTCCTCTTTTTGCCGCCTTTCCTTCCAGTTCTCTGCTGCCAATGACTGGAACGAACTACAAAAATCACTGAAGCTGGAGACACTTATCTCCCTCACTAGCACCAGCTGTCAGAGCAGCTCACAGATCACTGCACCTGTAGATAGCCCAACCAACTACCTCATCCCCTACCGTAGTCATTTATTTATCTTGCTCCTTTGCACCCCAGTATTTTTACTTTGCACATTCATCTACTGCATATTTACCATTCCAGTGTTAAATTGCTATACTGTAGTTACTTTGCCACCATGGCCTATTTATTGCCTTATGTTCTTTATCCTACCTCATTTGCACACATTGTATATAGATTTTTTATTTTTTCCTACTGTATTATTGACTGTGTGTTTGTTTACTCCAATGTGTAACTATGTGTTGTTGAATGTGTTGAACTGCTTTGCTTCATCTTGGCCAGGTCGCAGTTGTAAATGAGAACTTGTTCTCAACTTGCCTACCTGGTTAAATAGAGGTGAAATAAATAAATAAAAAATCATCCAAGCACACTGCAGCATACCAGAGGACACAAACAGATATAAAGGGAGACTGACTGCCAGCTAGTGTATGGAGATTGTACAGTGCTTATGGAGAAATCGGATGTCATTGTTTGAGAATAAAGGGAGAAGTTCAGCTGTCGAGAGGAGAAGCTCAGACAAAGAAAGCAGTGAAAACTGAAACTAGAAGAAAATAACAACCATGGACAACGTGTGTGTTTGTGTGTGCGCGTGCGTGTTGGCTATATTGAACGTCAGCGAGGAGATGCTAAAATTCAAAGAGACAAGAGAAAGTCCACAAACGCAGCAGGAAGAAAGAAAGAGGCCAAACGGTCAGCGGTCAGTCTCTTCCCCACCTCAGGCACAGATAACCACAGTGAACTTTACATGAACACAAATCTCTGTGACCTGCCCTTGCTTGCTGTTAAGTTTATATTGTGCTTGTTGACAAGGTTTGGCCAGTTCAAGACACTCTAAATGATTTTTCGTTGTACTAATCACTTGGACATCAAAACAACAGGAAATTGAAAAGATAATATCTGCAAATCTGCAACCAAATGTCCCTAAATGGAGCCATGCCTGTCACAGCACAACAACAGGAAGTGATGCCTGTCACAGTCACAACAACAGGAAGTGATGTAAGGTCCTTACATCCTCCCAGCCTTTGCCAGGTGTATAGGAGATTACTTCTAGGACGGGGTTGGCCAGGTAACCGTCACTGTCGAACGAGTAGTCTCTGCCACCCAACGTGATGTTGCTGAAATACCTGACATTGGGAGACAGGGGAGAGAAAGAGAGTCAGACGGTGCTACTAGCCACCTAGACATTTTATGAAATTGGCTTTAGCTAGCCAAGATAGGTTACCAATCTCATAACTAGCTCCCAAGAAGCCATTTCAGGCTGATAATCAAGTTAAGCTAGCTTGTCTAACTATCTTAGCTGGCATGCCTGCTGGCAAGATTGGTAGACTTTAGAAAAGCAAGCAATTACTACATGTACTGAATAACCCTCACATTCATTTCAATTTAAGCAAAGATGCATAGAAGCATATTTAGTTTCTTTATAAAAAAAAAAACCATTCAGGAGGATACAGACAGCTGAAGAGGTATGCTTAGATACTGTATGCATAAATATATACAATTGAAGTCGGAAGTTTACATACACCTTAGCCAAACACATTTAAACTCAAGTTTTTCACAATTCCTGACATTTAATCCTAGTAAAAATTCCCTGTCTTAGGTCAGTTAGGATCACCACTTTATTTTAAGAATGTGAAATGTCAGAATAATAGAATAGAGAATGATTTACTTCAGCTTTTATTTCTTTCATCACATTCCCAGTGGGTCAGAAGTTTATATACACTCAATTAGTATTTGGTAGCACTGCCTTTAAATTGTTTAACTTGGGGTCAAATGTTTCGGGTAGCCTTCCACAAGCTTCCCACAATAAGTTGGGTGAATTTTGGCCCATTCCTCCTGACAGAGCTGGTGTAACTGAGTCAGGTTTGTAGGCCTCCTTGCTCGCACACGCTTTTTCAGTTCTGCCCACACATTTTCTATAGGATTGAGGTCAGGGTTTGTGATGGCCACTTCAATACCTTGACTTTGTTGTCCTTAAGCCATTTTGCCACAACTTTGTAAGTATGCTTGGGGTCATTGTCCATATATTTTACATAGAATTAAACATAATGATTATGGCTCTGGATTGCAGGAAAAAGCTTTTCAGGTATTTGAAAAATTCAAATTCTCCAACTTCAGAATGAGGGGGCCTAGCCCTCCTCCGGACCACCCCCCAGCCACCCCCCAGCCCTTTAGTACTTTGTGCCCCCTCCAATTTTGGGGGTACATGACACCCCTGCTGGGCCATGTAAAGGTCTGCAGATATTATGGAAATATTACTGCCAGACCACAATTTGTCAGACATTACCAAACATCAGAGTGGCCAGTGTTTATATTTGAAGTGACACACCTGTATCCCTGGGGGCCTTGCGCAATCTCAACTTATTTTGTTAATAAGACAAGGCAGTTTTTTACGACTGTTGCAGTACGTAAGGCAGCAGTACGTAAGGTGCTATCTGTCATCGGTTGCTTTTCCTGTTCTTTATCTTCTCCTTTTGGAACCATTTGGCTGTATCTTCTATTTGCATACCTATTCCTCTTTAAAAAAAAATGATGTCATTTAGCACACACTCTTATCCAGAGTGATTTACAGGAGCAATTAGGGCACAGATCTTTCACTTAGTTGGATCAGGGATTTGAATCAGCAATCTTTTGGTTACTGGCCCAATGCTCTTAACCACTAAGCTACGTGCTGCCCTATGCACGCTTGTCCTCTTTACCCTCATCCCAACCACCTCCCCATACTCCCCCTTTTCCCCTCTCATTCCATCCCTCCTCCCCCCTCACCTCATCCTCCCCCGCACCCTGTGTGTTTGATTGGCTTCCGTCATGCAGTTGGTGACAAAGTTTGGCCCTCCAGAGGCCCCATAGTCGCGGCGCAGTGCCACCGCCCCGTGGGTCAGTATGGACACACCCCGGGCGATCCTCATGCGGGGCTTGTCCTTCCAGCCCTGCGGACGCACGGCAAACAGGGCCCTGGGGGAGACCCTCCATGCCAAGGCCGGACAGGGCTGGCCCCACAGCGAACCACATGTGAGAGGGTCCAGCCTGACCTGCGGCCCAGGCTGCTTTAAACACCAGCTCGGCCTCCTCCTGGGAACAGTAGAGCAGACGCACCTGGTGGAGTGGAATACAGGGGAGGAGAGGGGAGATACATGGGTACATAGTGAGATAAGGGGTAAGGGGAGACAGGGAGAGAGAGAGACAGAAGGCTGGAGAGCGAGTGGGAGTGGGGCAGTACAGCAGACTACCTGGAGGAGTAGAATACAGGGGAGGAGGATAAGAGGAGGGAGACAGACATATACGATAGTGATATACGTAAGGGCCAAGGGTCAAGGGAGACAGAGAGGGGGAAGGGGAGGGAGAGATGGAGAGACAGAGGTTGCTAGAGGAGGGGAAGAGGAGCGGAGAGATATACAGGTTATGTAGTGAGATTAGGGCCATGAGATATGGAGGGAGGCAGAGAGAGTGAGCGAGAGAGAGAGAGCAACAAGACAAAGCTATACTAACTAGTGAGGTGAGGGTTAAAGGATAGAAGCTGAAGGAGGACAGGAGGGAGAGAAGACAGGAGGAGTAAGGGGGAGGGGGAAGACGGGAGGAATAAAGAGGAGGGGGAGAAGGTAAGAGGAGTAAGGAGGAGGGAGAGAAGGCAGGAGGAGTAAGGAGGAGGGGGAAGACAGGAGGATTAAGGAGGAGGGGGAAGACAGGAGGAGTAAGGAGGAGGGGGAGAAGGCAAGAGAAGGCAGGAGGAGTAAGGAGGAGGGAGAGAAGGCAGGAGGAGTAAGGAGGAGGGGGAAGACAGGAGGATTAAGGAGGGGGAGAAGACAGGAGGAGTAAGGAGGGGAGAAGGCAAGAGGAGTAAGGAGGAGGGAGAGAAGGCAGGAGGAATAAGGAGGAGGGGGAGAAGGCAGGAGAAGGCAGTAGGAGTAAGGAGGAGGGGGAAGACAGCAGGAGTAAGGAGGAGGTAGAGAAGACAGGAGGTGTAAGGAGGAGGGGGAGAAGACAGGAAGAGTAAGGAAGAGGGGGAAGACAGGAGGAGTAAGGAGGAGGGGAAGAAGACAGGAAGAGTAAGAATGAGAGAGAGAAGACAGCAAGAGTAAGGAGAGAAGTAAGAGCTGATGTTACTGCTGTGTTTATGAGCGTACTAATGACAGACAGTGGGGGATGACACATATATGTTAATGAGTTTGAGCATGACGAAGGGGAGAGACAATATGGCAGTGGGGGGTAGAGAGAGAGACAGAGGGATGGAGAGAATGAGAGAAGGGAGGGGGTCTAAAGAGCAAACACACCTGAGGGAAAATGGGAGAGGTTAAACGCTGACATATGTTATTAAAAGCAGCAGAGTCTTGGGAGATAGGGAGGGGGAGGGAGGGGGAAGAGAGGGGGAGGGAGAGCGCGAGGGACATAAAAGAGAGAGAATGGAGTGCAATATTGAGAAGGGAAGTATCAAGAAGATTAGTCACTCGTGGGAGAAAAGGGGAGGAGAGAGGGAAGTGACGGGGATGGGGGAGACAGGGAGGGATGGGGGAGACAGGGAAAGGATGGGGGATGGGGGAGACAGGGAGGGATGGGGGATGGTGGAGACAGGGAAGGGATGGGGTATGGGGGGAGACAGGGAAGGGAGGGGGGATGGGGGAGACAGGGAAGGGAGGGGGGAGACAAGGAAGGGATGGGGGAGATGAGAAAAGAGAGAGGCAGACATATTTTGGTAAAATCAGGGCCTGGGGAGATAAGAGATATAGTAACAGCAGGGGTGTAGGGAGAGAGAGAGAAGGAGAAAAAGAGAGAGAGATAGGGAGGGATGGAGAGAGGGAGGGAGGAAGAGAGCACAGTAGATCATTCCAACAATGCCACAATTGCTGAGGAAGGGAGAAACAGGGTGGAGAACGTTTTAAGGGGGTGAGATAGGGGAAACAGGGTTAAGTGAAATGCTGACAGATACAGGGAGAGAAAGGGGAGAGGGGGACTAACAAAATGGGAGAAGGGGGAGGGGAATAAACGTATAGGGTAGAATAGATAAGGACAGAGGAAGGAAAATAGTTATAGAGCGAGGCGGGGAGGAAGGGAGTGGAGGAGACAGAGAGAATTGAGAATTTTGAGAATTGTGCCTTCATTGAATTTTGAACTGTAATGGCTTGGCAAAACAATCCAGCCCGGATGCCAATAAACCTCCAGTGAATTAGAGAGGAGGGAGAGGTAGAGAGAGGAGGGGAGAGAGAGATAGAGAAAGAGAGAGGGAGAGAAAGAGAGAGGGGGGAGAGAGAGTGAGAGAAATAGAGAGAGATAGAGAGAGAGAGAAACAGAGCAAGAGAGAGAGAGAGGGAAAGAAAGAGAGAGAGAGAGCGAGAGAAATAGAGAGGAAGAGAGAGTGCGAAATGGATATAAAGACAAATAAGCAGAGGCAGAAGCTGAAAGAGAGGGGGAGAAAGAGAGAGCTATTTAAGTGGAAATGGACCCTGTGCACCTGTGTTAGCCCCACACCCTGTTGAACACACATTGAGAGAGAAAAGCAGGGAAAAGGTGGGACAAAAGCAGATAGAGTCTTTAATGCAAACACACACTCTCACTGAGCAGACAGACACAAACACTGATTATCACTGGGAGAGCAGGAAAGAGAGGGGAAAGAGAGCGAGAAAATGAGAGAGAGTGGGTGAAGAGAGAGGGGAAGGCAGAGGAGGGATGAGAGAGAGTAATAAGGGAGGGGAGAGAGAGAAGCAGAGAAAAAGGGAGGGTTAGGGTTAATGCACTGCGCATAGGCAGCCCGCTGCGGGCACTATGTTATATTAACAGTGACACCAGCCGAGAGGAGCCTAAGGATTCCAATACACACACACACACACACAGGGAGACAGATCTGCAGTGGCCATGCTGAGACATTTAAGACATTGAGACCCAGACTGAACCAACCCAACAGAGAGCAGTGTACTTTTCAGTATATCTACAGGCAAAGGGACATGCTGCGGAGAGAGGGAAAATGAAGGAGGGAGGGAGGGATTCAGCTTGAGAGACAGTTTTTAAGAAAAAGGAAAGTAGAATGAAGGAGCGAAGGGAGAGAGAAAGAAAGGGAACACGCTAGTCATGAAGGGAGGGAGTGAAGAGAAGAACAGAGGGATAGAAGAGAGAGAGGAGAGAGAGGAGAGAGAGGAGAGAGCCACAGGGACAGAGGGAGAGAGGAGAGAGGAGAGAGAGGAGAGAGCCACAGGGACAGAGGGAGAGAGGAGAGAGAGCCACAGGGACAGAGGGAGAGAGGAGAGAGAGAGGAGAGAGAGGAGAGAGATGAGAGAGAGCCACAGGGACAGAGGAGAGAGAGGAGAGAGAGGAGAGAGAGCCACAGGGACAGAGGAGAGAGAGGAGAGAGAGGAGAGAGAGGAGAGAGAGCCACAGGGACAGAGGAGAGAGAGGAGAGAGAGGAGAGAGAGGAGAGAGAGAAGAGAGAGCCACAGGGACAGAGGAGAGAGAGGAGAGAGAGGAGAGAGAGCCACAGGGACAGAGGGAGAGAGGAGAGAGAGGAGAGAGAGCCACAGAGACAGAGGGAGAGAGGAGAGCGAGGAGAGAGACAGAGGGAGAGAGGAGAGAGAGGAGAAACAGCCACAGGGACAGAGGGAGAGAGGAGAGCGAGGAGAGAGAGGAGAGAGAGGAGAGAGAGGAGAGACAGCCACAGGGACAGAGGGAGAGAGGAGAGCGAGGAGAGCGAGGAGAGAGAGGAGAGAGAAGAGAGAGAGGAGAGACAGCCACAGGGACAGAGGGAGAGAGGAGAGCGAGGAGAGAGAGGAGAGAGAGGAGAGAGAGCCACAGGGACAGAGGGAGAGAGTAAGAAGGAGGAGGATCCTGGCCAACCCGGCCAGCCAGCCACTTGGAGACCCATGGCCACTCAGTAACAGTTCCTCCCCCTTTTCTCCCCCTCCCTCCAACCTCCCTCCCCCCTGTCTCACCTGCGCCTCGTTCTCCTTGAGCAGCCTGCGCGTGCGCGCCCCTCCCGGGTCGTCCGTCACGTTCAGCATGACCACGCTCTTCTTCTCCCAGCCGATGAACGAGCCGTCCGTCAGGCCGTCCACCACCGACAGGAAGTCCTGGTAGCCATGGTGACGGGTGGACACCACTGAGAAGGTGGTCCAGTCGTACTCCTCCAGTATTTTGAAGACGACCTCCAGCTGGAGGGTGGTGGATGAGCTGAACTGGAGGAAGATGGAGCCTGACTCCTGCAGTAGGGGAGCACACCTTAAAGTTCTATAGACACAGGCACACGGGACAGAACGCTGCCAAACAGGAAGCACAACATCAGCTTTCCTCTAGGAGGTCAGGGTCACGTTCAGTAGAGCACCTTCTCCACTTCAAAACAGTTCAACACGTTGCTGTTGTTTTTTCTCACTGAACGGGACCCCTGTAATACCTCAGTTTCACAACGTTTTCTCACGTTTTACACCTTCTGAACACAACCCAGCATTGAGGATGAAGGGGTTTTCTGGGGTTCTGATTATGGTTAGGATTTGGGTTGGGTAAACTGATCCTTCAGCGTAGATATGTCTATGGGTAAACTCTGCCCAGAGCCAGAATGCAGCCCAAAGGTGTTCAGAATAAGCCTCACTGGTAAATTGATCCCAATTAATATATGAATAGCAAATATGTTAACAAGCCATATTATCGCAATCCCTAACCCATTATTAACTATTTTTGAAGAATTCTAAACATTCATCAATCCACATCTAGCAGGGGATGATGTCTTTAAGGTAAGGATTTAGAGACAGTAAGCTGATCCTAGATCTACACTGCTTTCAGAAATATTCAGACCCCTTGACATTTAACACATTTTGTTAAATTACAGCTTTTTATAAAACGGATTAAATAAAAAATGTGCCTCATCAATCTACACACAATACCCCATAACGACAAAACAAAAACAGGTTTTTAGAATTTTACACATGTATAAAAATTAAAACAAAAATAACTTATTTACATAAGTATTCAGACCCTTTGCTATGAGACTCGAAATTGCTTTGTCAGCTGTAAAAGAGTCAAATCAAATCAAATCAAATCACACATGGTTAGCAGATGTTAATGCGAGTGTAGCGAAATGCTTGTGCTTCTAGTTCCGACCATGCAATAGTATCTAACAAGTAATCTAACAAATTCACAACAACTACCTTACACACACACAAGAGTAAAGGAATGAATACGAGTATGTACATATAAATATATGGATGAGCGATGGCTGACCGGCATAGGCAAGATGCAGTAGATGGTATGGAGTACAGTAGATACACATATATATATATGAGATGAGTAATGTAGGATATGTAAACATTATATAAATGGCATTGTTTAAAGTGGCTAGTGATACATTATTTCATCCAATTATAATTATTAAAGTGGATAGAGATTTGGGTCGATGGCCGAACGGCATAGGCAAGATTCAGTAGATGGTTTAGGGTACAGTGTATACATTTGATATGAGTATGTCGGAAACATAAACATTATATACAAAATTGTTTAAAGTGGCTAGTGATACATTGTTACATCCAATTCCTATGTTTAAAGTGGCTAGAGATTTAAGTCAGTATGTTGGCAGCAGCCACTCAATGTTAGTGATGGCTGTTTAACAGTCTGATGGCCTTGAGGTAGAAGCTGTTTTTCAGTCTCTCGGTCCCAGCTTTGATGCACCTGTACTGACCTCGCCTTCTGGATGATAGCGGGGTGAACAGGCAGTGGCTCGGGTGGTTGTTGTCCTTGATGATCTTTTTGGCCTTCCTGTGACATCGGGTGGTGTAGGTGTCCTGAAGGGCAGGTAGTTTACCCGGTGATGCGTTGTGCAGTCCTCACTACCCTCTGGAGAGCCTTACGGTTGTGGGCGGAGCAGTTGCCGTACCAGGCGGTGATACAGCCCGATAGGATACTCTCGATTGTGCATCTGTAGAAGTTTCTGAGTGATTTTGGTGACAAGCCGAATTTCTTCAGCCTCCTGAGGTTGAAGAGGCACTGTTGCGCCTTCTTCACCACGCTCTCTGTGTGGGTGGACCAATTCAGTTTGTCCGTGATGTGTACGCCGAGGAACTTAAAACTTTCCACCTTCTCCACTACTGTCCCCTCGATGTGGATAGGGGGGTGCTCCCTCTCTTGTTTCCTGAAGTCCACGGTCATCTCCTTTGTTTTGTTGACATTGAGTGAGAGGTTATTTTCCTGACACCACGCTTGGCCACGCAGTCATGGGTAAACAGGGAGTACAGGAGAGGGCTGAGAACGCACCCTTGTGGGGCCCCAGTGTTGAGGATCAGCGGGGTGGAGATGTTGTTTCCTACCCTCACCACCTGGGGCCGGCCCGTCAGGAAGTCCAGGACCCAGTTGCACAGGGCTGGGTCGAGACCCAGGGTCTCGAGCTTAATGACGAGCTTGGAGGGAACTATGGTGTTAAATGCTGAGCTGTGTCGATGAACAGCATTCTTACATAAGTATTTCTCTTGTCCAGATGGGTTAGGGCAGTATGCAGTGTGATTGCGATTGCGTCGTCTGTGGACCTATTGGGACGGTTTGCAAATTGGAGTGGGTCCAGGGTGTCTGGCAGGATGGAGGTGATATGATCCTTGACTAATCTCTCAAAGCACTTCATGATGACGGAAGTGAGTGCTACGGGGCGATAGTCCTTGGTCTCAGTCTGTGTTCCTTGATGAAATAAAGGTATAATAATAATAATGATGTGGTATTGTGTGTAGATCGATGAGGGGAAAAAAACAATTTAATCAATTTTAGAATAAGGCTGTAATGTATAAAAATGTGGAAAAAGTAAAGGGGTCTGAATACTTTCCGAATGCACTGTATTCCTACGGGAAAATTCTATCCGGAGTTTAGAAAGCAGTTAAAGAGAGCAGTCCCTCTCTACAAAGAACTACAACTCCCATGACTACCCTGTGTGTGTGAAGGCATACTGGGGGTTGAAGTTTTCATGGAACGGCTGCAGTGGTACTGTGACTGCAGGCTAAAACACAGAAAATTATTGTTGAGTGAAGTCTCCAATGACCGCTGGAACTAGTCTTTTCCACAGATTTGGATTACATTACTTCAAAGGAAGATCATCATAGAGGTTTGAAAGCATTCCTCAGGAGTAAAACAATTATTTGTAAAAACAAATGTATTGGTGTTGATTTTTCTAGCTACTAGGCAGCAAAAGCATGTATGAAACGTTTTAATTTACACACATATACTGTAAATAATGTAACCCACCCACTCTCTCTCTCTCTCTCTCTCTCTCTCTCTCTCTCTCTCTCTCTCTCTCTCAATTCAAAGGGCTTTACTGGCATGGAAAACATATGTTGACATTGCCAAATCAAGTGAAATAGATAATAAACAAAAGTGAAATAAACAATATAAAATGAACTATTTTTGGTTCCAGATAGAACTTTTTTGGGTTCCCTCTGTGGAAAGGGTTCTACACTGAACTCAAAAGGGTTCTACCTGGAACCAAAAGGGTTCTTCAAAGGGTTCTCCAATGGGGACAGCTGAAAACCCCTTATAGGTTCTAGATAGCACCTTTTTCTCTGAGTGTATAGCCCAACACCAACCCAACCCCTATACCCTGACCCATCCCCCACACCCATACATAATCCCTATCCCAGCCCAGACCCCCTGTCCACCCTCCAGCAGCTACCAATCATGAATCTGAGCATTCCGCATCCCAGTATCCATCCCAGGATTATGGTCAATTCTCAGTCACTTCAGGAGATAAATTGAAATACAGTTCTGGAATATTGTTCAAGTACTTCATGAATTGACTGAATTGAAATGGATTATTGACCTCCCCGTCCATCAAGTTCCAACCTGTCTAAATGAGAGATGGAGGGGGGAGAGAGATGGAAGGGAGAGAGATATGGGGGAGAGGGAGATGGAAGGGAGAGAGAGATGGAGGGGAGAGAGAGATATGGAGGAAGAGAGATGGAGGGGAGAGAGAGATGGGGGGAGATATAGAGATGGAGGGGAGAAAGAAAGAGAGAGAGAGAAAGAGAGAGAGAGAGAGATGGGGGACACGGGTGTAAGGTCTGTGAAGCTTGCTGACACTCTCTAACCCTGAATCTCTCTCTAACCCTGAATCTCTCTCTCTAACCCTGAATCTCTCTCTATCTAAAACCATTGATCTCTCTCTCTAACCCTGAATCTCTCTCTATCTAAAACCATTGATCTCTCTCTCTAACCCTGAATCTCTCTCTCTCTCTATAACCCTGAATCTCTCTCTCTCTATAACCCTTGATCTTTCTCTCTAACCCTGAATCTCTCTCTTACCCTGAATCTCTCTCTCTAACCCTGAATCTCTCTCTCTAACCCCGAATCTCTCTCTCTAACCCTGAATCTCTCTCTCTAACCCAGAATCTCTCTCTCTAACCCTGAATCTCTCTCTCTTACCCTGAATCTCTCTCTCTAACCCCAAATCTCTCTCTCTAACCCCGAATCTCTCCCTCTAACCCCGAATCTCTCTCTCTTACCCTGAATCTCTCTCTCTAACCCTGAATCTCTCTCTCTAACCCTGAATCTCTCTCTATAACCCTGAATCTCTCTCTTAAACCCCGAATCTCTCTCTAACCCTGAATCTCTCTCTCTAACCCCGAATCTCTCTCTCTAACCCTGAATCTCTCTCTCTAACCCTGAATCTCTCTCTCTAACCCTGAATCTCTCTTTCTCTCTAACCCTGCATCTATCTCTCTCTCTTACCCTGAATCTCTCTCTCTCTCAGTACCATTATCTCACTCCCCCCTTTTCTCTCAAACCTCACTCTCTCTCCCCCTTTTATCTCTACCCCCAACAGTTTCTCTCACTTCCTACCCTTGACTCCCTCTCTTTCTGTACCACCCTCTTCTTGCTGTCTACAATGCTCTGACTGGGCTGAAGCAGTGAATGACTGACCTCAAGCCTCAAACTTTCACGCAGGCACGCACACACACACACACACATTCTCTTCTCACCTCCATACCTGTGGCTTCCTCCCTACCCCTGCTCACCATCCTACAGGCATGATGGGTCTCTCTCTCTCTCTCTCTCTCTCTCTCTCTCTCTCTCTCTCTCTCTCTCTCTCTCTCTCTCTCTCTCTCTCTCTCTCTCTCATCCCCTCCCCCCACCTCCATACCTGTTGCATCCTTCCCAGCCCTGCTCCCCCTCCTACAGCCACTATGGGTAGTCCAGTCTGGGCAGAGACAAACTCTAACATGGGGGCCAGGGGTCCCCAGGCGGTGGGTGGTGGCCTCTCCTCCTCGTAGACCAGGCCCTGTAGGGGCCTCGCTGCCAGCAGGTCACACAGCTGGGACAGCAGAGTCTTAGGACTACTGTCATTCACCTGAAGAGGAAGTCATGACAGGGATAGGTTATCTTGCATTACACACAGAGTAACGGACTACAACATGATCTGAGGACTACAGGCATTCACCTACAGAGGACACATGATCACATGGTAACAACAATACATATATAGAGAAAGATCTTGTGAAACTTTTCGTGATAAAGCAGATAAACAACAGTAAGGGACAGTACAGTGTACTGTCTTACCACTACTATCAATGAGAGAGAAATCAAAGAGAGTGATAGAACAGAAAACAGAGACAGACAGGTGTACATATGGACTACTGGCATTCATCTGGACAAGGTTACGTTACAATGTATGGTGAACACATTGGCGGTGTCGATTATGCCCATACTAGTGAACTACATACTTAAACTCCATACTATTTACTCACCGTCGCATTCTGCTTAGAATGTACCGTTTAGTAAAAAGTATGCAGTATGCCACAGCTGCAACTCAGTAGCGGCTCCTGATTGGTTGAGTAGGTGGGGCGGGGCAGAGTGTGGGTGTTTTTTTCCAAATTCAACAGGCATGCACTACATTAACCAGCCTGATAATAGTTCATTTCCAATTTGATTAATTTCTCTAAACTCTGAATAAAATAGGAATGGAGTTATAGGCCTACTCAAGCTGGTTATAGGAAGACTATCACATTAGACCTACACCGTAGTAGACCATATAGCCAATCTATCCTGTTTAAAAAGGACTGAAGTCAGAAACAGATCTGGTTCCGTTTCAACATAGTTATTAGTGAAACCAGTGTTGTAGCATATATAAATGAAATCAAACTGCCTTGTAGTACACCCACATTTTTCAAATGTTCAAATCAAAGGCCTATTGCACATAAAAACGTGGACAGTCTGGTGCATCGCATATTCAGAACCGCTAGACAGCAACATAATAAACTAAAGCACTGATCATTGAGAACGAGATGCAGGCTTAAGCCATTAATTAAATCATTAAATAGGTAGACTAGCCTACAAAACTATAACAATCCATATGTTCAAATCAAAAGGCCTGATTAACATGACATCAATAACGCAACCAAGTCCCCGGTGCCGCCACATTCAGAAATCAAAAGATGGTTTAGTATTTAGTTTAAAAGCTCTGACTAAGGCCAAGAGAACAAGAAACACTTTTCAATGTAAAAACAGAAACGCAACTTGGAAAAAAAGAGAAAAAAAAGACTCACGTTTTCAAAAATGTAGCCTACGACGCAATGCTCGTGATCATTTTAAGGAGAACAAAAACGACTTATCCTACATTTAAACACCACCGCAGAAGCTTCAGGCATCTTCAAAATGAAGTAGCCTAGTGTGGTTGTTTGTCTACTTGAAGAGAACTTGGGCCTATTAATCTCAGCCCTCCTCTTCCAATGCATTGTTGGAAAAGTGTGCAGAGAATTCTAGTAGATGAAGAGCCGAAATGAGTATAACATCCTGGCATTTAAACCATACTCGATTTTCTAAATGTTGCATACTATTAAACGTTTTATTTTCGCATACTTAGAATGCGTCATACGTGATTGAGTTGTTTCCTGCTATCTGTTGATTCCTGTTGCACATCCCCATTTCTAATTGATCAACTGTTGTCAAAGCTGAAATTGGTATGACATCCGGGCATTTAAAGTATACTCGATATTCGAAATGTTGCATACTATTAAACTGAATTTTTTCACATACTCAAACAGCCTGCTATTTAGGATGCAAGTTTGGGTATTCGGACACCGCCAATGTGTGAACACACAAAAACAAAAACTCTACAAAGAGTAGAAGGATAAGACACAGGAAGCAGGGAAACAGACAGACAGGGTCTGAGGCCTGAAGTGTCCCTCTCTTACCTGGGGTGAAGTAATGACAAGGCTATCGGTTACATAGAGTTTAATGACAAAGCTATCGGTTACATAGAGTTTAATGACAAGTCTATCGGTTGCACAGAGTTTAATGACAAGGCTATCGGTTGCATAGAGTTTAATGACAAGGCTATCGGTTACACAGAGTTTAATGACAAGGCTATCGGTTACATAGAGTTTAATGACAAGGCTATCGGTTACACAGAGTTTAATGACAAGGCTATCGGTTACACAGAGTTAAATGACAAGGCTATCGGTTACATAGTTTAATTTACAAGGCTATCGGTTACACAGAGTTTAATGACAAGGCTATCGGTTAGATAGAGTTTAATGACAAGGCTATCGGTTACACAGAGTTTAATGACAAGGCTATCGGTTACACAGAGTTTAATGACAAGGCTATCGGTTACATAGAGTTTAATGACAAGGCTGTCAGTTACACAGAGTTTAATGACAAGACTATCGGTTACATAGAGTTTAATGACAAGGCTATCGGTTACACAGAGTTTAATGACAAGGCTATCGGTTACACAGAGTTTAATGACAAGGCTATCGGTTACATAGAGTTTAATGACAAGGCTATCGGTTACACAGAGTTTAATGACAAGGCTATCGGTTACACAGAGTTTAATGACAAGGCTATCGGTTAGATAGCAGGTGAATTAAGGAAACACTTTCAGTTACTCTAATTTAGACACAGCTGCAACAGCATGACGTCTCTTCACCTTAATACAGGTTAGCACTGTGGCTCCTATAAATCCTAGATCTTTAGTCCTGACAGTATGACATAGAGTTGGCTATATAACATGTATCTCAGATAAGGATTGGGCCCTAGATGAATGTAATCCATTATTCCATTACTATGATGACTCTAAACCCTAAACAAGCCAGCTCTGACCCTTGAATCCATCACTGTCTTCCTTCCTATTCCACCCTCACTGTATTCCCTGGACCCCCCCACCACCACCACACCACCCCTACATTTTCCCCTTATAATAATAATAATAATACATGGTACTTATATTTGGCCCAATGCATTAGTGTCAGGTTAAGGTTCAGGCTGTAATGAATGGATCCATTATCACCATTACTACTATTACCCCCCAGAACAGCACAGTCTTGTCTCACCTGGAGCCAGATGACGTTAGCAGAGCCCCACTGGGTGATAACGCTCTCCCCCAGGGAGCTGTGTGCCCGACCAAACCCAGGGTAGAGCACCCTTCCCCCGGGCCCGGCCGCCGCCTCTACCTGCACGCTGGCCCCCGCGTGGATCACAGCGATGTTGAAGTTCATTATAGTCCCCGGGTCTCTCTCCCGCTCCCGGGGGCGGAGCAAGAGGTGTGGGGAGGGCGTGACCAGTCCTGCCCACTCCGCCAGGGCCAATAGGAGAGAGAGGGTGGGTATGGCGACCATTGCAATAGATCAACCAACCGTGGAGGGGGGAGGGGGGAGGGGGGGCGAACCTGTAAAGAGCACTGAGAGAGGATGCCTATGAGAGAGAAAGAGACAGAGAGAGAACGAGAGAGAGAGGCAGAGAGAGAGAACATGAGAGAGAGACAGAGAGAGAATGAGAGAGAGACAGAGAGAGAACGAGAGAGAGAGAGAACGAGAGAACGAGAGAGAGAGAGAGAGAGAGAGAGAGACAGAGAGAGAACCAGAGAGAGAGAGACAGAGAGAGAACGAGAGAGAGAGATTGAAGAGTTTAGAAGACTTAGATGTTCTTGCAACATTCTCACAGAATTGTGCGTTTGTTCACATCAGGAATGGCCTACACAGAGGGTGCAAAGCAAAGAGAGAGAGAGAGAGGGACGGAGAGAGACGGGGGAGGGAGAACGAGAGGGAGAGGAGGAGAGAGAGAGTGTAATGGATTCTGAATCCAATCATGGGGCAATATAAGTTAGCTGTGGCTGGAGCAATATTGGAACAGCAATACGGTATAGAGAAGGGGAACAAACAATGGAGAGAGAGAGATGAGGAAAAGATGGGGGGTGGGGGCAGAGGGAGAGGGTAGATGAAATAGGTGCTATTTAGGCTACAGGCTGAGAAGAAACAATATGAGCGAGAAGGAAAACAGAAAGGAGGGAGGGAGGGAGAGAAAGAGAAAGGGAGGGAGAGAGGGAGAGTGTAAATAGCAGACAGAGATAAAGATAGGGATGGAGGTGGTTATTGAACTGCATGAATGATAACAACAATTAAGATCACTGCAAAACACGCACACACACACACACACACACACACACACACACACACACACACACACACACACACACACACACACACACACACACACACACACACACACACACAGAAACATAATAATAGACAGAGCTATAGGGGTTAATGCAGTCTACACACAATGATACACGCAAACAATCACGCTAGAAGATAATGATTGCATGAGAGATAGCAAATCATTTTCAATTTACTTTCTGTGCCAACCTCCCTGCCTTCCCCTCTCTGTTTCAACCTCCCCCTCACTTCTCTCTCTCACCCCATCACCTCCTCTCTATCTCGCTCTCTTTCTCTCTCTCTCTCACTCAGTTTTTCATGAATTCAGGTGCTAACACAATTTCTTTGATTAACAGGGCTTGCTGACATGATATTCTCTCTTTCTCCCTCTATCCCCTCCTCTCCTCTCCCTACGTTTCAAAGTTTGCCTGTTCTTTGACCCTGACGAGTCCTTTGGAACAAATAGGGTAGATGAAAAAAAGAGGAGAGGAGGAAGGGACTGAGAAGGGACTGGAGAAATGAAAGACAGACAGAGAAAGAAAGAGAGAGAGATGGGTAGAAATGCCGTCTGGGTAGAAATGCCGTCTGTTGAAAGAGGGTAAATAGAGGGAACATGAGTGAGTGAGAGGATGATGGGTAGAGGAGAGGAAACAGGGGACTAAGAGGGAATGAAGGGGGGAGAGGAGCGGAGGGATAAAATATGGGGGAGAGCAGGAAAGAGAGAAATATTGATTACCATGATGTGTATACGTGTTTGGCCTAAACAAACACACTGCCAAATCTGAGGTCTTGACTGACAGGGTGTGTGTGTTTTTGTGTGTGTGTGTGTATATATATGCCGTGCAAGCACATGTGTGTAAGAGAGAGATCAAATCAAAATCAAATGCTATTAGTCACATGCGCCGAATACAACAATATAGTGAAATGCTTACTTACAAGCCCCTAACCAACAATGCAGTTTAAAAAGAATAAGAAATAAAAGCAACTATTAGTTAAAGAGCAACAGAAAAATAACAATAGCGAGACTATATACAGGGTGTACAGGTACAGAGACAATGTGCGGGTGTCACGACTTCCACTGAAGTCGGTCCCTCTCCTTGCTCGGTCGGCGTTCGGCGGTCGACATCACTGGTTTTCTAGCCATTGCCGATCCACTTTTCATTTTTCCATTGGTTTTGTCTTGTTTTACACACCTGGTTTCAATCCCACAATTACTTGTTCATTATTTAACCCTCTGTTCCCCCCATGTTTGTTTGTGAGTGTTTGTTTTATTGTATTGCGGTCCGTATTTGTGGGCTTGGATATTTTTGACGTTTGTTAATATATTGAGTAAACTTAGCTATATTTACTCATATCTGCTGTCCTGCACCTGCCTCCTCTACACCAGCAACACACAGACGCATCACAGCAGGGGCCAGTTAGTCGAGGTAATTGAGGAATATGTACATGTACAGTTGAAGTCAGAAGTTTACATACACTTAGGTTGAAGTCAGCAAAACTCGTTTTTTAACCACTCCACAAATGTCTTGTTAACAAACTATAGTTTTGGCAAGTCGGTTAGGGCATCTACTAAGTGCATGACACAAGTACATTTTCCAACAATTGTTTACAGACAGATTATTTCACTTATAATTTACTGTATTACAATTTCAGTGGGCCAGAAGTTTACATACACTAAGATAACTGTGCCTTTAAACAGCTTGGAAAATTCCAGAAAATGATGTCATGGCTTTAGAAGCTTCTGATTGACATAATTTGAGTAGAATGGAGGTGTACCTGTGGATGTATTTCAAGGCTTACCTTCAAACTCAGTCCCTCTTTGCTTGACATCATGGGAAAATCAAAAGAAATCAGCCAAGACCTCAGAAAAATATTGTAGACCTCCACAAGTCTGGTTCATCCTTGGGAGCAATTTCCAAACGCCTGAAGGTACCACGTTCATCTGTACAAACAAACACAGCCATCATACCGCTCAGGAAGGAGACGCGTTCTGTCTACTAGAGATGAACGAACTTTGGTGCGAAAAGTGCAAATCATTCCCAGAACAACAGCAAAGGACCTTGTGAAGATGCTGGAGGAAACAGGTACAAAAGTATCTATATCCACAGTAAAACGAGTCCTATATCGACATAACCTGAAAGGCCGCTCAGCAAGGAAGAAGCCACTGCTACAAAACCGCCATAAAAAAGCCAGATTACGGTTTGCAACTGCACATGGAGACAAAGATCATACTTTTTGGAGAAATGTCCTTTGGACTGATGAAACAAAAATAGAACTGTTTGGCCATAATGACCATCATTATGTTTGGAGGAAAAAGGGGGAGGCTTGCAAGCCGAAGAACACCATCCCAACCGTGAAGCACAGGGGTGGCAACATCATGTTGTGGGGGTGCTTTGCTGCAAGAGGGACTGGTGCACTTATGTGGATATATTGAAGCAACATCTCAAGACAGGAAGTCAGGAAGTTAAAGCTTGGTCGCAAATGGGTCTTCCAAATGGACAATGACCCCAAGCATACTTCCAAAGTTGTGGCAAAATGGCTTAAGGACAACAAAGTCAAGGTATTGGAGTGGCCATCACAAAGCCCTGACCTCAATCCTATAGAAAATGTGTGGGCAGAACTGAAAAAGCATGTGCGAGCAAGGAGGCCTACAAACCTGACTCAGTTACACCAGCTCTGTCAGGAGGAATGGGCCAAAATTCACCCAACTTATTGTGGGAAGCTTGTGGAAGGCTACCCAAAGCGTTTGACCCAAGTTAAACAATTTAAAGGCAATGCTACCAAATACTAATTGAGTATATGTAAACTTCTGACCCACTGGGAATGTGGTGAAAGAAATAAAAGCTGAAATAAATAATTCTCTCTACTATTATTCTGATATTTCACATTCTTAAAATAAAGTGGTGATCCTAACTGACCTAAGACAGGGAATTTTTACTCTGATTAAATGTCAGGAATTGGGAAAAACTGAGTTTAAATATATTTGGCTAAGGATTTATGTAAACTTCCGACTTCAGCTGTAGTTAGAGTTATTAAAGTGACTATGCATAGACAATAACAGAGAGTAGCAGCGGCGTAAAAAGAAGGGGGCAATGCAAATAGTCTGGGTAGATGTTCAGGAGTCTTATGGCTTGGGAGTAGAAGCTGTTTAGAAGTCTCTTGGACCTAGACTTGGTGCTCCAGTACCGCTTGCCGTGCGGTAGCAGAGAGAACAGTCTATGACTTGGGTGGCTGGAGTCTTTGACAATTTTTAGGGCCTTCCTCTGACACCCCTTAGAGGTCCTGGATGGCAGAGAGCTTGGCCCCAGTGATGTACTGGGCCGTACGCACTACCCTCTGTAGTGCCTTGTGGTCGGAGGCCGAGCAGTTGCCATACCAGGCAGTGATGCAACCAGTCAGGATGCTCTCAATGGTGCAGCTGTAGAACCTTTTGAGGATCTGAGGACCCATGCCAAATCTTTTCAGTCTCCTGAGGGGGAATAGGTTTTGGACACCAACAGCCCCGTCCACTACAGCCCCGTTGATGAGAATGGGGGCGTGCTCGGTCCTCCTTTTTCTGTAGTCCACAATCATCTCCTTTGTCTTGATCACGTTGAGGGAGAGGTTGTTGTCCTGGCACCACATGGCCAGATCTCTGACCTCCTCCCTGTAGGCTGTCTCGTCGTTGTTGGTGATCAGGCCTACTACTTTTGTACCATCGGCAAACTTAATGATGGCGTTGGAGTCGTACCTGGCTGTGCAGTCATGAGTGAACAGGGAGTACAGGAAGGGACTGAGCACGCACACCTGAGGGGCCCCTGTGTTGAGGATAAGCGCGGCGAATGTGTTGTTACCTACCCTTACCACCTGGGGGCAGCCTGTCAGGAAGTCCAGGATCCAGTTGCAGAGGCAGGTGTTTAGTCCCATGGTCCTTAGCTTATTGATGATCTTTGAAGGCACTATGGTGTTGAATGTAGTCAATGAATAGTATTCTCACATAGGTGTTCCTTCTGTCCAGGTGGGAAAGGGCAGTGTGGAGTGCAATAGAGATTGCATCATCTGTGAATCTGTTAGGGCGGTATGCAAATTGGAGTGGGTCTGGGGTTTCTGGGATAATGGTGTTGATGTGAATATTGACCAGATGAGATGAGAGAGAATGGAAGATGAAGAGTGGTGCTGAACGACTAACTGTCATTTCTTTTTTGGGGGGGTTTATTAAACAACTAAATGACCGACGTCGGTTCAATTACTGTAGATAGAAATCTAATAATTCACGAGAGAAATCTGAGAAAACAAGTCAAGAACTATGTGGGACGCTGGGCTGAAGGGAGTTGTAGTTTTCATTAAGCAAATATTCAACCTAGTTCAGCCAGAAACGTGGTAATTAACTACAATAACCATAATCCATTGAGCCAGTTTTTTACGGCTCAGAGACAGATCAGAGAGGAAGAGGCGGAGTGAGTGGTTTCACTCTCTCCAAAATCTGTCCAAAATAAGCCCTATGCCTTTATATGGGCTTGTTTTGGTCCTAAGCTTGTCGTCTGCCTTCCCACTTTTGGGACAACGACTTCCATTGTTAGGGCATAGACATAATCATCTCGTCATTGTATATAGATCTCTGGTACACTTTAACACCTGCTACGTTAGGTTAGATACATACCACAGGAGGCTGCAAACCATGTGTTTGATATACACTGCTCAAAAAAATAAAGGGAACACTAAAATAACACATCCTAGATCTGAATGAATGAAATAATCTTATTCAATACTTTTTTCTTTACATAGTTGAATGTGCTGACAACAAAATTACACAGAAATGATCAATGGAAATCAAATGTATCAACCCATGGAGGTCTGGATTTGGAGTCACACTCAAAATTAAAGTGGAAAACCACACTACAGGCTGATCCAACTTTGATGTAATGTCCTTAAAACAAGTCAAAATGAGGCTCAGTAGTGTGTGTGGCCTCCACGTGCCTGAATGACCTCCCTACAACGCCTGGGCATGCTCCTGATGAGGTGGCGGATGGTCTCCTGAAGGATCTCCTCCCAGACCTGGACTAAAGCATCCGCCAACTCCTGGACAGTCTGTGGTGCAGCGTGGCGTTGGTGGATGGAGCGAGACATGATGTCCCAGATGTGCTCAATTGGATTCAGGTCTAGGGAACGGGCGGGCCAGTCCTTAGCATCAATGCCTTCCTCTTGCAGGAACTGCTGACACACTCCAGCCACATGAGGTCTAGCATTGTCTTGCATTAGGAGGAACCCAGGGCCAACCGCACCAGCATATGGTCTCACAAGGGGTCTGAGGATCTCATCTCGGTACCTAATGGCAGTCAGGCTATCTCTGGCGAGCACATGGAGGGCTGTGCGGCCCCCCAAAGAAATGCCACCCCACACCATGACTGACCCACCGCCAAACCGGTCATGCTGGAGGATGTTGCAGGCAGCAGAACGTTCTCCACGGCGTCTCCAGACTCTGTCACGTCTGTCACATGTGCTCAGTGTGAACCTGCTTTCATCTGTGAAGAGCACAGGGCGCCAATGGCGAATTTGCCAATCTTGGTGTTCTCTGGCAAATGCCAAACGTCCTGCACGGTGTTGGGCTGTAAGCACAATCCCCACCTGTGGACGTCGGGCCCTCATACCACCCTCATGGAGTCTGTTTCTGACCGTTTGAGCAGACACATGCACATTTGTGGCCTGCTGGAGGTCATTTTGCAGGGCTCTGGCAGTGCTCCTCCTGCTCCTCCTTGCACAAAGGCGGAGGTAGCGGTCCTGCTGCTGGGTTGTTGCCCTCCTACGGCCTCCTCCACGTCTCCTGATGTACTGGCCTGTCTCCTGGTAGCGCCTCCATGCTCTGGACACTACGCTGACAGACACAGCAAACCTTCTTGCCACAGCTCGCATTGATGTGCCATCCTGGATGAGCTGCACTACCTGAGCCACTTGTGTGGGTTGTAGACTCCGTCTCATGCTACCACTAGAGTGAAAGCACCGCCAGCATTCAAAAGTGACCAAAACATCAGCCAGGAAGCATAGGAACTGAGAAGTGGTCTGTGGTCACCACCTGCAGAACCACTCCTTTATTGGGGGTGTCTTGCTAATTGCCTATAATTTCCACCTGTTGTCTATTCCATTTGCACAACAGCATGTGAAATTTATTGTCAATCAGTGTTGCTTCCTAAGTGGACAGTTTGATTTCACAGAAGTGTGATTGACTTGGAGTTACATTGTGTTGTTTAAGTGTTCCCTTTATTTTTTTGAGCAGTGTATTTGATACCATTCCACCTTTTCCGCTCCAGTCAATACCACAAGCCCATTCTCCTCAATTAAGGTACCATCAACCTCCTGTGGTACACACAGTCCACATAGACCGCATGAGAGAAGAATGTACACCTATTTTTCTATTGATGTCTACGTTATGTGGACCTGACATAGACAATGGAATATTTTCAATGTGTTGTCAATTTAATGTTTACTATTTTGGGCTTTGGGATACCCATTAAAAAGCTCTAAAATCATAGTAACGTCATTATTTCATAGTACATTTCATGTTTAAAAAAATGATCTAACCCGAAATCAAAAAACGCGATTATTTCTTAATAATCGAACTGAAACCGAACCAACCTCAAAAAGCAGAAATCGCTCAGCACTAACGAAGAGAGGGAGGAAGATGGAGGGAGAGAGAGAAACGCAGAAGGAGAGAGGTGGGTATACTGTAGATCACATATCACTACTTGGCCAAGACATATTCTACAATGCTGAGCCTTTAGCCATTACTGTTAGGCCTGTCATCATATTTCATTCCACTAAGGTGTTTATGCTCTGCTCTGCTGCTATTCCTTTAGCCTACACTATTTCTCTAGTGCACCTAGTGTCCTTGCTTGTAGAGGGTACTCAATGTACTACTCTATATGTTGATTAGGTTGTTGTAGTGTACTGATACACTAACTACTGTGTAGTCTAAGTCTGCTTCACTGTAAGTTTGGTCAATATTTCACAGAGCAGCAGTAGTGTACCGTCTGTTCAATGCTTGCAGTTTGGGGATTCAGGACCAGGATTCTGTTAATCACTGTAAATCTGTATAAATTAAATGTGTTATTTGATTATCTGTAAAGTAGCGAGCTCCATTCAGAGAAATACACCCCAGACTACATGTCTTCTCCTAGCACAGTACAGTTTACAATTTTATTTAAATTTTATTTAAATTGTACCTTTATTTAACCAGGTAGGTTAGTAGAGAACAAGTTCTCATTTACAACTGCGACCTGGCTAAGATAAAGCACAGCAGTTTGATACATACAACAACAAAGAGTTACACATGGAATACTCAGACATGCAGCCAATAATATAGTAAAAAAATAAGATATATATGAAAAAATAAAATAAAAAAACAAGTCTATATACAGTGAGTGCAAATGAGGTAAGATAAGGGAGGTAGGGCAACAAATAGGCCATGGTGGCGAGGTAATTACAATATAGCAATTAAACACTGGGATGGTATATGTGCAGAAGATAAATGTGCAAGTTACTGGGATGCAAAGGAGCAAGATAAATAAATACAGTATGGGAATGAGGTAGTAGGATGGGCTGTTTACAGATGGGCTATGTGCAGGTGCAGAGATCTGTGAACTGCACTGACAGCTGGTGCTTAAAGCTAGTGAGGGAGATATGAGTCTCCAGCTTTTTTTTCTCCAGAATTTTGTAGTTCGTTCCAGTCATTGGCAGCAGAGAACTGGAAGGAAAGGCGGCCAAAGGAGGAATTGGCTTTGGGGGTGACCAGTGAGATATACCGGCTGGAGTGCGTGCTGCGGGTGGGTGCTGCTATGATGACCAGTGAGCTGAGATAAGGCGGGGCTTTACCTATCAGAGACTTGTAGATGACCTGGAACCAGTGGGATTGGCGATGAGTATGAAGCGAGGGCCAGACAATGAGAGTGTACAGGTCGCAGTGGCGTGTAGTATATGGGGATTTGGTGACAAAACGGATGGCACTGTAATAGACTGCATCCAATTTGTTGAGTAGAGTGTTGGAGGCTATTTTATAAATGACATTGCCGAAGTCGAGGATTAGTAGGATGGTCAGTTTCACGAGGGTATGTTTGGCACCATGAGTGAAGGATGCTTTGTTGCGAAATAGGAAGCCAATTCTGGATTTAATTTTGGATTGGAGATATTTAATGTGAGTCTGGAAGGAGAGTTACAGTCTAGCCAGACACCTAGGTATTTGTAGTTGTCCACATATTCTAAGTCAGAGCCGTCCAGAGTAGTGATGCTGGACAGGCGGGCAGGTGCGGGCAGTGAACGGTTGAAAAGCATGCATTTAGTTTTACTTGCATTTAAGAGCAGTTGGAGGCCACGGAAGGAGAGTTTTATGGCATTGAAGCTCGTCTGGAGGTTAGTTAACACAGTGTCCAAAGAAGGGCCAGAAGTATACAGAATGGTGTCGTCTGCGTAGAGGTGGATCAGAGAATCACCGGCAGCAAGAGCGACATCATTGATGTATACAGAGAAGAGAGTCGGCCCGAGAATTGAACCCTGAGGCACCCCCATAGAGACTGCCAGAGGTCCGGACAACAGGCCCTCTGATTTGACACACTGAACTTTATCAGAGAAGTAGTTGGTGAACCAGGCGAGGCAATCATTTGAGAAACCAAGGCTGTTGAGTCTGCCAATAAGAATGTGGTGATTGACAGAGTCGAAAGCCTTGGCCAGGTCAATGAATACGGCTGCACAGTAATGTCTCTTATCGATAGCGGTTATGATATCGTTTAGGACCTTGAGTGTGGCTGAGGTACACCCATGACCAGCTCTGAAACCAGATTGCATAGCGGAGAAGGTACGTGGGATTCGAAATGGTCGGTAATCTGTTTGTGAACTTGGCTTTCGAAGACATTTGAAAGGCAGGGTAGGATAGATATGGGTCTGTAGCAGTTTGGGTCTAGAGTGTCACCCCCTTTGAAGAGGGGGATGACCGCTGCAGCTTTCCAATCTTTGGGAATCTCAGACGATACAAAAGAGAGTAATAGGGGTTGCAACAATTTCGGCAGATAATTTTAGAAAGAGAGGGGGCAGGTTGTCTAGCCCGGCTGATTTTTAGGGGTGCAGATTTTGCAGCTCTTTCAGAACATCAGCTATCTGGATTTGGGTGAATGAGAAATGGGGGAGGCTTGGGCGAGATGCTGTGGGGAGTGCGGGGCTGTTGATCGGGGTAGGGGTAGCCAGGTGGAAAGCATGGCCAACCGTAGAAGAATGCTTATTGAAGTTCTCAATTATAGTGGATTTGTCAGTGGTGACAGTATTTCCTAGCCTCAATGCAGTGGGCAGCTGGGAGGACGTGCTCTTATTCTCCATAGACAGTGTCCCAGAACCTTTTGAGTTTGTGCTACAGGATGCACATTTCTGCTTGAAAAAGCTAGCCTTAGCTTTCCTAACTGCCTGTGTATATTGGTTCCTGACTTCCCTGAAAAGTTGTATATCGTGTGGGCTATTCGATGCTAATGCAGAATGCCACAGGATGTTTTTTTGTGCTGGTCAAGGGCATTCAAGTCTGGAGTGAACCAAGGGCTATATCTGTTCCTGGTTCTACATTTTTTGAAAGGGGCATGCTTATTTAAGATGGTGAGGAAGGCACTCTTAAAGGATGACCAGGCATCCTCTACTGACGGGATGAGGTCAATATCCTTCCAGGATACCCGGGCCAGGTCGATTAGAAAGGCCTGCTCGCTGAAGTGTTTTAGGGAGCGTTTGACATTGAGGAGGTGTGGTTGTTTGACCTCAGACCCATTACGGATGCAGGCAATGAGGCAGTGATCGCTGAGATCTTGGTTGAAAACAGCAGAGGTGTATTTAGAGGGCAGGTTGGTTAGGATGATATCTATGAGGGTGCCTGTGTTTACTGATTTGTGTTTGCACCAGGTGGGTTCATTGATAATTTGTGTGAGATTGAGGGCATCAAGCTTAGATTGTAGGGTGGTCGGGGTGTTAAGCATGTCCCAGTTTAGGTCACCTAGCAGCACAAGGTCTGAAGATAGATGGGGGCCGATGAGTTCACATATGGTGTCAAGGGCACAGCTGGGGGCAGAGGGTGGTCTATAGCAAGTGGCAACGGTGAGAGACTTGTTTCTGTAAAGGTGGATTTTTAGGAGTAGAAGCTTGAATTGTTTGGATCTCTCTGCAGTAGATTGCAACACCGCTCCCTTTGGCAGTTCTATCTTGTCGAAAAATGTTATAGTTAGGGATGGAAATTTCAGGGTTTTTGGTGGACTTCCTAAGTCAGGATTCAGACACGGGTTGGCAGAGTGTGCTAGGGAAGTGTGCTAGGGCAGTGAATAAAACAAACTTAGGGAGGAGGCTTCTGATGTTAACATGCATGAAACCAAGGCTTTTACGGTTACAGAAGTCAACAAATGATAGCGCCTGGGGAGTGGGAGTAGGGCTAGGCACTGCAGGGCCTGGGTTAACCTCCACATCACCAGAGGAACAGAGGAGGAGTAGGATAAGGGTACGGCTAAAGGCTAAAAGGACTGGTCGTCTAGTATTTTCGGACCAGATAGTGAAAGGAGCAGATTTATGGGTACGGTAGAAATCAATTCAAGGCGAAATATACAGACAAAGGTATGGTAGGAAGTGAATACAGTGAGGGTAAACCTGTGCATAGAGTGACGATGAAAGAGATATTGTCTCTAGAAATATTGTTTAAACCAGGTGATGTCTCCGCATGTGTGGGAGGTAGTACTGTGTTAACTAAGGCGCATTGAGCAGGGCTAGAGGCTCTACAGTGAAATAAGGCAATAATTACTAACCAAAACTGCAATGGACAAGGCATATTGACAATATCAAGAGGCATGCGTAGCCTAATGGTCATAGGAGTCCAGTGTGTGGCTTCAGGCAGCTAGCAGGCCGGGGCCTTGGAGGGACGTCTTGACGGGAGAAAGTCTGTTTTGGCCCCCTCGTGTTGTTCTGTCGGTATACGGAGAGCGGGGCTCATTTCTGGTAGTGTGCTAGTGAATGGGCTTGTTGGAGCCTGGTTGGAGTGATGAACTACTATTGTAGTCCACAAAGCGCTAGTAGAATTCTATTCCATTCCATTCACTGTCATGAAGAGTAATATCCTAACTGCCGTTGAGCCATTCATACATTCATTAATTAATTCTTTGTTCCTTCATTTATTAATTCATTCATTGCCTAGAATATTTAGAATGTGTATTCGTCATCACTAGGACCAGCCAAGATCTTCAGAGGTAGAATTTCCCCAAGAACCCAGACATTTAAGAATCAATGGACTACAATCTAACAAAAGAATGTGTCCGATGGACCTCTTAAACTAACAGTCCGATGTGCTCTGGACAGCTAGCAGGCCGTCGCTAGCATGCTAGCAGCTGGGCATATGGGGGACATTGCGACGGCGGAGCCAGTTGAGAAGGAACCCTTTGGGCGAATCACGTAGGTGGTCCAGTCGTGATGGATTGGCGGGGGTCCAGGCCAGTTGGAAAAATAGGTATTGAAGCCCAAGGAGTGGCTGATGGATCTCTACGGCTACCCGGGAGATGTGCCTAGCAGATAGGCCTAGCAGGCTGGTTCCAGGCTAATTGGTTCTTGCTTCGGGACAAAGACATTAGCCAGGAGTGGCCACCCGGGTAGCAGCTAGCTAGCTGCGATGACTCAGCTGAAAAAAGGTTCAGGGCGTGCGGTAGGAATCTGGAGACGTGGAGAAAAATAGGTCCGATTTGCTTTGGTTTGAGTCGCGCTGTGTAGACTGGCGAGAGTTGTCCGTGATAGAGGTAGCTGGTGTCCGCTAGCAGTGGCTAGCTGACTAGTACCTAGTTAGCTGGCTAGCTTCTGTTCCGGCTCAGAAGATGAATCAGCAGGGTTCTGTGTGGTAAACCAGGCCAATTGTCAGACTAGGTATAGTGGCCAAAGAAATTGTCCGATGGGCCTCTTAAGCTAGCAGTTCGATGCGCTCTAGATAGCTAGATAGCTAGATAGCTATCGGGCTGCGGTTAGCTAGTAGCTAGTTATCTGGTAGCCAGTTAGCTTTTGATGGGGTTTCAGATCTTAAGTATAAAATAGCAGATCCGTACCGCATTGGGTGAGGCGCGTTGCAGGAGAGTATATTCAGTCCTTAGATGGAAAGTAATATTGAAATATATATGAAAAATATACACGAAAAACACACAAAAAAAAAAGAAATCGATGTATAGACAGTACAAGACAAAAACAAACGTTTTTGTCTTCTCCTATACTTCTCCTCATTTCCTGTCTTCTCCTATACCACAGCACATTTTACAATGGCAAAATGAATTTCCTGTCTTCTCCTAGACTACAGTACAGTCTACAATGGGTAAACTAATTTCCTGTCTTCTCCTAGACTACAGTACAGTCTACAATGGGTAAACTACTGGAGGTGAATTCTTGGCATTCACACCTCTCCAACTGCTGTCACACTGAACTGGGATGGTGGCAGGTAACATGCCAGCAGAATGCTGCATCATATCTGGTAGTGTGTTAGTGAATGGGCTTGTTGGAGGCTGGTTGGAGAACCATCATATCTCCAACCAGCCTCCAACAAGCCCATTCACTAACACACTACCAGAAATGATGGTTCTCCAACCAGGCTCCAACAAGCCCATTAGTGAATGGGCTTGTTGGAGCCTGGTTGGAGAACCATCACATCTGGTAGTGTGTTAGTGAATGGGCTTGTTGGAGCCTGGTTGGAGAACCATAATGTATGGTAGTGTGTTAGTGAATGGGCTTGTTGGAACCTGGTTGGAGAACCATCAGATCTGGCAGTGTGTTAGTGAATGGGCTTGTTGGGGCCTGGTTGGAGAACCATCACATCTGGTAGTGTGTTAGTGAATGGGCTTGTTGGAGCCTGGTTGGAGAACCATCACATCTGGTAGTGTGTTAGTGAATGAGCTTGGTGGTGCCTGGTTGGAGAACCATCAGATCTGGTGTGTGTTAGTGAATGGACTTGTTGGAGGCTGGTTGGAGAACCATCAGATCTGGTAGTGTGTTAGTGAATGGACTTGTTGGAGCCTGGTTGGATAACCACCAGATCTGGTAGTGTGTTAGTGAATGGGCTTGTTGGAGCCTGTTTGAAAAACCATCACATCTGGTAGTGTGTTAGTGAATGGGCTTGTTGGAGCCTGGTTGGAGAACCCTCATTTCTGTTAGTGTGTTAGTGAATGGGCTTGTTGGAGCCTGGTTGGAGAACCATCAGATCTGGTAGTGTGTTAGTGAATGGGCTGAAGTGAATGGGCTTGTTGGAGCCTGGTTGGAGAACCATCATTTCTGGTAGTGTGTTAGTGAATGGGCTTGTTGGAGGCTGGTTGGAGAACCATCATTTCTGGTAGTGTGTTAGTGAATGGGCTTGTTGGAGCCTGGTTGGAGAACCATCAGATCTGGCAGTGTGTTAGTGAATGGGCTTGTTGGAGCCTGGTTGGAGAACCATCATTTCTGGTAGTGTGTTAGTGAATGGGCTTGTGAAGCCTGGTTGGAGAACCATCATTTCTGGTAGTGTGTTAGTGAATGGGCTTGTTGGAGCCTGGTTGGAGATCCATTAGATCTGGTGTGTGTTAGTGAATGGGCTTGTTGGAGGCTGGTTGGAGAACCATCAGATCTGGTAGTGTGTTAGTGAATGGGCTTGTTGGAGCCTGGTTGGAGAACCATCAGATCTGGTAGTGTGTTAGTGAATGGGCTTGTGAAGCCTGGTTGGAGAACCATCATTTCTGGTAGTGTGTTAGTGAATGGGCTTGTTGGAGACTGGTTGGAGAACCATCATTTCTGGTAGTGTGTTAGTGAATGGGCTTGTTGGAGCCTGGTTGGAGAACCATCAGATCTGGTGTGTGTTAGTGAATGGGCTTGTTGGAGGCTGGTTGGAGAACCATCAGATCTGGTAGTGTGTTAGTGAATGGACTTGTTGGAGCCTGGTTGGATAACCACCAGATCTGGTAGTGTGTTAGTGAATGGGCTTGTTGGAGCCTGTTTGAAAAACCATCACATCTGGTAGTGTGTTAGTGAATGGGCTTGTTGGAGCCTGGTTGGAGAACCCTCATTTCTGTTAGTGTGTTAGTGAATGGGCTTGTTGGAGCCTGGTTGGAGAACCATCAGATCTGGTAGTGTGTTAGTGAATGGGCTGAAGTGAATGGGCTTGTTGGAGCCTGGTTGGAGAACCATCATTTCTGGTAGTGTGTTAGTGAATGGGCTTGTTGGAGGCTGGTTGGAGAACCATCATTTCTGGTAGTGTGTTAGTGAATGGGCTTGTTGGAGCCTGGTTGGAGAACCATCAGATCTGGCAGTGTGTTAGTGAATGGGCTTGTTGGAGCCTGGTTGGAGAACCATCATTTCTGGTAGTGTGTTAGTGAATGGGCTTGTGAAGCCTGGTTGGAGAACCATCATTTCTGGTAGTGTGTTAGTGAATGGGCTTGTTGGAGCCTGGTTGGAGATCCATTAGATCTGGTGTGTGTTAGTGAATGGGCTTGTTGGAGGCTGGTTGGAGAACCATCAGATCTGGTAGTGTGTTAGTGAATGGGCTTGTTGGAGCCTGGTTGGAGAACCATCAGATCTGGTAGTGTGTTAGTGAATGGGCTTGTGAAGCCTGGTTGGAGAACCATCATTTCTGGTAGTGTGTTAGTGAATGGGCTTGTTGGAGACTGGTTGGAGAACCATCATTTCTGGTAGTGTGTTAGTGAATGGGCTTGTTGGAGCCTGGTTGGAGAACCATCAGATCTGGTGTGTGTTAGTGAATGGGCTTGTTGGAGGCTGGTTGGAGAACCATCAGATCTGGTAGTGTGTTAGTGAATGGGCTTGTTGGAGGCTGGTTGGAGAACCATAATTTATGGTAGTGTGTTAGTGAATGGGCTTGTTGGAACCTGGTTGGAAAACCATCATATCTGGCAGTGTGTTAGTGAATGGGCTTGTTGGAGCCTGGTTGGAGAACCATCAGATCTGGTAGTGTGTTAGTGAATGGGCTTGTTGGAGGCTGGTTGGAGAACCAACAGATCTGGCAGTGTGTTAGTGAATGGGCTTGTCGGAGCCTGGTTGGAGAACCGTCACTTCTGGCAGTGTGTTAGTGAATGGGTTTGTTGGAGCCTCGTTGGAGAACCATCACATCTGGTAGTGTGTTAGTGAATGGGCTTGTTGGAGCCTGGTTGGAGTGATGAACTACTATTGTAGTCCACAAAGCGCTAGTAGAATTCTATTCCATTCCATTCACTGTCATGAAGAGTAAAACCCTAACTGCCGTTGAGCCATTCATACATTCATTCATTAATTCTTCGTTCCTTCATTTATTAATTCATTCATTGCCTAGAATATTTAGAATGTGTATTCCTCATCACTAGGACCCGTCAAGATCTTCAGAGGTAGAATTTCCCCAAGAACCCAGACATTTAAGAATCAATGGACTACAATCTAACAAAACACTTTTAATTGATTAAAAGCCTGTCATCACTGTAGAGGTTTTGATGAGAAAACCTCCACCAGTACAGTGGTCTCTCGTAATAGTGTTTTGTTTTCCATAAGGACTGCAGTAATGCTATAGAATGTCTCTGTATAGCATTGCTCAAATCCCACAGCATAGCTACAGTAGATACTGTGATGCTGCATAGTAGAAATATCCCACTGGAACCCTGTGTGCTGTATATAGTATTGCCATCGCTCTGACATACAGAGTATCATGACCTGTTCCACAGAGCTGTAGGTGGAGGAATGCTGATTACTTTAAGTTCCTTCTGTGTCATCATTAATAATAACACTATTTCCTATAGATCAATATAGCAGTAATGTAGGATAATATTTTGTCCTCTGAGTGTCATGCAGAGTAGGGTAATATAATATTGCACTCCAGAGGATTAGGGGACTGAAGTATAATATTAGTTGTACTGTCCCACGAGACAAAAAGTCAATGTGAATCAGTGTTCTATCAATATTACATGTTGTCATATTTCCATACTGACATTCAACATCCAAGGATTTTTGGTTGTATTTGCAAAAACGTATTGACATACAGTCAGGTCCAAAATTATTGATAAAGATTAAAAAAAAAAAAACACTGTATAAAATAAAAGTTTATTTATTTAACTAGGCAAGTCAGTTAAGAACAAATTCTTAATTTCAATGACAGCCTAGGAACAGTGGGTTAACTGCCTTGTTCAGGGGCAGAATTACAGATTTTTACCTTGTCAGCTCAGGGATTCGATCTAGCTACCTTTCGGTTACTGGGCCAACGCTCTAACCACTAAGGTACCTGCCTCCCCAATAATACAAATACTGAGCTATATTGTACGCTTAAAAAAAAATAGAAAATTATATTATTTTATACTAGTACAATTGTCAGAGAAAGAGATTTGGTTTAAAAATAAATTATTTTCTTTCACAAAAAGGGTCAAAATTATTGGCACCCCTGTTTTCAATACTTTTCTATACCTCACCTTGCGAGGATAACAGCACTGAGCCTTTTTCTAAAATGTTTTATGAGATTGGAGATCATACTGGGAGGGATCTTAGACTATTCCTCTAGGACTGGTAGTTACCAGGGACCTCACAATGCAATATGATCATTTCTTAGGTGCCGATACGATATGTAGTTTGATTCTCACGATTCTCACAATTCTGTATTTTGATTTGATACTGCGATTCTATTGCGATTTGATGTTACAAACGTATTGCTCACTATATGTCTGCTGCAGAGAGATAAGAGAGCATGAGAAAACGAGTTTTTATCAGTCAAGGAAATAAAAGTACTTAAAACATGTTGGCTCACTATTCAAAAAGAAGACGGAGAAATACAGTAGCTATATGATGAAAAATACTGGACTTTTGGTGCAGGTACAGCCAATTAGCGCTAGCTAACGCTACCGATAGTAAAAAAATACATCGATACTTGGAGTGAAATAACAATATAATATCATCCAAAAATAATATTGCGATATGCTACTGTCCCCCATCACGACATTCCTCTGTACAGAATATTTCCAGATCCTTGATATCGTTTGTCTGCGCTCATGGACTGCCCTCTTCAATTCAAACCATGTCTGTTCAAGTTCGGAGACTGAGACGGCCATTGCAAAATGTTGATTTTGTGGTCAATTAACCATTTCTTTATGGACTTTGATGTGTGCCTGGCAAAGGCAATCAAGTTTTCGGTTAAAATGTCCTGGTACTGGGTAAAGTTCATGATGCCGTTGACCTTAACAAGGGCCCCAGGACCAGTGGAAGCAATCTACCCAAATAAAATCAAATGTTATTTGTCGCTTGGTAAACAGCAGGTGTAGACTAACCGTGAAATGTTTACTTACGGGCCCTTCCCAACAATGCAGAGAGAAAGAAAATAGAGAAATAATAGAAAACTAGGAATAAAGTGACTAGGCAACAGGATAGATAATAAACAGTAGCAGCAGTGTATGTGATGAGTCAAAAACGTTTGTGCAAAAAGGGTAAATGCTGCTAGTCTGGGTAGCTATTTGGTTAACTATTTAACTAACTATTTAGCAGTCTTATGGCTTGGGGGTGGAAGCTGTTCAGACTTGGGTGGCTGGAGTATTTGACCATTTTTAGGGCCTTCCGCTGACACCGCCTGATATAGAGGTCCTGGTTGGCAGAGAGCTCGGCCCCAGTGATGTACTGGCTGTAAGCACTACCCTCTGTAGCGCCTTGAGATCAGATGCCAAGCAGTTGCCATACCAAGTGATGATGCAGCCAGTCAGGATACTCTCAATGGATACTCTCAATCAGCTGTATAACTTTCTGAGGATCTGAGGACCCATGCCAAATCTTTTCAGCCTCCTGAGGGGGAAGAGGCATTGTCGTGCCCTCATCACAACTATTTTGGTGTGTGTGGACAATGACAGATCCTTAGTGATGTGGACACCGAGGAACTTGAAGCTCTAGACCCGCTCCACTACAGCCCTGCCGATGTGAATGGGGGCGTTTCCTGTAGTCCACGATCAGCTCCTTTGTCTTGCTGACATTGAGGGAGAAATTGTTGTCCTGGCACCACACTGCCAGGTCTCTGACCTCCTCCCCATCTGTGATCAGGCCTACCACCGTTGTGTTGTCAAACTGTGCATGGCTTAGGAGCTCTATTTTCATGTCATCCAACAAATGCAAACGCCTGGAGTTTGCTAAACGGCATTGGCACTTGGATTGGAAAAGGTGCTATCGTCAGATGACATGAAAATAGAGCTCTTTGGCCAAGCACACCAATGGTATGAATTGAAAGAAAATAACCCCATACCTGCTGTAAACTATGTTGGTGGATCTTTGATGTTATGGGGCTATTTTGCTTCCACTGGTCCTGGGGCCCTTGTTATTTTCAACGACATAATGAACTTTACGCAAGGTGAGGCATTGAAAGGTATTAACAAAAGGGGCAGTGCTGTTATCCTCACAAGGTGAGGTATTGAAAGGTATTGAAAACAGGGGCAGTGCTGTTATCCTCACAAGGTGTGGTATTGAAAGGTATTGAAAACAGGGGCAGTGCTGTTATCCTGTGATGGTTCTTGTATGCAGGTCTATCGGAATCAAGTGCAGGAAACAGAGTTGAGACAAACTTCTTTACTAGAAGGACACAAACTCCTCAAACATTAGTAACCACTGCTCACGAACAACGGAGCCACAACGAACAGAGAATAATTACAGACAAAACCCAGGGCGTAACAGAGGGATTAAATAGGGACACATGGAATTAGGAAAATGGGAACCAGGTGTGAATGAGAAAAGACAAACAGAAAATGAGAAATGGATCGGTGGTGGCTAGAACTCCGGTGACGTCGACCGCCGGTAGCCGCCCGAACTAGGAGAGGGACCGACTTCAGCGGAAGTTGTGACATATCCTCACAAGGTAAGGTAATGAAACGTATTGAAAAAGGGGGCAGTGCTGTTATCCTCACAAGGTGAGGTATTGAAACGTATTGAAAAAGGGGGCAGTGCTGTTATCCTCACAAGGTGAGGTATTGAAACGTACTGAAAACAGGGGCAGTGCTGTTATCCTCACAAGGTGAGTTATTGAAACGTTTTGAAAACAGGGGTGAATTTTATTTTTGATCCCTATCTTTTTTAGAAAATAGATTTTACTTGTTCAAAAAAATCTATTTCTCTGAGCAATTGTATTAGTATAACATAATATAAATCAAACAAGTTTTTTGAACATATAATATAGCTCAGTATTTGTATTATTTATGTTCTACAGTGTGTTTTGCTCATTTTTATCAAGGGTGCCAATACTTTTATGTTCCCCTGTCTGTGCAGTGTAGGTGTAGTAGAGTGCCTTCATAAAGTATTCACACCCCTTTCATTTTCACATTTTGTTGTTTTTACTGCCTGAATTTAAATGTAGATTTTGTGTCACTGATCTACACACAATACACCATAATGTCAAAGGGGAATTGTGTTTGTCGAACATTTTTGAAATGAATGAACAATTAAAAGCTGAAATGTCTTGAGTCACTAAGAATTCAACCCCTTTGTTATGGCAAGCCTAAATAAGTTCAGGAGTAACAATGTGCTTAACAAATCACATAATAAGTTGCATGGAGTCATTCTGTGTTAAATAATAGTAGATAACATGATTTCTGAATGACTACCCCATCTCTATACCTCACACATACAATTATCTGTAAGGTCCCTCAATCGAGCACAGATTCAACCACAAAGACCAGGCAGGTTTTTCAATGCCTCGCAAAGAAGGGAACGAATTGGTAGATGTATAAAATAAAAAACAGATGCTGAATATCCCTTTGAGCACGTTGAAGTAATTTACTAGGTTTTGAATGGTGTATCAATACACCCAGTCACTACAAATTGTCCTTCCTAACTCAGTTGCAGGAGAGGAAGGAAACTACTCTGGGATTTCACCAGAAGGCCAATGCTGATTTTAAAACATTTACAGAGATTAATGGTTGTGATATGAGAATGATGGATCAACAAGATTGTAGTTACTCCACAATACTAACCTAAATGGAAGAGTGAAAAGAATGAAGCCTGTACAGAAAATTGATATTCCAAAATATGCATATGTTTTCAATAAGGCACATATGTAATACTGCAAAAGAATGTGGCAAGAAATGAACTTTTTGTTCAGAATACAAAGTGTTATGTTCGGGGCAAATCCAACACAACACATCACTGTGTACCAATCTTCATATTTTCAAGTATGGTGGTGGCAGCATCATGCAATGAGTATGCTTGTCATCGGCAAAGACTAGGGACTTTTTTAGGATAAAAAGAAACAGAATACAGCTAAGCACAAGGGTGAATACTTATCTAATCAAGAAATATTTGTGTTTTATTTTTCGTACATTTTTTATAAAATGTTAGAATTCTTCCTTTTTGACATTCGAGTATTTTGGGTAGATCGTTGGCCAAAAATTACAATTAAATCAATTTGAATCCCACTTTTATAACACAACAAAATGTGTAAAAAATCAAGGGGTGTGAATACTTCCTGAATGCACTGTATAGTCTATAGTAATTCCCTGTAGACGGTAGTGTCATGTGGGGTAATAACTCCAGCAGCAGCAGTGGAGTGAACAGTAAAGTGCAGCTGCAGCTCAATGCTTCTCATATTAATTGGCCCATACTTCAATCACAGTCACTGGAGTGTGTCCTCTCTGATGGAACAGATCCTCTCTCTCTCTCACTCACTCACTCACTCACTCACTCACTCACTCACTCACTCACTCACTCCACTCACTCACTCACTCACTCACTCACTCACTCACTCACTCACTCACTCACTCTCCTATCTATCTCTGTCATGTGAGAGCAGTACCAGCAAGAGGCTGCTTTCACATTGTACATAATGTCCACCCTGATCAGTCTGTACTCCTGGTGGAGAACTACTGTACACCGTAGTGTTGTTTTTACTGCACGGCTGTAAACAGTTATGGTAAAGAGCTGTGTTGCTCGGGCTCTGTGCTGTGCCACAGACCCCATGGCCATCACAAGCTATTCAAGTGACAAACGACATAGCCATCCATCAACTTGCGCTGACACCAGGCCCTCTCAGGGAAATACAGTACACTACATTTGTAAATGAGACGTGTGCTAAATGCCAGGTTAAGATAGTCACATCAATGTGATGGTACTTGTTTATGTGGAAAACTTTAGATTGGGGTGTAAGGATCTTAATCTGACAACAAACTGCTCTGGAATACAAACCATCTGGATGTTTACTGGATGTTTTCTTCTGGCAAGAAGATGAATAATATAATATGGTTTTTATGCTGTTTCACCATTTCACTGATAAAACTCAATATCGTAGCTCCACTCCTCCATAGCTTATATCTCCACACTCGACTCGCTCACACCAGCATTTCAGAACCTTTAACAAGCAAATATACTGTATATGTTTATTGACTACAAGGGGGCAATAACTTTTTCAATTGGGTGTTGCATAACTTTGTCAATGAAACAATATAACAAATCCAATAGTATAAAACGTGGCTAATGAACCTAGCCATCTGAATGTAAAAAGCGAGCAAGTATCCATTTTGTTTGTAATTGAAGATGTGATAACATTCAGTATCAGAAATATTCAAAAATAGAGAAAATCTGAAAGGGGGCAAATACTTTTTCACAGCACAGTTTATGTTTACACGAGCACCTGTTTCTAGTGCCTATTACTTAGCCTCAGGTTTTCAACATGCTGCAACCTTCAACCCTAGAGAACAAAATAACACTGTCCCAATTCAACATATCTTAACGTTGATCTTTTCAGTAGTCTGAGTATACAGGGCATTCGAAAAGTAATCAGACCCTTTGACTTTTTCCACAATTTGTTACGTTACAGGCTTATTCGAAAATTTATTAAACCATTTTTCCCCTAATCAATCGACACACAGTACCCCATAATGTTGAAGCAAAAACAGGCTTTGAGAAAAAAAATGAAATATCACATTTGCATAAGTATTCAGACCCTTTACTCAGTACTTTGTTGAAGCACCTTAGGCAGCGATTACAGCCTAGAGTCTTCCTGGGTATGACACTCCAAGTATGGCACACCTGTACTTGGGGAGTTTCTCCCATTCTTCTCTGCAGATCCTCTCAAGCTGTGTCAGGTTGGATTGGGTTGACTTGTCCCGAAGCCACTCCTGCGTTGTCTTGGCTGTGAGCTTAGGGTCGTTGTCCTGTTGGAAGGTGAACCTTCGCCCCAGTCTGAGGTCCTGAGCACTCTGGAGCAGGTTTTCATCAAGGATCTCTCTGTACTTTGCTCCGTTCATCTTTGCTTCGATCCTGACTAGTTTCCCAGTCCCTGCCAATGAAGTCAAAGTCAAAGTCACCATTATTAGTCAGTTGTACAACCGAATGCCTTCAACTGAAATGTGTCTTCCGCATTTAACCCAACCCCTCTGAATCAGGGAGGTGCGGGGGGCTGCCTTAATCAACATCCACGTCTTCGGCGCCCGGGGAACAGTGGGTTAACTGCCTTGTTCAGGGGCAGAACGACAGATTTTTACCTTGTCAGCTCGGGGATTCGAACTTGCAACCCTCCGGTTACATGCTGCCACCACCATGCTTCACCATAGGGATGGTGCCAGGTTTACTCCAGACGTGATGCTTGGAATTCAGGCCAAAGTGTTCAATCTTGGTTTCATCAGACTAGGGAATCTTGTTTCTCATGGTCTGAGAGTCTTTAGTTTCCTTTTGGCAAACTCCAAGCGGGCTGTCATGTGCCTTTTACTGAGGAGTGGCTTCCGTCTGGCCAATCTACCATAAAGAAATGATTGGTGGAGTGCTGCAGAGATGGTTGTCCTTCTAGAAGGTTCTCACATCTCCACACAGGAACTCTAGAGCTCTGTCAGAGTGACCATCTGGTTCTTGATCACCTTCCTGACCAAGGCCCTTCTCCCTCGATTGCTCGGTTTGGCCAGGCAGCCAGCTCTAGGAAGGGTCTTGGTTCCAAACTTCTTCCATTTAAGAATGATGGCCACTGTGTTCTTGGGAACCTTCAATGCTGGAGAATATTTTTGGTACCCTTCGACAGAATCCAATCTCGGAGCTCTACGGACAATTCCTTTGACCTCATGGCTTGGTTTTTGCTCTGACATGCACTGTCAACTGTGGGACCTTATATAGACAGGTGTGAGCCTTTCCAAATCAAGTCCAATCAATTAAATTTGCCACAGGTGGACTCAAATCAAGTTGTAGAAACATCTCAAGGATGACCATTGAAAACAGGATGCACCTGAGCTCAATTTAGACGCTCATAGCTAAGGGTCTGAATATTTATGTAAATAAGGTATTTCTGTTTTTTAAATTTCCAAACCTGTTTTAGCTTTGTCATTATGGGGTACTGTGTGTAGATTGCTATTGATTTTATTTATTTAATCAATTTTACAATAAGGCTGTAACGTATCAAAATGTGGAAAAAATCAAGGTGTCTGAATACTTTCCGAAGGCATTACGTCAACATTTCTGAACCTTGCATTTCCACGTACGCAGGCCTATGTCATATCTTTAACATCATGAGGCCCATGTCATATCTTTACCATCAATGAATCTAGGAAAGATACTGTAGTGCTGTTTAACCCAGGGGTGTCAAACATACAGCCCGCGTGGGCCAGTCCAATCTGGCCCACAGGTGATAATAAAAAAAATTCAGAGGGAGGGTCACCTCAATATCCTTTCAAATGACTAAAACCAAATCAAAACTGTGTAGAAATGTCAATGGACCTACATTCTGATAATGGACCTTCATGTCTCAAAGTAATGATGGACTGTTGTTTCTCTTTGCTTATTTGAGGTGTTCTTGCCATAATATGGACTTGGTCTTTTACCAAATAGGGCTATCTTCTGTATACCACCCCTACCTTGTCACAACACAACTGATTGGCTCAAACACATTAAGAAGGAAAGAAATTCCACAAATTAACCTTTAACAAGGCACACCTGCTAATTGAAATGAATTCCAGGTGACTACCTCATGAAGCTGGTTGAGAAATGCCAAGAGTGTGCAAAGCTGTCATCAAGGCAAAGGGTGGCTACTTTGAGGAATCTACAATATAAAATATATTTTGATTTGTTTAACACTTTTTTTGGTTACTACATGATTCAATATATGTTATTTCATGGTTTTGATGTCTTAACTATTATTCTGCAATGTAGAAAATAGTAAAAATAAAGAAAAACCCTTGAAGAATCCTTGAAAAACCCAAGCTAGAATGGTCCAAACACTCCAAGACAGTCGTGAAGAGGGCACGACAAAGCCTATTCCCCCTCAGGAAACCTCAAAAGGTTCTACAGCTGCAACTTTGAGAGCATCCTGACTGGTTACATCACTGCCTGGTACGGCAATTGCTCGACCTCTGACCGCAAGGCACTACAGAGGGTAGTGCGTACGGCCCAGTACATCACTGGGGCTAAGCTGCCTGCCATCCAGGACCTCTACACCAGGCGGTGTCAGAGGAAGGCCCTAAAAATTGTCAAAGACCCCAGCCACCCCAGTCATAGACTGTTCTCTCTACTACCGCATGGCAAGCAGTGCCAAGTCTAGGACAAAAAGGCTTCTCAACAGTTTTTACCCCCAAGCCATAAGACTCCTGAACAGGTAACCAAATGGCTACCCGGACCTTTTGCATTGTGTCCCGCCACCCACCACCCTCCAACCCCTTTTTTACGCTACTGCTACTCTGTTCATCATATACGCATAGTCACTTTAACCATAACTACATGTACATACTACCTCGCTACTTTTATAGCCTCGCTACTGTATATAGCCTCGCTACTGTATATAGCCTGTCTTTTTACTGTTGTCTTATTTCTTTACTTACCTATTCTTCACCTAATACCTTTTTTGCACTATTGGTTAGAGCCTGTAAGTAAGCATTTCACTGTAAGGTCTACACCTGTTGTATTCGGCGCACGTGACAAATAAACTTTGATTTGATTTATATCCAAACTTTTGACTGGTACTGTACAGTAGATGGTAAACCTATGCTCCTATTTTATAGTATACATGTAACCACACTAAAGGACACACAAAGATACACACAAACATGCGCGCACGCACACCACACATAAGTAGCCAATGTGCTTCTGCTTCCGCATTGCTTGCTCTTTGGGGTTTTAGGCTGGGTATCTGTAAAGGACTTGGTGACAACTGCTGATGTAAAAAGGGCTTTATATTGATTGATTGATTCCACTCATCTAAATTAAAAAGCCTCTCTGTGGAATCTGTCTACTCTTTATGCATCCCGAGCACTGTAGGGTCTCTCTCTGTGTGTGTGTGTGTGTGTGTGTGTGTGTGTGTGTGTGTGTGTGTGTGTGTGTGTGTGTGTGTGTGTGTGTGTGTGTGTGTGTGTGTGTGTGTGTGTGTGTGTGTGCCTGAGCTCACCCAGTCACCTGTGATCAGAGACACACTGTGTTATCATACGGCTCAATGTGTAATCTCACTCTGACATTATACTACTGCCTTTCATTTAATGCCTAGGACACAGCAACCTTCACAGAACACACACATAGACACAGACACACATGGACGCACACGCGGGCCACCCGCACACACACACACACACATGCGCACACACGCACACAGGTCTCAGAAATAAACTCCTGCATATTCTCATGCGATTCATATTAACACTCATCAAAATACACTTAGTAAGTACCATTAAGCACATCTTTATGCTACAATATACACACACAAATATCATTATCACCCCATTCACAAAACAGCGAGCTACAAATGCTTTACTAGTCCCCAGTGTTCAGTCATAAATAAGAGTAAGGTCAACCGCCTTCATGTAGAAAGAACTATCCCAGGGGATCCTGCAGCTCACACTTCCACACAATACAACACAACACAATACAACACAATAAACACAATACAATATGCTGTATTATTTCAATAAGAACCAGTGTACTAGACAAACTGGGGATTTCTATCACTCCATGATGTATTATTTGCTGTATTTTTATAATAAGTATGACTGTACCTCCTACTATCATCTGGACATGATCATGTCTTCTGCCATTCCTTCAGCTTTATTATAATGGGCTGTATAAGAAGCCTAGTACATTGCTGCTCTCTCTCCCTTGTTCTCTCTGCCAATTCCTGGATAATAACACTGTTTGTATATGGATACAAATGTAAATCACTTTCAATATACAACAATATGTTATGACAAACAACACTGTATTCCAGCATGACATATAAAGATGACTGTAAAAGTGGGGGAACACTCTGCCAATACCAGGGTCAATATCACTGCCGGCTGTAAGGGAGGCTGGTAGAGTACAGTAGTATATATTATTCTCCAGAGCTCAGACATGCAATACAGTAGAGAGGCACGAGACGGACTACCACTGCAATGCACACGGCCCGTCCCTCCACACTCCCCACCATCCATTCCTTCCCAAGTTGACTATAATGCCACATCATTTACTGGATTTACATATATATTGTTTTTTGGTTGAAATCCCTCTGTCAAGATGTCCTTATAACATACGACCTGCTGGATTATCTTACTACGTGTGTTTTAAAGGAAGTCATTTTCCCTCCCTGACCCCCTCCAATGCTTCAGGTTCTGAGCTGAGCTGGAGGGAACGGGAAGGAAGGGCTGGTGTTTGTTGCAGGGACACATACAATACCCAACACTGCCTATTCACTACAATAAAATCAAATGCGTGAAACTTAATGTGTATTCTGTACATAATATCTATAAATGTCCATCCAGCGTAACAAATGTCTAGCATACAGTGTTTACTGTACCTGGCAGCCCACCCACTGGGCATGAAATGAAGAATGAACTGGATATAAGCAAGACATTCTGGTTATCTTGGAGGACAATAGAAGGCCGATACTAAGGTGTTTCTCTCATCAGTAAAACAAATGAGTTTTGGCTTCATTTAGCCTTCATCACCAGGGAGCTTGAACGGCCCTCTAGAACTCTGCTCACTATTTATGTGAATAGATACTTTCCATTGATCCTTCCATTGATCAGAGATCCAGGAGTTAAATTGAAGGGGAATAAAGTGGAACAGAGTTACGACACTTAAGAACTAGAGAGGAAGTAAAATGGAAATTGAACAGATTTATGTTAATAAATTATTATGGAAAAATAAACTTATCGACAATTCCACCATCTCCAAAATGCCATTTAAATGACTGTAGAAATCTGCATCATAGTCTGTTACTGTGATAGATCAATTAAATATTGTGAGAGAGAGAGAGAGAGGTGCCATCACAGTAGCAAGATTTGTGACCTGTTGACACAAGAAAAGGGTAACCAGTGAAGAACAAACACCATTGTAAATAAAAACCCATATTTATGTATATTCATTTTCCCTTTTCTACTTCAACTATTTGCACATCGTTACAACACTGTATATAGCCATAATATGACATTTGAAGTTCCTTTGGAACTTCTGAGTGTAATGTTAACTTTTCATTTTTATTGTTTATTTCACTTTGGTTTATTATCTTTTTCACTTGCTTTGGCAATGTAAACACATGTTTCCCATGTCAATAAAGCCCTTTGAATTGAATTGAATTGAATTGAGAGAGAGGATGGACAGGAACCCTGCAGACACAGGAGGGGAGGCTTGAGGCACAGATCTTCACATCACTATTAGTGGTTATAGTGGATTTATTACACCAGCGTTTCTCAACCGTTACTGACAGCTCCCTCGATTGGTCAGCTGACACCAATTTAGTCTGTTCTCAAATGCTAATTGTCATTTCAGCTGTCGTAGAGGGAAACCAAGCCTAGCTTGCCAGTTCCAGGTTCATATGAGGTCTAGAAACACTGTGATCCAGAGCAACTATACCCGGGGGGGTCAACCTCAGGGGCCACCGTCTCTGCTGCTTCCCTTTTCTCACTAGCACTTACATCATCAATTAAAGGCATTGATTGGCTAGACAGTTCACTCTCCTGGCCAGGTCGACATCAGACACTAATTAAAAGGCTGGAATGAAAAGCAGAAGCAGCGGCAGATGCTGTAAAGCCCCCAAGGACTGGGGTCTGACATCCCTGAGCTAAAACACTCAACATCACAACCAGCTAATGGTAAAGAAACACCTGATGTTAAACACACTATATAACACAGAGTCCACACTGTTATCTGTCCTTAGAAAGGACACACTGATTTACTATATGTTAAGGAAACATACACACACACACCCACCTCCCCCCAAACAAACACACATATTGATCATTGTTAAATGAACTGGAACAGAGAAACATCAACCCTTCTAATTTGACACATTTCTAACACACAGACATTACCGTACACACACACAAACACAAATGCAACTCACAGGAAATAGAGAATGCCTGCGGGAGCAGATTTAAATGACAAAAAACTAAATCAGCTCCTAAATTGAATGCAATTCCACCTAACACAACATGTTGATACATAGCTGGTGTTGATAACCACAGAAATGTATTTTACTGGGTTGCAGGGGTTCAAACCGGTTCAGGGAACAGAACCAAAAAACAGAAAATAAAGACATTTTTAGAGGAAAAGAATCAGAACCGCGAACAAAAGTGATCTGTACTGTTCTTTTACGTTCCAGGCATTTTTTTCAGTCCCACAAAAAAAACGCAACAAGGCGCCTATGCAAAGCCCTCACACTGTCACTCCGAAACGTGTTCCAGTATGTGCCAGCCAGCTAAAAACCTTTACCAGTGTGTGTAGGCAACCTGCCCCTTCCCATCCGAAGCATAGGCTACTGTAGCCTGCTGATTCTGGGAGAAATTAGGGAGAGATTTTTTATTAGAGAATAATTAATTTTTTCAATGCTAGTTACAGATACTATAGTTTTCACGTTCCACATTGGATTTATTAACTACAAAGAGGTAACACGTGATTTTTATTCTGCTGCCGCTCTGCAAACACAAGCTTGTTAGCTAGCTAGCTCGGGTCCAACTTTAAGCCAACTCTCAGAAGTTCAAAGACATTCAAAGTCCCTCCATAGAAGACGCTGCTCCATAGGTATAATTCTGTGGGCCTAATTCTGACAGAAACACAGAGCCAAAAACATGAACCCAGAGGCAGCCAGTACCCAGGAGCTTTTTGCCACGCTGTCCCACCATGAGGAGACTGTCCAACGCCACGAAGCCGCTCTGGTTCAGCAAGAGGCCTTGATGGTTAGACATTCTCAACTTCTGTCGGAAATGCTGACTTCCATAAGGCAGATATCTGATCGACTCCCTCCGACAGCCGCTCCCGCCCCAGTACCTCAGATTCCAGTGCCCGTGGCAGTTCACCCCCTGGCTGAACCTCGCCTTCCGCCTCCCCAACGGTTCTCAGGTGATCCGAGTGCTTGTAAGTTTTTTTTTACCCAGTGTTCTCTCTCCTTCGAGCTGCAACCCTCGTCATACATCATCACCCTGCTGTCGGAAAAAGCCCTGGCCTGGGCCACTGCTGTGTGGGATGCCCAGAGTCCCTGCTGTGCCAGGTACTCCGCTTTTACTGAAGAATTCAAGCGAGTGTTCCAAGGTGTGCTTTCTGAAGGGTCTCGCCGACGCTATCCAAGACGAACTGGCCACTCGGGAACCACCGGACAATCTCGAGTCCCTGATCAAGTTGGCCTCGCGTATAGATCAGCGCCTGAGAGAGAGAGAACTCAACCGTAGACCTCCCGCCCTAGCTCCTATCGGTCCCAGCTCCGAGTCTCCACCTTTATCCCTGCTGGCTCCACCGGAACCCATGCAGATCGGACGCATCTCCCAGGATGAAAGAGACCGCCGGATGAGGGAGCAATGCTGTCTATATTGTGCTCTGCGTGTCCCGGGCTCCAGGGAAACGCACTGTCCCGTGCAGGCCTGGGGGGGACTGTAACGGGAAACATAACCTCCTCCCATCCATCCAACTCCCGTCTGCTCATTCCAGTCACCCTTTCCTGGGACAACCACGAGCTACCCCTTCAAGCCTTGATAGACTCTGGAGCTGCAGGTAACTTCATGGACGGCATCTGGGCTAAGGAGAATGGCGTTCCCTCTGAACCTCTCACTAACCCCATAAGGGTTACTACGTTGGATGGAAGCCCTCTGGGATCTGGACTTGTCATCTGCGTCACTGCTCCCTTACGACTATCAGTTTCCCAACACCAGGAAGTAATAAACTTTCATCTGATCCCCTGTTCCGAGTTTCCTCTCGTCCTTGGCTACCCCTGGCTGCACAGCCATAACCCTCACATCGACTGGTCCGTGGGCACTGTCAAGCAGTGGGGTCCTACGTGCCAAGCCACTTGCATCTTCCCGAGTTCCCCGAGGTCTCCTCCCGAGTCTCTAGAATCCATCGACCTGTCCCGAGTTCCCGAGTGTTACCATGACCTCAAGCCGGTATTCAGCAAACAGAGGGCCACCCCACTACCACCCCATAGACCTTACGATTGCCCCATCAACCTGTTTCCAGGCACCTGTGGAACCCGAATCCAAATGGACTCCAGGAAGGTAGAGGCGGTAACGGATTGGCCCACCCCTAAGTCCGTTAAGGAAGTTCAGCGTTTCTTGGGCTTCACAAACTTTTACCGCAAGTTCATCAAAAACTTCAGCTCGGTGGCAGCTCCTCTCTCAACTTTAACCAAGTGTGGCAACGCAAGGTTTCTGTGGGGAAAAGAAGCTGAGACGGCCTTCCAAGGACTCACGCAGCGCATCCTCTCTGCTCCCATCCTGACACTACCTACAGTGGATGAACCTTTTGTGGTTGAGGTAGATGCCTCAGAGGTTGGTGTTGGAGCTGTCCTGTCTCAGAGGGGTGAAGACAAGAAGCTCCACCCTTGCACCTTCTTCTCACACCGGCTTACCCTGGCCGAGAGGAATTACGATGTGGGGGATCGTGAACTCCTAGCTGTTAAGATGGCATTGGAAGAATGGAGACACTGGCTCGAGGGGGCTTCTCAACCGTTTCAAGTGCTTACGGACCACAAAAATCTGGAGTATATCCAGCAGGCGAAGCGGTTGAACTCCAGACAAGCTCGATGGTCTCTTTTTTTCAATCGATTTCACCTATCGGCCCGGGTCGAAGAATCTCAAACCGGACGCGTTGTCCCGAGTCTACGCTCCTGCCGTTAGAGAAGATACTGACATGCGTGTTCTTCCTACCGCTAAGATCGTGCTCAAGCTACCGAACCGGGTCCGATAGGAGGGCCTGCCAATCGGTTGTTTGTCCCCAAGGCAGCGAGGTCCCAGGTGCTTCTGTGGGGACACTCCTCTCGCCTCACCTGTCACCCGGGAGTAGGTCGCACCTTGGAGTTCATCCAGCGAAAGTTCTGGTGGCCCACCATAAAAGAAGACGTTGGCACCTTCGTCAAGGCCTGTCCCGTGTGCTGCCAGGGCAAATCTTCTCACCTCCGCCCTCAAGGACTCCTTCACCCTTTATCTATCCCCCACCGACCCTGGTCCCATATCTCGTTGGACTTTATTACTGGCCTTCCTCCGCCCCTTGGTAATACTACTATCCTAGTCATCATCGACAGGTTTTCTAAGGCGGCCAGGTTCATCCCCTTGACTAAGTTACCTTCGGCTAAGGAAACGGCTGAGCTGGTAATTAACCACGTGTTCCGAGTCTTTGGCATTCCTCAGGATATGGTTTCCAAAAGAGGCCTCCAGTTTGCCTCAAGGTTTTGGAAGGCCTTCTGCCAGCTCATAGGGGCCACTGCCAGTCTATCTTCAGGGTACCACCCGGAGTCCAACGGCCAAACCGAGAGGATGAATCAAGAGCTGGAAACCGCCCTCAGATGTATGGCTCCCAATAACCCGTCCACATGGTCGTCTTTCATCGTTTGGGCTGAGTACGTGCACAACACCTTGCGCTCCTCCTCCACTGGTATGTCCCCTCACGAGAGTCAGTTTGGCTATGCCCCCCCATTATTCCCTGACCAGGAGGCAGAAGTTGGAGTGCCTTCAGCCCTGAAGTTCATCAGACGCTGTCGGCTTACGTGGAGGAAGACCCGTCTCAATCTTCTGCGTTCCTCACAGCGGTACCAACGACAAGCCAACAGACGTCGCCGTCCCGGCCCCAACCTGCGCCCCGGCCAGAGAGTCTGGCTCTCCACAAAAAACGTACCTCTACTGGTGGAGTCTCGCAAGCTGTCCCAGAAATACATCGGCCCCTTTAAGGTTTCCAGGAGAGTTAACCCCGTTACATATCGCCTGCAATTATCCATATCCCTTAAGATTAATCCCACATTTCACATCTCCTTATTAAAACCTGTTGTTTTTTCTCCCCTTGTCCTGGCAGGCAGACCCCCCCCCCTCCGCCCCGTGTCATCGGAGGCCAGCCAGCTTATACTGTCCACCGGATACTGGACTCCCGCCGGGTGCAGCGGTCCTGGCAGTATCTGGTGGACTGGGAAGGCTACGGTCCCGAAGAACGCTCCTGGGTTCCTGCCAAAGACATACTGGACCCTGACCTCATTCGACAGTTTAGGGTTCTCCACCCTGAGAAAGCTGGTAGGAACGTCAGGAGCCGTTCCTAGAGGGGGGATTCTGTCAACATTCGGCCAGGTTTTTTCCGGGTTTTGTCCACTAGAGGCTCCCATTGTGTCTTTTTTGTCTGATCCTTTTGTTTTCCCTTGTTTCCAGTTATTATTTGCACCTGTGCCTCGTTTCCCTTGTATGTATTTAAACCCTTAGTTTTCCTTAGTTCTTTGCTCTGTGTTTGAATGTTAGCACCCAGCCTCAGTGAAGCTGTGAACGTTTGTTGCTCCAGTTGGACTCTCTTGTGGAACTCTGTTTTGGTATCATCAGACTATTTTCTGCTGTTCCTTCTTTCCTTGTGGATTTACCTTTTTGTCTTGGTGGAATACCTTTTGTGCCTATTAAAACACCGTCTCTATTACTGCTGTGTCTGCCTCATCTTCTGGGTTCTGCTGACTATTAGTGGCTCAGTTTGGTAAGTGACTGGTTCTCACACCAGAGACCCGAGTTCGTGACTGGGTCCTGACAAATTCAGATCACACATTTCATAACAATGCCCAGCGCTTCAAGCCAAGCCTTCTCCCCACCTGCAAAATTACAGTCGCATCTCGCACACTTGTCTGTCTATTATGCATGTAGAAAACTATAGCCTAGGCAGCCGATAGTGCCTAGGCTAAAACAACTATAGTTTGCCTGCCCCGTAGCAAGCTGCTCTATCCGCACTGAATGGTGAATTAATTGAATGACGAGCTGATAAAAAAAAACACATTTCAGAGGTTTAAAAAAGGAAGAGAAAGGGACTATTTAAACCATTACTTTTTGGGGGTTTCGAACCGTTTCAGAACTTTATTTTGCAGTTTAGAACAGTGGAATGGAACACTGCTAGGTTGTAGATGTAGTCAACTAACTCTCACAGTCTCACGTCAGAATTAGACTTTCATCCATGTTTCTTAAAAGTCACATTTCAAAGTTGTTGCAAACGTCAGATTTCAAAGTGTTTAAGGTTACATTCAGGCATTAACTCAGAGTGGTTAAGTTAAGGTTTACGGTTTGGGATAGGTTTAAAACAAAAATGTAAAAAACAACTTACTGTCGATGGATTGGAATCAGAGACAGATGCTTTCGTCAATCCGCCACCCTGTCCACAACACCCTAGCAAATCCCAAACCTACTTGAAGGTAACAGCACTCACTGTTGCCCCTAGTGGCCGGTTTCCACGTCTTCTCCCAACGTCCTCAGACATGGACGGACGTTGAATACTGACTTGTAACATGCATATCTGTCTCTGCATATCTGTCACACCATATCTGTCTCTGCCTCCGCTCACTACTGGGGGTGCCGGAAACACTCCTGTATGCCTTCAAACGGCTGCAGAACACCTTGACTGGGGAAACACACCTCTCAGAGATGGTTAACTCTAGAGATCATGTCGATCTCCACTGAGTTAGGTAAATCTGCTTTAGTTTTTTTTTAATTGGTGCCTCTAGGTCAATTCAAAAAGCTGATTGAGGACATCATGTGTATGCAGGGCTCATCTGTGAAAGAGACCATGGTCTCACTAATAGTGATGGGGGAAAACATTGATACTTACATACAGGGATATTATTTTTGGAAGATATATCGTCTTGTTTTGACAATAAGTATTGTGATAATATTGTATCGTGAGGTCCCTGGCAATTCCCAGCCCTACAGGATAACACATACAAACGCACATACTTGTGTCTATTTCACACAGCCAACGTCCAAGAGGTGATGACTGACCTTCATGAGGTCCAGTGGAGTATGTCAGAGCAGCCAGCAGGAGATAGAGCTGAGGTGAGATCCACCCTCCTCTGTGTTCTCAGGGGCTCCAGGTCTGCAGGTTGCTGAAGGAACTGTCATGGACTTGACTGGACTGTCCTGCTGGGCATTTCTCACACCCCATCAATGTGATGAGAATTAGCTACTGCTACTGCACACTCTCATCAGTGTGTGATTGTGTGACGTTAGAAGCAGGAGGACACAGTGTCATTAACTGTCTTTTGGGGGTAGCTTTAAATGTTGTTTGCACCTTGACAAAGTTTGCAACAGTCCCTTTGATAGAGAGAGGATAAGAGGAAACACGACAGCATCCTGATCACTATAGTGGTTTATCTACCTTTCAATTTGGGTTACAAACTTTACAGCTGGTTCAAATACTGAGCAAATCTGTCCACAAGACTGATAAACGACAGTGAATATTCCCGCTGGCCCCTGGTTCTAGCTTCACTGAATCTGAATATGGGGTTGATCACAAAGATTGCTGCCACTCAGCCCACTGCATTTCCATTGTCAAGCCCTGAGGCATGGAGCCAGTAGTGAGGGTTTAGTGAAAGTGGCCATAGATCCTGGCCCTGGGAGTGTGTCTGAGCTGGAGCAATGACACAGAGGAGGGTGACACACGGCACGGGCCACAGACACAGGGTAACATCGCTTTTAGAAATGCCTCCATTTCCTCTTTTTTAATAACCACTTATGCTGTCATTTCCTGCCCCATCCATCATCATGAGGGACCACACCACACTGCCTCAAAGCGCTGCACCGCACAAAACATGCAGTCATGTGCAGCCATGCTTGAGGCCAACTCTCAACACCAAAACACACCTGCTGGGTGTGTGCGTGTGCGTGTGTGTCTATGTATTCTGTTTAGCCTTGTGCAGCTGTGTGCTAGCTAGTGGCCCCTTGTATCCCCAACATAAGTGTGGACTGTGTGAGTGTGTTTGTTTGTGTGTCTTCTCTCTCATACATTGATGTCAGTATGTCCATATGTACAGTATGTGTGTGTGTTTGTGTCCATTTGTCTGTCTGTCTGACTGCACCTGTAGATCTCTGTCTGTCTGTCTGTCTGTCCACACGCCTGTCTGTCCACACGCCTGTCTGTCTACACGTCTGTCTTTCTACACGTCTGTCTGTCTCCACGTCTGTCTGTATGTCTGCCTACATGTCTGCCTGTCTTTCTACACTCCTGTCTGTCTGTCTGTCTACACGTCTGTCTACTCGTCTGTCTGTATTGTGTGTGTAGTGTTCATCCATCCTGGCTCCTTGTTTGTCCTTGCATCTGTCAGTGTGTATGAACCGTGCAGCCAGCCCAGCCGTGTACTACAGTACAGTACAATACAATAGAGTACAGTATAGCCTCCCTCTCCCTGTGTGCTATCCCTGGCCCAGACCTACCACTGTGGGCTAATGTTAGCATGCTGTTTATCAATAGCGGCCAAGCCAATCCACAAGAGAGCATTGGGAGAGGGGAGTACTGCAATCGCTCCAAAACACCAGTCTCTGATCTCGTTAAAGACTAATTGATGTTCTATGTTAACGAGCTTTACCTTAATTAGTAGTATTAAAAAGAACATGGAGTGGAATTTGGGTGGTTTGGGTGGGTGGGATTTGGGTTAGTTTCTCTAATATTGTATAAAAGGGATGGATGAAAGGAAAAGAGAAAGAGGGGAAGGTGTGATGTGGGATTAGAGGAGGGAGACAGGTTGCTGGGGTGAGGAAGAAGAAATGGAAGGGATTGGAGGGAGAAGAAACAGGGGGATTGGAGAAAGAAAAGAGAGACGCAAAAAGGGAAGGATAGAGAGGAGCTTTAAGGTGTTCTGTGAAAAAGTAGGAGAATCAATGACATGAAATTGCTGAAGAGCGGAGAGGGAGAAAAAAGCAGACAAACGTTGACTGGATTCCTCTCATCTCTCCTCTCGCCCCCTCCAACTATGTCCCCTCTAGGATATTCAATTCCAGCTGACCCCTCCCCCTCTGACTCTCTTCCTCTACCTTCTCTTCCCCTCTCCCTCTGACTCTCCTCCTCTACCTTCTCTTCCCATCTCCCTCTGACTCTCCTCCTCTACCTTCTCTTCCCATCTCCCTCTGACTCTCCTCCTCTACCTTCTCTTCCCATCTCCCTCTGACTCTCCTCCTCTACCTTCTCTTCCCATCTCCCTCTGACTCTCCTCCTCTACCTTCTCTTCCCATCTCCCTCTGACTCTCCTCCTCTACCTTCTCTTCCCCTCCCCCTCTGACTCTCTTCCTCTACCTTCTCTTCCCCTCTCCCTCTGACTCTCCTCCTCTACCTTCTCTTCCCATCTCCCTCTGACTCTCCTCCTCTACCTTCTCTTCCCCTCTCCCTCTCCTCCTCTACCTTCTCTTCCCCTCTCCCTTTGACTCTCCTCCTCTACCTTCTCTTCCCCTCTCTCTCTCGCTCTGCTGTCTTTTCCCATCTTCACCTCCACCTTTATTTACACCTTCTGTCTCTCTCTCCTCACTTCACCTCTCTTCCCCAATCCTCTCTCCCTCTCTCCTCCTCCCCCTGTTCCCATGTTCACAGCTGGTACAGTACAGCTCTCTGTGGGCGACAGTATGACAGATCGGTAGAGAGGGGGATGTATTGACACTGAAGGCAACGCATTACCACAACACATGCATTCCTCTGCTGCTGCATTGTGTCTGTGCATGGTTGTGTGTGTGGAGGGGGAGATTGGGCTCTTTCCTGTGTGTGTGTGTGTGTGTGTGTGTGTGTGTGTGTGTGTGTGTGTGTGTGTGTGTGTGTGTGTGTGTGTGTGTGTGTGTGTGTGTGTGTGTGTGTGTGTGTGTGTGTGTGTGTGTGTGCGTTATGCAGATGAGCATGGGCGCCAAGTTTAAGTTGCACAAACATAACATAATAATGATAACATAGTCCAGTGAAAACTCTGTTTTCCATCACTTGAACTGCGCATCCCAATGAGTTTGAGTTTAATATGGCAACCAGAAACACTGCAGCACATCTGTGATATGCAACACCATCTCTCATACAGGTCAGATACTCTCTCTCCACTGGCTACAGAGCTCAGGCTCTAGTTACTGGTTCTGGCCTTACATTTGGGCCTTCATTTCTGTTTACCTTAGCTATAGTAGACTATTAAAGTCATGCTAGGAACAAAAGTTATTTATGGACCAGAAAGGATAGAAACACCAGGATGTAAATTTAGAAATCTACCACGACAACAACTGAGCTCGCACTCTCAGCTAAAAAAAAAATGTTTTCCACTGCCGTTTGTAATTTGGTCAAGTAACAGTGTTTGAGTACAAATACATTGGTGAAAAGAAGGAGCATGACGGTAGTTGTACCACTACTGTACCTCGGCATGCAGTGGTCTTAACGAATTCCCTATCCTAGCGTGCCGTGTGGAGATATAAATAGACCGAGTGAAGATTGATCGACAATCTTACTGAAAGCTGTAGCTAAGATCAAGACGGTGGGTACATACACACACACACACACACAGATGCAAACACACACACACACACAAACAGTAGCCTAAGCATACCCTGCAAAATTAACATCAATAGATATGACCACTTCAGTTGATAAATCCGCAGGCATTCATGCAAGTACCAGAAAACTGCTGAACAAGTGTGTGTGTGTGTGTGTGTGTGCGTGTGTCCGAATGTGGAGTTTTTTCATATGGTATCTATATAACCTACGAATATGCAATAAAGCCTATGCGTTGAGGGGTATAAGAGCTCGTGAGTGTTCACGCGCAGCAATGACAGAGGGGTCAAAGCTCCGCGCGCCGACCGTTTCCACCTCTCCATCCATCTTTCCATCATGAGCGGCTCTACAGATGCAGACACCCGCAACCCCTATTCCCGTCTCAATGACGCGTAGCAGGCGCTCGCTCCCCTAACCACAAGGAATCTAACTAGAAGCCAGAAAAAAACGAATGAAATACCTCCGCACCTCGAATTCATAAAAATAAATGTACTTACTGTTTTTCATTAGCCTTTCCCCCCTCGCTCCCTTCGTCCCTCCATCCTTTTCACATCCTTCCCTTTTGAGGTATCCGTTTGCGTGTTTTCCCCCCTGAAAATATATATCTAAATATATATTCTACATGTATTCAATTTTTCGATCTCTCTCTACCTCCCTCCCTCTCTCTCTCCTCTCTCTCTCTCTCTTCCTCTTTCCCTGTTCTTTTGTTAAAATTCAGTATATGCGGCCGGTCACCTAGCAACCATCAACCTCTCTCTTTATCCCTCCCTCACTCTCTCTCTCCATCACTGGCGACACGTGTTGAATGCTAAACTTAGCGGTGTGGAATAATATTAATAAAATGGTGGTCGCTCTATAACTCTCCCTCTCTCTGCCTCTCTCTCTCTTTCACTCTCACGCTTTGGCTATCATAATGCAATATAAATATTTACTAGAACCACTCAACCCTCTTATTGCACCCCCTCCACCTCCCTCCATCCGCATTTCTCCCTTCCTTCCCCCCTCTCTCCATTCCTCTCTCCTCCCCTCCCGTCCTGCCATTCTCCTGGCTCCTATCGCTTTCTGCTTCTCCAAGCAAAACGGAGGCGCACCTCGCCACTGTCTGCGGAGCACATGCGAGTGTCACTCTGTTCCGTGGCTGGAAAGACCTGACATGAATGTCTGTGTGTGGTGTGTGAGAGAGAGAAAGGTGGGTCATGTGTGCTGACTGTATATGGTTGTATGCAATCTTTCCTTGTAATTTGGACGAATGTCCTGCGTTAGTGCATAGTCTACGTGTGAGATGATAGCATAGCATAGCATAGTGAATCAGTTTGCAACCTGGACTCAGGGGTGGATGGAAACAGTGGAGGATGCTGAGGCTAGTAATAATGGCTGGAATGGAATAAATGGAATGGCATCAAACACATGGTAACCTTTTGTTTAATTTTGTTAATACCTTTCTACCTATTCCGCTACAGCCATTACCTCAAGCCCGTCCTCCCCAATTAAGATGCCGCCAACCTCCTGTGGATGAAAGATAGGTAAACAAAAATCACTCAAATTAGTATGATATGTTTTGTTTGGAATGTCCATCATCCATTTTGAATGATATGTTATGAAATACAATTCATAGGATATGTTAGCTACGTAGGTGGCTAACGCTAATGTTAACGTTAGCTAGGTGGCTAACATTAGCTTGGCTAGGGGTCAGGGTTAGGGGTTAGGAGTTAAGGTTAGGGGACGGGTTAGCTAACATGCTAAGTAGTTGCAAAGTAGTGGAAAAGTAGTAATTGGTGGAAAAGTTGTTAATTGGCTAAAATACTGTGATGAGAGTAAAACACGCAACATTTGGGTTGTTAGACCCATCCACCCTGACCAACCACCCTCCTTTTCTTTTTGCATTTAGTAACCTTCCATCTTATATACTGTAACCATTCCAAACGAAACTGTTGTACTAATTTGAGTGTCCCAGATTTTCCTTCACTATGTTACGTCTAGTCTAAAATCAAATCAAATCCAATTTTATTGGTCACATACACATAGTTAGCAGATGTTATTTTGAGTGTAGCGAAATGCTTGTGCTTCTAGTTCCGACAGTACAGCAATATCAACAAGTAATTGAACAATTCCACAACAACTACCTAATACACACAAATCTAAGTAAAGGGATGGAGTAAGAATATGGATGAGCAATGACTGAGCAGCATAGGCAAGATGCAATAGATATTATAAAATACAGTACATATGGGATGAGTAATGCAAGATATGTAAACATAATTATTAAAGTGGCATTAATAAAGTGACTAGTGATCCATTTGTTAGAGTAGCCAATGATTTCAAGTCTGTATGTAGGCAGCAGCCTCTCTGTGTTAGTGATGGCTGTTTAACAGTCTGATGGCCTTGAGATGTAAGCTGTTTATTAGTCTCTCGGTCCCAGCTTTGAGGCACCTGTACTGACTTCACCTTCTGGATGGTAACGGGGTGAACAGGCAGTGGCTCAGGTGGTTGTTGTCTTTGATTATCTTTTTGGCCTTCCTGTGACATCGGGTGCTGTAGGTGTCCTGGAGGGCAGGTAGTTTTCCCCTGGTGATGCGTTGTGCAGACCGCACCACCCTCTGGAGAGCTCTGTGGTTGTGGGTGGTGCAGTTGCTGTACCAGGCGGTGATACAGCCCAAACAGGATGCTCTAAATTGTGCATCTGTAAACGTTTGTGAGGGTTTTAGATGACAAGCCAAATTTCTTCAGCCTCCTGAGGTTGAAGAGGAACTGTTGAGCTTTCTTCACCACACTGTCTGTGTGTATGGACCATTTCAGTTTGTCCGTGATGTGTACGCTGAGGAACTTAAAACCTTCCACCTTCTCCACTGCTGTCCCGTCGATGTGGATAGGGGGGTGCTCCCTCTGCTGTTTCCTGAAGTCCACGATCATCTCCTTGGTTTTGTTGACGTTGAGTGAGAGGTTGTTTTCCTGACACCACACTCTGAGTGACCTCACCTCCTCCCTATAGACTGTCTCGCCGTTGTTGGTGATCAAGCCTACTACTGTTGTGTCGTCTGCAAACTTGATGATCGAGTTGGAGGCGTGCATGGCCACGCAGTCATGGGTGAACAGGGAGTACAGGAGGGGGCTGATCACGCACCCTTGTGGGGCCCCAGGATTAGCAAAGTTTCCTACCTTCACCACCTTGGGGCGGCCCGTCAGGAAGTCCAGGACCCAATCGCACAGGGCGGGGTTGAGACCCAGGGCCTCAAGCTTAATGGTGAGCTTGGACGGTACTATGGTGTTGAATGCTGAGCTGTAGTCAATGAACAGCATTCTTACATAGGTATTGCTCTTGTCCAGATGGGATAGGGCAGTGTGCAGTGTGATGGCGATTGCATCGTCTGTGAACCTATTGGGGCGGTATGCAAATTGCAGTGGGTGTAGAGTGACAGGTAAGGTGGAGGTGATATGATCCTTGACTAGTCTCTCAAAGCACTTCATGATGACAGAAGTGAGTGCTACGGGGCAATAGTCATTCAGTTCAGTTACCTTTGCCTTCTTGGGTAGAGGAACAATGGTGGCCATCTTGAAGCAGGTGGGGACAGCAAACTGGGATAGGGAGAGATTGAATATGTCCGTAAACACACCAGCCAGCTGGTCTGCGCATGCTCTGAGGACGCTGTTAGGGATGCCATCTGGGTGGGCAGCATTGCGAGGGTTAACACGTTTAATTGTATTAAGTTGGCCACGAAGAAGGAGAACCCACAGTCCTTGGTAGCGGGCCCTGTCTGTGGCACTGTGTTATCCTCAAAGCAGGCAAAGAAGGTGTTTAGTTTCGGAAGCAAGATGTTGATGCCCGGGCTGGGGTATCAAGTAGAAAGGTGAGTCTGGTCATTGCATCTTTTATAAATTATTCTGGAAAGTATCTGGATTGTTTAGAAAAAACCTAAACAAAATGATATTAATTAATTCTTCAGATCAAATAACAATAATATTTTCTACATTAGTTTTCTTTCTCACACACAGACTCGTGTGCACTCACACACACACACACACACACACACACACACACACACACACACACACACACACACACACACACACACACACACACACACACACACACACACACACACACACACACACACACACACACACACACACAGCAAAGTGTTAGCTAATGTTTTGTTATTTGACTGAGATAGAGGAAGTGGAGTTTGAGATTGGGAGTGTTTTGTATATTCCTATTCTCTTTCACTATCCCTCTCTCTTCCTCCTTTCCTCTATGCTTGTCTTTGTTGGTGTGTAAACTCTGCTTGGCTCTTCTTGAACTGCACTGTTGGTTAAGGGCTTGTAAGTAAAAATTTCACGGTAAAGTCTACACTTGTTGTATTCGACGCATGTGACAAATAATGTTTGATTTGATCAATAGATCAATACATGACCATGGATCATTAGTGAGGCCTGCACCACGCTACTGTATAAATTATCATATGATTGGAGTTAACATATTGAGGAGCGCTCCAGACTGATTTACATAAAACACACACACACACACACATACACACCAGCCAGATCACACCAGATCGACTTCAGTATTCAACGTTGTCCAGGTCCCCTGGACGTCGGGAGATGCCTTCAACACCAGCCACTAGGGGCAACGTGAGCGACTATTAGCATATAGCTAGCAACTTGCTAGGGTGTTGTGGACGGGGATAGAGGATGGGCTTAAACCGAGTGCTTTGGCTCCGAGGATTGAATCCCAGTTCTAAGCAATCCCAGTTCTTGTTTTTATTTTTTCTGTTTTAACCCTATCACAAACGTTAACCCTTACCTTAACACTAGAACAGCTGGGCCTCGAGGGACCCCCCTTTGAGCTGATGAGAAGTCATTCTGACTGCAACAACAAGTGTGATTAATACATTTCATATACAGTGGGGGAAAAAAGTATTTAGTCAGCCACCAATTGTGCAAGTTCTCTCACTTAAAAAGATGAGAGAGGCCTGCAATTTTCATCATAGGTACACTTCAACTATGACAGACAAAATGAGGAAAACAAATCCAGAAAATCACATTGTAGGATTTTTAATTAATTTATTTGCAAATTATGGTGGAAAATAAGTATTTGGTCACATACAAACAAGCAAGATTTCTGGCTCTCACAGACCTGTAACTTCTTCTTTAAGAGGCTCCTCTGTCCTCCACTCGTTACCTGTATTAATGGCACCTGTTTGAACTTGTTATCAGTATAAAAGACACCTGTCCACAACCTCAGACAGTCACACTCCAAACTCCACTATGGCCAAGACCAAAGAGCTGTCAAAGGACACCAGAAACAAAATTGTAGACCTGCACCAGGTTGGGAAGACTGAATCTGCAATAGGTAAGCAGCTTGGTTTGAAGAAATCAACTGTGGGAGCAATTATTAGGAAATGGAAGACATACAAGACCACTGATAATCTTCCTCGATCTGGGGCTCCACGCAGGATCTCACCCCGTGGGGTCAAAATGATCACAAGAACGCTGAGCAAAAATCCCAGAACCACACGGGGGGACCTAGTGAATGACCTGCAGTGAGCTGGGACCAAAGTAACAAAGCCTACCATCAGTAACACACTACGCCAGGGACTCAAATCCTGCAGTGCCAGACGTGTCCCCTGCTTAAGCCAGTACATGTTCAGGCCCGTCTGAAGTTTGCTAGAGAGCATTTGGATGATCCAGATGAGGATTGGGAGAATGTCATATGGTCAGATGAAACCAAAATATAACTTTTTGGTAAAAACTCAACTCGTCGTGTTTAGAGGACAAAGAATGCTGAGTTGCATCCAAAGAACACCATACCTACTGTGAAGCATGGGGTGGAAACATCATGCTTTGGGGCTGTTTTTCTGCAAAGGGACCAGGACGACTGATCCGTGTAAAGGAAAGAATGAATGGGGCCATGTATCGTGAGATTTTGAGTGAAAACCTCCTTCCATCAGCAAGGGCATTGAAGATGAAACGTGGCTGGGTCTTTCAGCATGACAATGATCCCAAACACACCGCCCGGGCAACAAAGGAGTGGCTTCGTAAGAAGCATTTCAAGGTCCTGGAGTGGCCTAGCCAGTCTCCAGATCTCAACCCCATAGAAAATCTTTGGAGGGAGTTGAAAGTCCGTGTTGCCCAGCGACAGCCCCAAAACATCACTGCTCTAGAGGAGATCTGCATGGAGGAATGGGCCAAAATACCAGCAACAGTGTGTGAAAACCTTGTGAAGACTTACAGAAAACGTTTGACCTCTGTCATTGCCAACAAAGGGTATATAACAAAGTATTGAGATAAACTTTTGTTATTGACCAAATACTTATTTTCCACCATAATTTGCAAATAAATAAATTAAAAATCCTACAATGTGATTTTCTGGATTTTCTTTCCTCATTTTGTCTGTTATAGTTGAAGTGTACCTATGATGAAAATTACAGGCCTCTCTCATCTTTTTAAGTGAGAGAACTTGCACAATTGGTGGCTGACTAAATACTTTTTTTCCCCACTGTATACTATCGCAAAAATAATAATTTTGTGGAATGCCTTTGTTATGACAACTAGGAACCAGAATGAGGTAACAGCTTATTTTTAGAACAACAAGAAATTGATATATACCCCAACCACCAAGACGCGTGGTCAGCAAGACGCGTGGTCAGCAAGACGCGTGGTCAGCAAGACGCGTGTTCAAATGATGAAAACAACAGTAGCCTAAACATCATAGGTGCAGAGTGTGCTGGATAAAGAGTGACGATCAGCACAAAAGCAATAATGGCATTATAATGAATATGTGTCGATACGACAGCAGTCAAAAATAGTTGATTATTGTCAGCTCGTGCTTACATGGTGTGTCTTCACACATCAACTGGAGCATGTCCATGTCACATAAAAAACAAAAGCTGGTGAGTGTGTTGCTGATGTTGTTTCTGCTAGAGATGTAGGGCCCGCTCTCTCAGTGAGGACATTTTGTGCTTTTAATCGACCCGTTGCATTGTCACCGGCTTGTTTTATCCAGATGTTGCCTTCCCTTCATCTCTCCTCTCTCATTGTTTCATTTGGTGGCTGCACGGGCACCTGCTCACTGCACACCGATCTGTCTTTTTTACACTTAGGCCTCAGGGATGTAGGCTCAGGCTGAGGCTCAGAATCAGAAGATTCATTTTTTCCACTCAGATTTTGTAGCAAAGCTAACGTAGCGTGTGCATCCATTTGTTTTGGTCTTCTTACCATAGTAAATTACGCACCCACTCACTGTGTACTAGGTCAGAGTAGACTGATAAGACTGCTTGGATTTGGTGGACTGAAATAGGGTACATATCATTTTGAGATTATAATTAGAGTAGATCAGTACAACAGAATGGCCGGTGTAGTTTAGGTTCAGTTTCAAAGCAATTATCTGGGTGATTATCAACTGGGCATGGCACCTTCCACTGTAGGGTAGCAGGCCCTAGTGTCGGGACAAGGAGGGGAGCAGGCCCTACTGTCAGGAAAAGGAGAGGAGCAGGTCCTAGTGTCGGGACAAGGAGGGGAGCAGGCCCTAGTGTCGGGACAAGGAGGGGAGCAGGCCCTAGTGTCGGGACAAGGAGGGGAGCAGGCCCTAGTGTCGGGACAAGGAGGGGAGCAGGCCCTAGTGTCGGGACAAGGAGGGGAGCAGGCCCTATTGTTGGGACAAGGAGGGCAGCAGGCCTTACTGTCGGGACAAGGAGGGGAGCAGGCCCTACTGTCGGGACAAGGAGGGGAGCAGGCCCTACTGTCGGGACAAGGAGGGGAGCAGGCCCTACTGTCGGGACAAGGAGGGCAGCAGGCCCTACTGTTGGGAGAAGGAGAGGAGCAGGCCCTACTGTCAGGAGAAGGAGGGGAGCAGGCCCTACTGTCGGGACAAGGAGGGCAGCAGGCCCTACTGTCAGGAGAAGGAGGGGAGCAGGCCCTACTGTCAGGAGAAGGAGGGGAGCAGGCCCTACTGTCGGGACAAGGAGGGGTGTAGGCCCTACTGTCAGGAGAAGGAGGGGAGCAGGCCCTACTGTCAGGAGAAGGAGGGGAGCAGGCCCTACTGTCGGGACAAGGAGGGGTGTAGGCCCTACTGTCAGGACAAGGAGGGGAGCAGGCCCTACTGTCGGGACAAGGAGGGGAGCAGGCCCTACTGTCGGGACAAGGAGGGGAGCAGGCCCTACTGTCGGGACAAGGAGGGGAGCAGGCCCTACTGTCAGGAGTTGGAGGGGAGCAGGCCCTACTGTCAGGAGAAGGAGGAGAGCAGGCCCTACTGTCGGGACAAGGAGGAGAGCAGGCCCTCCTGTCAGGAGTTGGAGGGGAGCAGGCCCTACTGTCAGGAGAAGGAGGAGAGCAGGCCCTACTGTCGGGACAAGGAGGGGAGCAGGCCCTACTGTCGGGACAAGGAGGGCAGCAGGCCCTACTGTTGGGAGAAGGAGAGGAGCAGGCCCTACTGTCAGGAGAAGGAGGGGAGCAGGCCCTACTGTCGGGAGAAGGAGGGGAACAGGCCCTACTGTCAGGAGAAGGAGGGGAGCAGGCCCTACTGTAAGCAAAAGGAGGGGAGCAGGCCCTACTGTCGGGACAAGGAGGGGAGCAGGCCATACTGTCAAGAGAAGGAGGGGAGCAGGCCCTACTGTTGGGAGAAGGAGAGGAGCAGGCCCTACTGTCAGGAGAAGGAGGGGAGCAGGCCCTACTGTCAGGAGAAGGAGGGGAGCAGGCCCTACTGTCAGCAGAAGGAGGGGAGCAGGCCATACTGTCGGGAGAAGGAGGGGTGTAGGCCCTACTGTCAGGACAAGGAGGGGAGCAGGCCCTACTGTCGGGACAAGGAGGGCAGCAGGCCCTGCTGTCAGGACAAGGAGGGGAGCAGGCCCTACTGTCAGGACAAGGAGGGGAGCAGGCCCTACTGTCAGCAGAAGGAGGGGAGCAGGCCCTACTGTCAGGAGAAGGAGGGGAGCAGGCCTTACTGTCAGGACAAGGAGGGGAGCAGGCCTTACTGTCAGGACAAGGAGGGGAGCAGGCCTTACTGTCAGGACAAGGAGGGGTGTAGGCCCTATTGTCAGGAGAAGGAGGGGAGCAGGCCTTACTGTCAGGACAAGGAGGGGTGTAGGCCCTATTGTCAGGAGAAGGAGGGGAGCAGGCCCTACTGTCGGGACAATTCAAGAGGATTCCAAATGACTGTTTGAGCGGTTCTGGTGTTAATCAGCTGGAATGAATGCCTAAACTTAACTGTAAGTTACAAACGTTGAATACTGAAGTGAGAACAGGAGATTTTGTTGCACACACACACACACACAGTAAACCAACTCCCCAATGGACATTACTGTATTAATGGAAATGTGTCAATGTGAAGGTTTGATGGACATGTAGATGTCTGTGTTCTATCTCATTTAACATTCATCGATATCTGTGTGCGTGTGTGTTTGTGTGTGTGTGTGTGTAACCATTAGGGGTGGACACACAGCAGACCTTAGGGCAACTAGTGGAACCAATCCCAGCCATTAGGACTGTAGGAGAAAGTCACCCCTAGACACTGATCTAAGCTCAGTTGCATTTACCCTCCCTAGTGCCATATGGTTAGGATTCGGAACGGTAAACTGATCCTAGATCTGTGCCTACAGGCAGCTCACATCCCAGTCATTAGGAAGACGATAAAGTCACCCCTATACACTGGTATATGGTCAGTCGTACATTTCCTTCCCTAATGGTTAAAGGTTATGATAGGGTTATGGAAAGCTGATCCTAGATCTGTGCCTAGGGGCTCTGTGCAGTCATTATTCCCTAGATGGCAGAGACAGATAGACAGCGAAGACCCATTGTTTCTGAGGTATATGATGTGCGATAGGGATCCATATCAGGCTCAGTGGTGCGTTGCGAGACAGTGCTACTATAGTGGTATTAATAATAGGCCAGATACATATCAGACGCTGGTTTCTCTTGTACAGTACAGGTGAACCTCCTCAACCAGAGAACCTGTCACATTCCTCCTGTTATCTTATGAACCTCTCTCTCTCTCTTATGCCCTGGTAATATAGGGTTTATGAGGCATGTGATGGTATGCATTCTAGTGTTTACTATTTGTGGCAGCATGTGTAGTATAGCCTTTTGTGTATTGTACAGTATAGGCTATAAGTACAGTATGAATGTGAATCTGGAGCAGTACTATATGTGTTCCTATGCAGGGTTGTGTGGGTGTGTATTTGTGACAGGATTATGTATGCATGTGCACAATACACATACTGTACATTCTTTTGCCTTGCAAAAATGAATGTGTGTGTGTGTGTCTGGGAGGGTAGATCTTTGGTGTCTGTCCTAAACTGATGTGACTGGGTTCCCCCCTATCTCTGTTTACGCATCTGTTTAGCTCTGGGCTAATAATCAAACACCAGGCTACACATACACACACATACACACACACACACACACCAACCAGATTTGATTGGATTTTGATATAACACATTTTTTTCCATCGGAAAACAATCATTTAAAAGTCAGTTAATTACATAGCTGTAGTGAGAGAGAGATGGTTCATAATATCAGATTTGTCTGCTTGACTGGGTCCTTGCAATGTCAGGAGGGTCTTCCGGAATAGGTTTCTTTACAGTGTGAGAGAAAGACAGACAGACAGAGAGAGAGAGACAGAGATGTTGGAGAGAGGGAAATGGATAGTTGGTCCTCAGTAGAGTGGTGTTAAAGACACAAGCCCTCCGGATGATTCTCTGAGCCTGACTAGCCTGTCTGACATTAACTGAAGGCATGGGGCCCTGGCACAGAGAGAGAGAGAGAGAGAGAGAGAGAGAGAGAGAGAGAGAGAGAGAGAGAGAGAGAGAGAGAGAGAGAGAGAGAGAGAGAGAGAGAGAGAGAGAGAGAGAGAGAGAGAGAGAGAGAGAGAGAGAGAGAGAGAGAGAGAGAGAGAGAGAGAGAGAGAGAGAGAGAGAATAGAGGAGGCAGGGAGTGATGGAGAGAAGGAGAGAAGAGGAAGGTACAGAGGAAGGGAGAAAAGAAGGGCAGTGAGTGGGTGATCTAGAGAGGACCATGGGGTCATGGCATGAGGAATGTGAATGTGAGTGAGGGAGGAAGAGAGATAGAGAGAAGAAAGAGAGAGAGAATGATAGGGCCATGGGGTCTTGGCATAGTTAGACAGAGGGCTAAGGAGAACATGTGGGAGGCATATTCAAACCTATCTCCAACCGACGCTGACTTCACACACCCACAAACACACACACGGCAGAGGGAAGAGGCAATTTAATTTTCCTCTATGGAATGTGAAAGAGGAAATATCCTGCTCCTCTGTGCTATAGTGCAATAGCTCCCAATGACCTGCTGTGCTGAAAGGAACTCTAATCCATTTCAGTGGCCCTCCAGTCCTCGTGCTACTGTGTGCAAATCCCTTCCATTGCTCTTCTGGAATAAATTAGTTGTTTTTTTTCCTGGCCATGGTGAGGCTCAACTTTTATCCCCCTGGAGAGCCCTGATGAATGTGTAGAACTCACACCCTCGGGAACATCACACACACACACACACACACACACACACACACACACACACACACACACACACACACACACACACACACACACACACACACACACACACACACACACTCCACTGGCTCAAGTAGACATTGGCTCAAACAGGAATGCAGTAGCCTACAGTCTAGATGTTGATCTCTTTCTCTGTAAAACACACTACTTTGTGGATGAAAGCCTGAAACATGTTCAGATTAATAATGACATTAAAGAACATTGAACAATTTAAAAGCCCATGTATTATTTATCTGGGAACAGAAGAACAACAATGTAATGAAATGCATTTTATATCATCTTAGATCATGAATATGTAAAACCTGCAAATGAATAATTCTTTATTATGAGGAAACGAAAGAATATCAGGACTTGATAACGAGAGAGAGAGGGAGTGTGTGTGTGTGTGTGTACGCGCGCGTGTGTGTGAAGTGCCTATGTAGCATCTGCGCACGTTTGAGTGCATGCCTGAAAACGTGTATGCGTGTGTGTGTTTAAGATTCTGTTATCCCTGCTTGTGTCCTGGGAACCAATCAAAACTGTTCTGTTTCTGCTTGGACCAAGCAAGACTGTTCAGTCTCTGCTTGAACCAATCAAGACGGTTCTGTCTCTGCTTGGATCATTCAAGACTGTTCTGTCTCTGCTTGGACCAATCAAGACTGTTCTGTCTCTGCTTGGACCAATCAAGACTGTTCTGTCTCTGCTTGGACCAATCAAGACTGTTCTGTCTCTGCTTGGACCAAATCACAGCTATCATGTTGAGTTTGAGTCTAATAGTCTTGTTCCTTCTGCAGTGGCCGGCATGGTCCGCAACGCCATCCAGAGCGCCTAACGATGTCTCGCTGGAGAATGTGTCTCCGGAGGGAATACTGCCTGGCAACGGGAGATCAGGATTCCATAAGGAGAAGTGAGCGTTCTGTTTCATCCAGCTCACTGGGGAATTCACATCCCCCTACTCACACAAACACACACACACCCACACACACACACACTCACACAAACACACACACACAGTAATACGCACACTCACTCGAGTATGCACACAAAGACACACACATACAACCACACACACACTTCCCCTCCCTCCCTCCCTCCTGCCACTACACCCCTGACGGCAGTCCTCTGGTGGCATCAATAAGAAAGCAGGTCCAATCAATGGCTCAGTGTCTCACCATCCCATCAGTCACCAGATTACACAGCCTAAACCGCCCTCCCATCACAACCCACAGGAGCCTCTCCCACCGCTTTATTCATAGACAGACACACAGAGACATACATACACCTTGTTGCAGGCTAAATAACCATGTAGCTCTTTGTGTATTGCAATGACTTCTGACAGCTGTTGTGCTGCTGTGAGACTGTGTGAGAAAAATAAATCCTTGATGGAGGAGAAAGTTTAAGTCTAAAATCCCTGACTATTACTTTCTGTTTTTTCTCCGAGCTAGGCGGAGGTGTGACCCAAATCCTTCAGGTTTTCTGATGATTGGACTGAACGTGAGATCAGAGGAGTCCAGTGTAGTGGTGGGGGGAGATGGGGAAGGGAAGAGGAGGAGGAGGAGGAGGGTCAACACTATCTATCTGGCCATGGTAGAGAGGACGAAGGGGGTGCTGTGCTTTCAAAACACAAATGCACTTTTCAAATGCAAATCATAATCTTACTGTAACTTTCACCCTAAACCTAACCTGTTAACACAAATGCTAACCCAAGCCAAACCTTAAAGGAGCAATCTGCAATTGCTATATCCATTTTGGGATTAATTAATGATATATAGCTATTGATTCATAAAGAATATTACTTGGAAATGCCTCATGAGCTTAGTTTAACTGTAACCACATCCGGACCCAAAATATAAGCTTGTTTTACTCCACTGTTTGTGAACAATGTAATTGTAAACAAACACGGTATAGCTTCAAGACATAGTAAAAACTAGAGAGTGGGCTAGGACGGGTCCATCATTTACCTCCTCTGAGTGGATACTTTCCTGACCTGTGACCCCGGCACATGACAGTGGCATCCTGCCCACTGTTTAATTATCTAAAACTGCCTTCTCATTTTAATATGGCTCCTATCCGGCTCACTCCTCTCTACACCTCTTCCACACACACACACACTCACACACACACAAAGGTTATTATAGTTTTGTGTTTTTATATGAGTTTTTATTTATATACATTTTTGTTTAGTTTCAGGTGGTTTTCAGATCTGATTTACAAGTTTTTATTTAGTTTAAGTTTCATAAAAACATGTATATTTCTTTGTTATATTATTTACAGTGGGTTCCATAACAAGTGACATATTTGTTGTTGTTTTGGTTCTGTACTCCAACACTTAAGATGTGAAATGATACAATGACTATGAGGTTAAAGTGCAGACTGTCAACTTTAATTTGAGGGTATTTTCCTCCATATCGGGTGAACCGTTTTGTACATAGTCCTCCCATTTTATGGGACCAAAAGTATTGGGACAAATAAATTTATGTGTATTAAAGTAATCAAACATTTAGTATTTGGTCCCATATTCCTAGCACGCAATGATTACATCAAGCTTGTAACTGTACAAACTTGTTGGATGCATTTGCTGTTTGTTTTGGTTGTGTTTCAGAATATTTTGTGCCCAATAGAAATTTATGATAAATAATGTATTGTGTCAATTTTGGAGTCACTTTTATTGTAAATAACAATAGAATATGCTTCTAAACACTTCTACATTGATGTGGATGCTACCATGATTATGGATAGTCTTGAATTACTCTTGACTGTTATGGTCCTGTAGCTACAAAGATGTAGCAGCATGAAGCCAACCTGTGCACATGCGCAGATACTCTGTGTGACTGTGTGAGACCAGTCTTGCATCACGCTCATGTCACGTCCTGGCCATAGAGAGCCCTCTGCGTTCTCTATGGGGATTTAGGTCAGGACGTGGGGTTTTGTTCTAGTTGTTCTTTTTCTATGTTGGTTTTGTGTGTGGTTCCCAATTAGAGGCAGCAGTTATTCGTTGCCTCTAATTGGGGATCATATTTAGGGTGTTCATTTTCCCACCTGCTTTGTGGGATATGTGTATTTTGGTTAGTGCGTGTGAGCCCTACGAATGTTACGATCAGTTGTCTTCTTTATTGTTTTTGACGTTTCACTTTGATTAAATAATGTGGAACTCCACGCACGCTGCGCCTTGGTCCAGTTATTCACAAGACGATCGTAACAGAATATCCCACCAGTCCAGGACCAAGCAGGCTGCCACAAAGAGAGAGTTGGACATGGGAGGAGATCATTGGTGGATGCGAGACCCTTCCGTGGCGGGAGTCGCCGAGGAATAATGGGGAACAGTGACGACGCCGGGGTCCGCGTCCACAAAGAGGGCACATGGAGCTGTTGGCCGAGCAGAGGAGAAAGACAGGCCTCCAGTGCGCTTTCCCAGCCCGGTCAGTCCTGTGCCGGCTTCCCGCACTCTCCCTGAAGAGCGTGTCACCAGTCCGGTGCAACCTGCGCCGGCTCCACGCAACAGGCCTCCAGTGCACCTTCCCAGTCCGGTATGTCCTGTGCCGGCTTCCCGCACTCGCCCTGAAGAGCATGTCACCAGTCCGGTGCAACCTGTGCCGGCTCCACGCACCAGGCCTCCAGTGCGCCTTCCCAGCCCGCTACGTCCTGTGCCAGCTCCCCGCACTCGCCCTGAAGAGCGTGTCACCAGTCCGGTGCAACCTGTGCCGGCTCCACGCACAAGGCCTCCAGTGCACCTTCCCAGCCCTGCTCCTAGGCCGGAGCCTTCATCTGCGCCGGTGCCCAGTCCAGGCACGGCATGCAGTCCTGCTCCTAGGCCGGAGCCTTCATCTGCGCCGGTGCCCAGTCCAGGCACGGCGTTCAGTCCCACTCCAAGGCCGGAGCCTTCATCTGCACCGGTGCCCAGTCCAGGCATGGCGTGCAATCTTGCTACTAGGCCAGAGCCTTCCTCTGCGCCGGTGACCAGTCCAGGCACGGCGTTCAGCCCGGCTCCATGGCCGGATCCGCGGTCTGAGCGGGTGCTACGTCCCGCACTGGAGCCTCCACCGACGCTAGAGGCCCACCCGAACCCTCCCCAATATAGTTTCAGGTTTTGCGCACCTTTGGGGGTACTGTCACGTCCTGGCCATAGAGAGCCCTCTGCGTTCTCTATGGTGATTTAGGTCAGGACGTGACTAGGGGGGTTTTGTTCTAGTTGTTATTTTTCTATGTTGGTTTTGTGTGTGGTTCCCAATTAGAGGCAGCTGTTATTCATTGCCTCTAATTGGGGATCATATTTAGGGTGTTCATTTTCCCACCTGCGTTGTGGGATATGTGTATTTTGGTTAGTGCGTGTGAGCGCTACGAATGTTACGATCAGTTGTCTTCTTTATTGTTTTTGACGTTTCACTTTGAATAAATAATGTGGAACTCCACGCACGCTGCGCCTTGGTCCAGTTATTCACAAGATGATCGTAACAGCTCATCTCATTGGGTGTGTTTGAATAGTAAGGCTAATGAAGCCGACTGTAGACAAAAGTCAAGGAGTGAAGTCGGAGAAGTGCATCGGCGACAGCCAAAATGCCGGACACTGTAGTGGTTTTTCAACTGCAAGGCTCAGATCAACATGGCAGTGTCAACATGCAGTGCCTTCGGAAAGTATTCAGACCCCTAGACTTTTTCTACATTTTGTTACGTTACAACCTTACTCTAAAATGGATTAAATAAAACAAATCCTCAGCAATATACACACAACCCCATAATGACAAAGCGAAAACAGGCTTTTTTTTAGCAAATGTATTAAAAATAAAAAACCTTATTTACATAAGTTTTCAGACCCTTTGCTATGAGACTCGAAATTGAACTCTGCCGCTTCCTGTTTCCATTGATCATCCTTGAGATGTTTCTACACCTTGATTGGAGTCCATCTGTGGTAAATTCAATTTATTGGACATGATTTGGAAAGGCACACACCTGTCTATATAAGGTCCCACAGTTGACAGTGAATGTCAGAGCAAAAAGCAAGCCATGAAGAACAAAGGAATTGTCCGTAGAACTCCGAGACATGATTGTGTCGATGCACAGATCTGGGAAGGGTACCAAAACATTTCTCCAGCTTTGAATGTCCCCAAGAAGACTATGGCCTCAATCATTTTTAAATGGAAGAAGTTTGGAGACATCACGACCATTCCTAGAGCTGGCTGCCCAGCCAAACTGAGCAATCGGGGTAGAATGGCCTTGGTCAGGGAGATGACCAAGAACCTGATGGTCACTCTGACAGAGCTCTAGAGTTCCTCTGTGGAGATGGGAGAACCTTCCAGAAGGACAACCATCTCCGCAGCACTCCACCAATCAGGCCTTTATGGTAGAGTGGCCAGACGGAAGCCACTCCTCAGTAAAAGACACATGACAGCCCGTTTGGAGTTTTCCAAAAGGCACCTATAGACTATCAGACCATGAGAAACAAGATTATCTGGTCTGATGAAACCAAGATTGAACTCTTTGGCCTGAATGCCAAGCGTCATATCTGGAGGAAACTTTGCACCATCCCTACGGTGAAGCATGGTGGTGGCAGCATCATGCTTTGGGGATGTTTTTCAGTGGCAGGGACTGGGAGACTAGTCAGAATCGAGGCAAAGATGAACGGAGCAAAGTACAGAGAGATCCTTGATCAAACCTGCTCCAGTGTGCTCAGGACCTCAGACTGGGGGTGAAGGTTCACCTTCCAACAGGACAACGACCCTAAGAGCACAGCCAAGATAACGCAGGAGTAGCTTCAGAAAAGTCTCTGGATGTCCTTGAGTGGCCCAGCCAGAGCCCGGACTTGAACCCGATCTAACATCTCTGGAGAGACCTGAAAATTGCTGTGCAGCAACGATCCCCATCCAACCTGACAGAGCTTCTTTGTGAGGAGCTGCATAGAAGAATGGGAGAAACTCCCCAAATACAGGTGTGCCAAGCTTGTAGCATCATACCCAAGAAAACTCTATGCTGTCATCGCTGCCAAAGGTGCTTCAACAAAGTACTCAGTAAATACTTATGTAAATGTGACATTTCAGTTTTTTTAATGGCAAAAATGTTAAAAAAACGTTTTGCTTTGTAATTATGGGGATTGTTTGTACATTAACGAGGGAAAAAAACGATTTAATCCATTGTAGAATAAGGCTGTAACGTAACAATAGTGGAAAAAGTCAAGGGGTCTAAATACTTTCCGAAGGCACTGTAGCTGCTATTGTTTATACAAGTTTTTCTTTATAAATGTGAAAATGTACTTATCTAAATCCTTTTCTAAAACTGAAACATAATGTTTGTACAATGAATTGGTGAGGTAGAGGTCTCAAATATCACTTCCATTTTGTTCTGCCTGTAGCTTTAGAATCGCTGCAAAGTTGGTTCTGGTTTCAGTCATGTCTTTGGTCACGTTCACGTGGGTCAACCAAAAAAAACCTAATGATTGGTTGACAAATAGTGTCTCCCACTAGCCAGGAGTTGGCTGCATGGTGCAGTTGGTGAGAAACATGTGCAGCAACTTGAAGATGACTTCAGAAAAAACTCCATGACATTTGATTACATGGTTTTGTAAAGTTCAATGTATCCGCAAATCCAATGTTTTTTGCCCAATAATGCAACACACTTTGAAAGGCTGTGACCATCGTTGATCTTGACTAGACAAAATGTATCTGCTCGAACGCGCCCAATATTTGCTGTGCTGCTGTTGGCAATGTCATCTTGCTTGCATTGTTGTTCGCCTTTAAAAGTGTGTTGCATTATGAGGATAAACATGTTCCTACTTGCGCCTACATGTTGACTGCATCAACTTTACAAAAATCATGTGATCAAAGGTTGTGAAGTTTTTACTGCAGTTAATGGAAAGTTTCTGCAGTTGCTCTTCACCAACTTCCTCCAGCAACCATGGCCTGCATTGTGGGAGCCTCTGTTCTCAACCAATCATTATTCTTGACATGACTGAAACAGGAACTAACTTTGCTGCGACACTCCCAACACCCTGTGCACTAGTAGAGATCGGAGAGGTTTTGACAGGTGTAAGCTATATGGTAATAGATTCACCTTGCCCTCTGATAGGCTATGTGGAAGTTTCACCATGTTGCTTATACCATTCATATCCTCTCAGATCTCCACTAGAGGTTGACATGGGAACAGGACTCCCTAGACTCCCGGGGATCTTGCGGAAATCTATCATGAATGGGAGTCAACTGTGTGGCCTAATATAGTTTACTTAATAATATATATTTTTAATGGTAACTACCCCCTCTGTTGGCTCACTCTCGCGCCTCGCTACAGTTGTAGCTAGTCCCTACTTTACCTCAGATGCATTCGGAGACGTACACAGTTACACATGTCCATATCCATGAGTTCATCCAATTCTGGGTAAGTAAGTGCAAGGGCTGCCTTCATTGCCAAATCTCGTAATGTGGTTGTTATCAGCTGTGTACAGGCAACTGTCTCGTGAGCTCTGAGCAGCAGCCAAACGGAGCAGTTGCTATGGCTACTCACACGCAAAGCGGGGACAGACAGACGAGCATCTAAACATTTGACAGGACAAGATGGGACACTCCCATGTCAACCTGCATAAGAGTAAGGCTTAAGGGTCCATTTTGGGATTGGGCCTGGATTGTACGATGTGCACACATGATACATGTTGAGTGTGTGATATGGGGGTTGGAGACAGAGAGAATGGAAAACCATGTTGATCTGAGCCTTGCTGTTAAAAACCACATTAGTGTTCAACTTTCGGCTAGCACAGTTGCACCCTGCCCAACTTCACTCCTGGGGGGTGGTGGGTCACAATCTCAATGTGACCCACCAGATTCAGAAACTTGAAAACCCCATTAGGAGAAAAAAACCTTGAAAACCCCTTTAGATTTTTGCCAAAAATTGAGGAAAAAAGAGGATATTTCATTTTGGAGAAAGATAATGGTTTCATTATAGTTTGTTAATTTTATTTCCGTTTACAAAAGTTTTTTCATGATTAGTTTTTATTTTAGTTTCAGTTTACTATAATAACCTTGCAACACAAACACACACAGGACAGGAATAATAATGATAAAATGCTATGCCAAAACAGTCATATTGAGCATTTTTTTTCATTTAACTTCACTGATCAGAGGGTTTGATAGAGGGATTCACCAGATGGCTGACACCTGTCTTTTCACCTATTAGTGAAAGATGAGGGAAAGGAGATGAGATGAAGGTTTGGAGCGAACTGGGATGCAGAAACAGCAATTGTGGCATTGGCTGAATCAATCAATCAATCATTGAACAATAATGGAATTAAGTCACGAGTCATCCAACAGTCTCAAATCTTTGGAACACAAAGTTTGGAGACAAAAATCCCTGCTGACCAATTAATAATTAAATCAGTAACTGAATCAATAAACCTATAAACTGGTAAACCTTTACCTCAGTCAGTCAGCCATCATTTTCTAAACGATCTCTATTTTTAGTTGCCACTGTTCTGGCCTTATCTGGAGGAGCTCATATGTATAGATCTGTAAGGAAGGGATAGATAAACTTTGATCTGGTATAAGCAATACTGATTATCCAATAATTTCAGATCCATAGAGTACTCATGGATAAGGGTTAGGAGTCAATGTGGGACTTGGATAAAAAATATTCAAACAGGATCAAAAACCCTACAACCCTGTTCCTGGAGAGCTACCCTCTTGTAGGTTTTCGATTCAACCCCAGTTGTAACTAACCTGATTCAGCTTAACAACCAGCTAATTATTATAATCAGGTGCGCTGTATTAGGGTTGGTGTGAAAATCTACAGGACTGTAGCTGTCCAGGAACAGGGCTGGAGAGGCCTGCTCTACAGAGAGCTTAGGGAAGGGATATTCAACTCTTACCCTACGGAGCCTGCTGGTTTCTACCTGATAATTAATTAGACACACCTGGTGTCCCAGGTCTAACTCAGTCCCTGATTAGAGGGGATTTTTTTTTTAAACGCAATGGCACTGGCTTCGAGGTCCAGAGTTGAGTTTGAGAGGCTTATGGGATTCTATAGCTCAGACCCAGTATAACAGGGGTGTCAAACTCATTCCATGGAGGGCTGAGTGTTTGCAGGATTTGGGTTTTAGCAATTAAGACCTAGACAACCACGTGTGGTTAAGTTCCTTACTAATCAGTGCCTTAATTCATCAAGTACAAGGGAGGAGTGTAAACCCGCAGACACTTGGCCCACCGTAGAATGAATTTGACACAAGTGCAGTATAGCTTCGCCCCTGTGTTATGACCCAGATAAACGCAAGCATCTGTTCCTCCTTTGTCACGTTTGATAGTGTGGCAACAATACAACTCAAGCTTGGCATTCATCATGACCACCACCAGTGTTGTTCACTTCTCTCTTCCAGGGAAACAAACCCAGTACTCAAGGACACACACAGGCAATAGATACAATTATGACTGCTCACATCTCTGTACTCATTGACTAAACATGGATTCAATTAAACTCAGTTCAAGGTCATGGTAATACAATATAAACGCTGGGGTTGTGCTTAATAGAAGCACTCATGGATCTCTGCTAATATTTAATCCAACCCGCCACTTGACTACCGCTCAGTGCTAGCCATTCATATCAGATGAGAGCTGTCAAAACCTTGGCTGTGTGTGTGAGAGAGAGAGAGTAGAAACAGGTACGTAGGTAAAGTAAGGTGGGCGTGAGAAGATGTGGAGGGGGAGGGAGAGAAGAAAGAGAAGGCGGGAGCGAAGGAATTTGTGAGGAACTGAAAGCAGGGGAGGGTGGCGAAGGGGAGAGGGGGGAGTGCTGAGCAGAGAGCAAGGTTACACGTGAGAGCAGTCCAGAGAACGAAAGTAAGAGAGACAGAGGAGAGAGAGAATAGCAGAACAGGTACGATAGCGTGGATTATGGAGTTGAGAAGGTTTCAGTCTTACCTCACAAGTTGATTACCTGTTGCTCACTGGAGGAGAAGAAAGAACAAAGAAAAGTGGGGAACAAAGAAAGAATAAACAATAAGGGCAACGGAGAAAGAGAGAGAGGCAGAGGGGAAAACCAGGGGTAGAGAGAGGGGGAACTAGGGGTAGAGAGAAAGGGAAGGACAACAGTTGAATGTTGACAGAGGGAGTGAGGATATTAATCTGGAGATAAACAAAAAGGAGGAGAGAGAGGGAAAATAAGAGAGAAAGTGTAGAAAAACGAATAGGTGCACATTGACAGAGTAGACTGGACTTCAATGAAGCACTGACATCAGCAAAATAAAGGGTGAGAGAGAGAGAGAGAGAGAGAGAGAGAGAGAGAGAGAGAGAAAGGTCACTGCAGTTCGAAGTAGGTGCTGTGCACTGTAGTTCCTTAAGCACGTTTAATTTGCAACAGGAGAGTTAGGACAAGCAAAGACAGACAGACAGAGACGTTCACTACACGATTGAACCATGTTGATGAAGGAGTATAGAATATGCATGCCACTAACTGTGGAAGAGGTAAGTGTGTACACTGGATAAGTGTGTGTTTGTCTGTGAACGTGTGTATGTGTGCGTGTGTGTGTGTGCGTGTGTGTGTCTGTGTGTCGGGGGTCTATGTGTTTGTGGCTTGAGGGGTCTCTGTGTGTGTGTGTGTGTGTGTGTGTTCGTGCTTGTGTGTTTGAATGTGTGTATACTGTAGATCACTGTTGTAAAAATAAGGTGACAGCTTTTAATGTGATCTTGAAAATGTTAAAGTTGCTAGAATACAGATGTAGAATCTTCATATGATCACCCTGTTGCAGGACAGCTTGGCGTGGATTTAAGGGTTTACTTTACAATAAATGTATCACCCCAGACAAAAATGTCCCTTCGTTATAATCCATATAATAATTCAGATTTCCTGTTGTTGCAGGATTATTTTCCTGCTGTAGCAAACTGGCTCAAATTAAGGTCCTACATCTGTAACAACATTACGCACAGGCATCCTGTAGTTGAGTAGTGTTGTTCATGTGGCTGGCACTCTGTATGATTCTGCACCTAACCTCTCTCGCTCTCTCTTTCTCTTTCTCTTTCTCTATTTTTTTAACCACACAAACAAGTTGGACTGGTTGAGGCTTGCAAACTTCAACAAAGGCATTTGGCCTAGAGGTTAAAAACAGGACAGATTCCACCAGGGAGTAAGAAGTGGTGGGTGGACAAGGGTTTAGGGGGAAGGTCCTCATTCCCTCCAACCACCATAACAAAGCATTTCTCCCTGTCATAGTGTTTAAGTCTGACCTATCTGTCTGGAACAGTGTTATGTAGTTGGTTATTATTACAACATGTCGTGCCGGAAACTTCCATTGATACTTCACTCTAAAACCAGCTTTGGTCAGTTGTTAGGCCACTTCTGTGGTCTGGAAACGTGTGACTAACTTCAGAGTGAACTTTAAGATCACTAATGTTTTAGTGTTTGTATAAGCTTTAGCTAGAGTGATCCCAGGGTTTTTATGGATCAAAATGGGGCTTAGGTGGTGGGCCTGGCCAATGGCGCGGTGGCCGGCCGAAATTGTTTGAGGCCTTCCTGTTGACCGTCGTTTTAAAGCAAATTTCCTGCAATTCTGCCATGAGGCTGAGAGAGAAATGTGCAGTTTTAAAGCTAATTTCCTGCCATTCTAAACATGTTGCCATGGCTTATGCTATGTGAGTGACTAAAAAATTATAACAAAGTCAATGGCAGCCCCATTCCATGACAAAACAATGTATGAATGTATCATTTTGGGAATTTTAGATTATCCCAGACTTTCTATCTTTTATTTTGGTGACTGTTGGTCCTCAAAGATGATTGTATAAAATATATATATATATATATATATATATGTCCGTTATCTTTTCTACATACTTTGTATCTGGTTTTAGTTGTTTAAGTTTACACTGACAACGTTTTTCCATCCTTGTTATTATTTTATTTATTTTATTATTATATATTTTTTTACTGTTTGGACATAGGCAGCCAGAAAAACACTTAGGAGGCCCGCCCAAGACTTTTCTTTGCAGAAAACACCCTGGATCAGTGTCTTGTGTGTATCTATCTGAAATTAGTCTCTGTAAAATCACACAGAACCAAATCCTAAGGTGAGATCCATTCCACGTGTGGAACTCTGACTCTCACGGTCTGATGGGGAAGCGCATTAAGATTCCTATGCAGCTTTAGTGGGATCAGCTTATAGTTCCACATTCAAACCATATCACTGTTTATGCAATGTCTCCACACGCACACACTTCTAATTCTGAGGGGAGTGTAGCTGGTTGTACTAGTAGGTTGACGGATTGAGACACCGGTATGTGTGTTTCGTTTTTAGTCAAAAGATGGGGGACAAATGAAGATGTGTTAGTTTCATATTTAGTCAAAAGCTGGGGGACAAATTAAGACCGGTATGTGTGTGTTTCGTTTTTAGTCAAAGGGTGGGGCACATATTCACATAATATAGTTGCTGTCTTACTGCACTGTATGTTTCAGTCATCATCAGTACAACACATTAACCACACAACTGTCACAGTGATCTGAAGTCAAAGAGAAACATAATGCTGTGTGGGTTTGTGTTGTTAGTCAAAGGGTGGGTGACACATTCATGTAGAGAGTGGCCAGACCAGAGACATAGAAATCCATTCACATAGAGAGTGGCCAGACCAGAGACATAGATATCCGTTCACATAGAGAGTGGCCAGACCAGAGACATAAAACTTCTAAATGACACATTTGAGGCAGAGTATTTAAGGCAGAACATTTGAGGCAGCTCTCAACAAAAAAGGAAGAAATGTATTTATTTTAGCTTTAATCCATTCAGTATACAGGTGACTGACGTTTCCACGTCAAGCTGATGGTCAGGGCACACACAGGAAGAAGTCAGCCTTTTCACTGATCTAAGGTCAGTTGTTCATTGTTTTCCTAATGGATAAGGTTAGGGGTTTGGAGGAGGGTGAGCAGACCTTAGATATGTTCCCAAGAAAGCTCACCGTGAGCAGTCCATAAAAGCGTCCGGTTTATGATGAATTAACTGACTGCTATGTAAGTAAATATTTGATGTGTACAATCTACATTAATTGGAAGAAGGATGTGGTATTAAGACAGGCCTGTGTGAATTGTCTCTCTCTCTTCCCTCCCAGTATAAGATCGGGCAGCTGTACATGATCAGTAAACACAGTAATGAGCAGAGCGGAGGAGGGGAGGAGGGGGTGGAGGTGGTGAGGAACCAACCAGACACACATCCCCAACACGGCCTGGGACAGCTCACTGAGAAACGCATCTACCTCAATAGGTAACACACCCACATACACACTGTACCTCAAATCAAACTTTGTCACATGCGCCGAATACAACAGATGTAGACCTTACCGTGAAATGCTTCCTGACAAGCCCTTAACCAACAGTGCAGTTTAAGAAAGAGTTAAGAAAATATTTAATAAAAAATTATAAAAAGTAACACAATAAAATAACAATAACAAGGCTATATAAAGGGGGTACCGGTACCGAGTCAGTGTGCGGGGGTAAAGGTTAGAGGTAATTTGAAAACATGTAGGTAGAGTTAAGTGACTATCTATATATAATAAACTGCAAGTAGCAGCAGTGTACAAAACAAATGGGGGGTGGTCAATGTAAATTGTCTGGGTGGCCATTTGATACATTTTTCAGCAGTCTATGGCTTGGGGGTAGAAGCTGTTAAGGAGCCTTTTGGTCCTAGACTTGGCGCTCCGGTACCTCTTGCTGTGCGGTAGCAGAGAAAACAGTCTATGACTTGGGTGACTGGAGTCTCTGACAATTTTATGGGCTTTCCTCTGACACTGCCTATTATATAGGTCCTGGATGGCAGGAAGCTTGGTCCCAGTGATGTACTGGGCCGTTCGCACTATCCTCTGTAGCGCCTTACAGTCAGATGCCGAGCAGTTGCCATTACAGGCGGTGATGCAACCGGTCAGGATGCTCTCGATGGTGCAGCTGTACCTCACATACACACACACACACACACACACTGTACCTCACACACTGTACCTCACACACTGTACCACACACACTCCTAACACTGCTCAACCAAGAAATGATACCAGCAGTAAGACGTGCACGCGCGCGCGCACACGCATCTGCCATCCCACACCCACCCCTATGGCCTAGCCCTAGATCATACCGCACACATACATCAGCGAAGATAACAGTACATTCCTCCCCTCTGTCTGTCTCTCTCTCTCTGACAGTAAACTGCCATCCTGGGTGAGTGTGTTTGTCCCCAGGGTCTTCTATGTGACAGAGAAGGCCTGGAACTTCTACCCTTACACCATCACAGGTCTGACAACACTATTCTATCCACCACATACGCAGCCGTTTCACCTGCTACCAACCTGTTCTTCCTATAGGGTCAAGTCAACATAGAACATAGGAAGTGACTGTTTCCTTGTCTGGATTTAAACACAATCTGCCTTATCTAGACCCGATTTACTTTAAACATATTTCATTCCACATGTTTTGAAATGTGTGTGTGTGTGGTGTGTCACTAATGATGTTCCTCTCTATCCGTATGGAACTTCCGTGGTGTGTGCTTCAGAGTACTCAGTAAGTATTCACACATAATTAGCATGAAGCATGCAGTAGAGCTCATCCCTCTCCAAATGTCTGTGTACATAACCTCATCGGTCTACTCCTCTCTCTCTCCCTCCTTCCCTCTCCCTCCCTCCCTCCTTCCTTCCCTCTCCCTCCTGTCTCTCCCTCCTTCATCTCTCCCTCCATCCTTCTCTCTCCCTCCCACTTTCTGTCCGTCCCACCTTCTATCCCTCCCTCCTTCTCTCTCCCTCTCTCCTCTCCATTCACATCCATCCTTCCTCTACTGTAGGTCTCCCTCCTTCCCAAGTTCAGCATCCGTATTGAGACCAGGTTTGAGAACAACAATGGTGACAACAATAATGTGAGTATTACCGAAGGAAAGAGAGAAGGGGGGGGTGAGAGACTGAAGGAAGGGTGGGAGAGGGAGAGAGAAAAGGGGGGTTAGAGACTGAAGGGAGAGGGTGGGAGAGGGAGAGAGAGAAGGGGGGTTAGAGACTGAAGGGAGAGGGAGAGAGAGAAGGGGGGTTAGAGACTGAAGGGAGAGGGTGGGAGAGGGAGAGAGAGAAGGGGGGTTAGAGACTGAAGGGAGAGGGTGGGAGAGAAATTGCAATCTTCTTTGCAGTGTAAGGAGAATGCTCATCAAATTGATGTGGCCATTATAAGGAAAACAAGCAAAGCCCAGAATGCAATAGCGGCAGATCTATTAGCCATCCACTGTGTTTGTGTGAGTGTGGGAGAGGGAGAAAGAAGGGTACATGCTTGTATTACAGGCTTGTTTCACCACCTTTTCTATGGCCTTGTCATGGAATTCTGACACACAAACACAATTCTGAGCTGGTTTGTCCCTACAGCGTGCCCCTGTCATTTTGGGATAAAAACTGAACTCAACAAGACTGAACTCATCTGGCTGTTGCCTGTTAGTGTGTGTATCCAGAAATATGGCGAGGCTTGTTTCAACCTTCTCCCAGATACAGGTTACATGTGTTCAATTTAGCAGAAACACACACACGCATTAATGCACACATGCTCCCACACACCCCACCCATACATACACCTCTATTACAACACACAACAACATAGAGGACATCTAACGAGCACAAAAGCACAACCAAAACAGAGGAATATCAGCAGGTTTAAAGGATGAGGTAAAACAATGCTTTTGACATGGGAACTATGACAAGTGTCAACAGTCAGACAGACAATGCATACCTTATATGAGAGAACAGGTTCTTAAACACAAGAGGCACAGGGCATAATAGGATCTGAAACACAGCTGATTATCTGGCCATGGGTTTGTCTCCCTGCTCTTCTCTTTGTTGAATACCAGCAGAGGAATGAACATCTTCAAAAGAGACATTACTCTCTCTTTCGCTGTCTGTCAAGACAAGGGGACAGAACAGAACAGAAAGAACAGTGACTTTCATCTCTCTTTCTTTGATAAGTGTCTCATTCTCTCTCTCCTCTTTCACACCCGCTCGTCCATCCTCGCCTGCTCCCTCTCTCCTTGTCTCTCTCTTCCTCTGTGATTTAGTGTGCTCCCTCTCTCTATCTCCCTTACCCCTTCTCTCCACCTCTTTCTCTCCCCCCTAATCTCCCTGGCTCTGTCTGTCTGTCTGTCTGTCTGTGTGTAGTGTTTTGCTGTAGTGTAATGATTTGCTCAAAGCCTGAGGGTGGAGTACTATGATGGGTGATACGTTGTGTGACCTCGTAATTATGTCTATTTCCTCATCTACTAGTCCCTGGCTCCAGTGTGTGTGTGTGTGTGTCAGTCTATTTCTGAGTTACCTTCCCCTCTGCTCGGTTGCAGGTATTTGGAGACAGGCCCACCCCTGCAGAGAGCGTGAGCCACCTGGATATCCTCACTGACCCCATCCCTGACAAACACTACAAGGAGACAGAGGTACTAGTTGACCCCATCCCTGACAAACACTACAAGGAGACAGAGGTACTAGTTGACCCCATCCCTGACAAACACTACAAGGAGACAGAGGTACTAGTTGACCCCATCCCTGACAAAAACTACAAGGAGACAGAGGTACTAGCGTGTACACACACATTTCCTCCTCCTGACTTCCGCAGTTCCAGTAACTTCAGAAACAAAGGTCAATCAGCAAGACACATAGTGAGTGTGTGTGTTTTCAGCTATCTCACACAGAGACAGAGGAAGACGTACTGTAGATAAACGCAAACATAAATACACAGATACTTGTACAATCTATGCATCTGGGCCACAGATGCCTATCATGTTGAATGATTCATAGATTATATGTCAGGTATTAAGCAACAGCCTGCTCACACAGGCCTGCACACACTCCCACACCCACACACTCCTCCTCCTCCCTACACACCGGCCAGTGATTTAGCTCAGTCAGCAGGTAATGTGTACTTTGTCTCTGTAGGACCTGAGTCGCTGGGTGTCTGAGAAGACGGGCCGAGGCCCCCTGGTGGAAGGGTGGCGTAAGGACAGCACCCCCATCATGTGCTCCTATAAGAGGGTGCAGTGCAGTTTTGAAGTCTACGGTTTCCAGGGCAAGACTGAGGACTTCATACACAGGGTGAGAGGAAACTACATTTACCATCATGCATCAGGTGAGAACCTGATAAAGACCTAAGGGTCAAAATGTTGTTTAAAGAAACACATTTGAGAGCATAGATTGCGTGTGGGGAATCTTTTCTTTTTTCTCAACATATACACTGATCTCCAGCAGCACCTGCTGAAAGCCTTTGGATGTGTTTCTTTGATGTAAGACATTTATTTTCTCTGATGTGTATGATCTGACAGAACATCCAAGACATCCTACTGGTGGGACACAGACAGGCTGTGGCCTGGACAGACGAATGGCATGGTCAGTAGAGGACATGGTTATAATGCCTTATAACATATAGGACATGATTATAATATTACATGGGTATAATGCCTTATAACATATAGGACATTATTATAACAGGACATGGGTATAATGCTCTATAACATGTAGGACAGGATGATGATAACAATAGGACATGGTTATAATGCATTATATTACGTCGTAATTAATGATTTTCAATGTGATGTTGACTGTTGCTGTATGTTTTTGTTCGGACATGCTTATAATGCATTATGATGTACATGTTACATGGTTATAATGCATTATGATACACACGTTACATGGTTATAATGCATTATGATACATTATTGTATCTATGTAACATGTGTATTATAATCTCATCCGACTGTGCTTTTCCCTACAGGGATGAGTTTGGAGGATGTGAGAGAGTATGAGCGACAGATACAGGAACAGACCAACAGCAAACTCAAATCAACCCAGAACAACAACACAGGTAACTATTAGAGCTGGGACGATAAACGGAAAATGATCGACACCGATCACTGTTCCAAGGCATTTTGCTGATATCATTCATTCCGATAAGTACTCTAGAGAAATGTGAAGTTTGAAATTAAATGCGTTTGCAAATATGGGTGATTGTTAATTGGATAATTGATGGCTTCAACCACAACTAATATTTTAAAGGATAATAATAAAAACTGTGCGGTGCACATTATTGTTAGAAACGTTTCGTTCTATTTATCATTATCGTATCTATACAGGCAATTTATCGCTATATGGATTTTTGTCCATATCACCCAGCTGTAGTAACTACTATAGTCTACTACTGTACTATTCTATATCATATTTTAATAGAGAAGGAGAGAGAGGATAAAAAGAGGAGGGGGGAGAAGGTAAAGGAGAGAATGCTAGAAGGAAGAATGGGTGGATGAACGAGTAAGAGAAGAGGAGATAGTGCTAGAAGGAAGAATGGGTGGATGGGAGAGGAAGGGAAGAGGAGAGAGCATAGGGGAACATTGAGAAAGTAGGGGAGAAGGGGAGGGAGAAAGTGCAAGGATGGGTGAAAAGTGAGAGAGGGGAAGGGGAAGAAGGGAAGAACATGCAGAGGCGGGGAGGTGGAGAGAAAGACAGAAAGATCATTAAGAGTGAGAACAAGAGGTAAGAGAGAGCGAAGAAGCAAAATAGGAAAAGAAGCACCGTGAGAGCAGAGGAGAGTGAGCCCAACAGGGAGAGAGATTGCCTGGAGACTCAAGCTGAATTCTTTCGCTGCTCTATGTTAGCTACGTACTTCAGTCTGAGACTGACATCATTGAAATTTGTTTGTGGTGATGTCTAAATGAGGGATGTTTTACAAAACGGCCCTCATTACAAGTAATCAGTTATTGGATAGTCTCTAACCAATCAGAGTATCAAAGCCAATGACACATTTTCTAAACGCTGATTTATCCACCTGTGTTCTGGCTCTGGACCAACCCATCGGTTTCTGGGACCAATCAGAACTGTTAGAATATGTTTGCGTTCTAGAAATCGTCAGGTAGGTACTCCGATCAAGACTCATTGCAGAGAATATCGTTTGGCTGGAAAAAGGAGTTTGGGTAGCTATTGCAGCCCTTACTGCAAATGTCAGTCCTAGCGTGTGTGTGTGTGTGTGTGTGTGTGTGTGTGTGGGGTCACTCTGCCCCCTGCTGGTGAGTCATGAGAAGTTCAGCCGGCTGTTGTTGCTGAATGATATCAAGGGCAGCAGCCACAGTATGGCCCGTAGAATGTGTGTGTGGTATGCGAGACAGGAGGCTGAAATTGGATTTGCAGTTATTGCTCACTCTCTTTGCTGCAGCTCGCTGCGCTGTCCTGACCACCTACAGGCCAGAACATGCTACTGCAGGCGCCTAGCAACATTTCATGCCATTCATCTCTTTTTGAAAACAAAAAGTGTATTCAAATTTTTAATAGGGGTGTGTGAACTGTGAAGGGATGTGTATTTGAATCATTTAACCCCTCAACTCCTTCGGCCCCCTTTCCCCTTTGTTCCCTTCATTCCCCCTGCCTCTCTCTTTCTCATCTGCAGCAGCCCCTCGTCCGGCATACTCGCGCTCTATGTCCGTCACAGATGAGCGCTCTCTGAAGAAGATGGGAGTGAAGACTATGGCCATGTCAGACCCCTCCACCTCCACACTGCCTCATAGCACTGTCCGCCTTAACTCCACCCCCGAGTAACACACACGCGTTCATACTGATGCATCAATTCCTGCCTGCTTAAACCCCTCCGTGACCGTAACTACACTGCAGCAGTCGTTTTTTTTTTTACAGCCATCCACCACAAACACATTTAACCAATAAAGCTGTAGCTTAGTAACCCAACCCCCTGTCCTACCCCTTTCTCCAGCTGTAGCTTAATAACCCAACCCCCTTTCCTACCCATTTCTCTAGCTGTAACTATATAACCCAACCCCCTGTCCTACCCCTTTCTCCAGCTGTAACTATATTACCCAACCCCCTGTCCTACCCCTTTCTCCAGCTGTAACTATATAACTCAACCTCCTGTCCTACCCCTTTTTCCAGCTGTATGTATATAACCCAACCCCCTGTCCTACCCCTTTCTCCAGCTGTAACTATATAACCCAACCCCCTGTCCTACCCCTTTCTCCAGCTGTAGCTTAATAACCCAACCCCCTGTCCTACCCCTTTCTCTAGCTGTAACTATATAACTCAACCCCCTGTTCTACCCCTTTCTCCAGCTGTAACTATATAACCCAACCCCCTGCCTACCCATTTCTCCAGCTGTAGCTTAATAACCCAACCCTCTTTCCTACCCATTTCTCTAGCTGTAACTATATAACCCAACCCCTGTCCTACCCCCTTTCTCTAGCTGTAACTATATAACTCAACCCCTGTTCTACCCCTTTCTCCAGCTTTATCTATATAACCCAACCCCCTGTCCTACCCATTTTTCCAGCTGTAGCTTAATAACCCAACCCTCTTTCCTACCCATTTCTCTAGCTGTAACTATATAACCCAACCCCCTGTCCTACCCCTTTCTCTAGCTGTAACTATATAACTCAACCCCCTGTTCTACCCCTTTCTCCAGCTTTATCTATATAACCCAACCCCCTGTCCTACCCATTTCTCCAGCTGTAGCTTAATAACCCAACCCCCTTCCTACCCATTTTTCTAGCTGTAACTATATAACCCAACCCCCTGTCCTACCCCTTTCTCCAGCTGTAACTATATAACCCAACCCCCTTTCCTACCCCTTTCTCCAGCTGTATGTATATAACCCAACCCTCTTTCCTACCCCTTTCTCCAGCTGTATGTATATAACCCAACCCCCTGTCCTACCCCTTTCTCTAGCTGTAACTATATAACCCAACCCTCTTTCCTACCCCTTTCTCCAGCTGTAATTACATAACCCAACCCCCTGTCCTACCCATTTCTCCAGCTGTAACTATATTACCCAACCCCCTGTCCTACCCCTTTCTCCAGCTGTAACTATATTACCCAACCCCCTGTCCTACCCCTTTCTCCAGCTGTAGCTTAATAACCCAACCCCCTGTCCTACCCATTTCTCCAGCTGTAACTATATTACCCAACCCCCTGTCCTACCCCTTTCTCCAGCTGTAACTATATTACCCAACCCCCTGTCCTACCCCTTTCTCTAGCTGTAACTATATAACTCAACCCCCTGTTCTACCCCTTTCTCCAGCTGTAACTATATAACCCAACCCCCTGCCTACCCATTTCTCCAGCTGTAGCTTAATAACCCAACCCTCTTTCCTACCCATTTCTCTAGCTGTAACTATATAACCCAACCCCCTGTCCTACCCCTTTCTCCAGCTGTAACTATATAACCCAACCCCCTTTCCTACCCCTTTCTCCAGCTGTATGTATATAACCCAACCCCCTGTCCTACCCCTTTCTCCAGCTGTAACTATATAACCCAACCCCCTGGTCTACCCCTTTCTCTAGCTGTAACTATATAACCCAACCCCCTGTCCTACCCCTTTCTCCAGCTGTAACTATATAACCCAACCCCCTTTCCTACCCCTTTCTCCAGCTGTATGTATATAACTCAACCCCCTGTCATACCCCTTTCTCCAGCTGTAACTATATAACCCAACCCCCTGGTCTACCCCTTTCTCTAGCTGTAACTATATAACCCAACCCCCTGTCCTACCCCTTTCTCCAGCTGTAACTATATAACCCAACCCCCTGTCCTACCCCTTTCTCTAGCTGTAACTATATAACCCAACCCCTGTCCTACCCCCTTTCTCCAGCTGTAACTATATAACCCAACCCCCTGTCCTACCCCTTTCTCTAGCTGTAACTATATATCCCAACCCCCCTGTCTTACCCCTTCCTCTAGCTGTAACTATATAACCCAACCCTCTGTCCTACCCCTTTCTCCAGCTGTAACTATATAACCCAACCCCCTGTCCTACCCCTTTCTCTAGCTGTAACTATATATCCCAACCCCCTGTCTTACCCCTTCCTCTAGCTGTAACTATATAACCCAACCCTCTGTCCTACCCCTTTCTCCAGCTGTAACTATATAACCCAACCCCCTGTCCTACCCCTTTCTCCAGCTGTAACTTAGTAACCCAACCCCCTGCCTACCCATTTCTCCAGCTGTAACTATATAACCCAACCCCCTGTCCTACCCCTTTCTCCAGCTGTAACTTAGTAACCCAACCCCCTGTCCTTGAGTTTGCATCCCAATATTACACTTTAATTACATCAAAGTAGACTGAAATATTACACAACTGTTTGACATAGAAACGTCGAATTTTCTGCAAAAAATATGAAATTAACATTCCACACATGAGGCCTCTAGGTAATTTGACTGCAGGAAAGGGCTACTAGAGTGGATATAATGGTAGCGGGTGCCATATAATGGTAGTGGGGTGCCCCACCCCATCCCATAGGTCAGACTGGGGTTATTGATCTGGTGTATCGAGGCGCTGTATTGGCTGCTTGATCATTCTGCTCCTTGCAGCAAATGGCTGAACAGGGTGAACCTTCACTGATGAGTCAATAGGATGGCTGTTTTAAACATGATTAACTTCTGATCTATGGTAATGGCTGCAACATGACCTCTGTACAGGCTGTGGAATAATCTAACATAGAGGATGAATATAATTTATAACTAGGTTTATATTTACACATATTTTATAAATATACTGTATATTTGTCTGTTTAGTCTATTGTAATGGACGTCCATTGTCAGGTATGTACCTCTTGTATGAATGAATAAAACCCTTTATCTCTTGTATGTCTTGTTAAGATCATTAGTCATGATTAAGTGACTGCAGGAGATAAGTGAAACAAGACCTTATTATTCTAGACCATGTTTATCTGTGTTACCCTGCTAGTGAGAGAGTAATAGTTGACAGGGAATGTGATGTAGGGCTTACTCAGTACACTGCGTAGGGCTTACTCAGTACACTGCGTAGGGCCTACTCAGTACACTGCGTAGGGCTTACTCAGTACACTGCGTAGGGCTTACTCAGTACACTGTGGGACAGGAGGTTTGATAAATTAGACTGTTGAGAAGGTGTTTGAGCCTGTCATGCGAGAATGTGAATTACACTAGACGACTAGTTTAAACAATGGGACAATACAGTAGGGGGAAGGAGAGATAGAGAGGGGGGAAGGAGAGATGGAGAGATAAAGGAGGGAGAAAGAAAGAAGCAGACACAGCCAGAAGTGTTGACACGTGCTGCAGTGGGACTTGAAGACTGTAGGCTATACTATAAGAACATTCTCTCTTGCTCTCTCTTCCGCTCTCTCTCCCCTTTTGCTTTCCGACCCCTTTCGCTGCCTCTCTCCGTTCCTGCACGCTTTTCCTCAGGAGGGCCTCTCTCTGTTCCTGCATTCCTTTCCTCAGGAAGGCCTCTCTCTGTTCCTGCATTCCTTTCCTCAGGAGGGCCTCTCTCTGTTCCTGCACTCCTTTCCTCAGGAGGGCCTCTCTCTGTTCCTGCACTCCTTTTCTCAGGAGGGCCTCTCTCTGTTCCTGCACGCCTTTCCTCAGGAGGGCCTCTCTCTGTTCCTGCACTCCTTTCCTCAGGAGGGCCTCTCTCTGTTCCTGCACTCCTTTCCTCAGGAGGGCCTCTCTCTGTTCCTGCACGCCTTTCCTCAGGAGGGCCTCTCTCTGTTCCTGCACGCCTTTCCTCAGGAGGGCCTCTCTCTGTTCCTGCACGCCTTTCCTCAGGAGGGCCTCTCTCTGTTCCTGCACGCCTTTCCTCAGGAGGGCCTCTCCACAGAAGATGTACTGTGTTCATTATATAGAAATGTTCCCCTGGTAGATGCTTATAGATCCTGACCGAGAGAGAGAGAGAGAGAGAGAGAGAGAGAGAGAGAGAGAGAATGTAAAAAGGAACCAAAAGGGAGAAGGAAACATTGAAGAGGGATTAAAAATGGAAGAGAAACAGACTGACATCCTCCCCTCCAACTCTATACCTCTTTGGCCGAACCCACTCTGTGGCTCCGTAATGCAATGCCCAATTAACGTCTACACACCAGGGTCACAACACTGATTCATAAAGGCCTGTGTGTGTGTGTAGGTGCGTATTTGTGCGCTCGCCCATTCTTCCTGGTTTCTGTATGGGCTATGAGTAAAAGGCCAGCCTGCACCCTAAGTATGTTATTCATTCTGGTGTCAGTATTGCTGTCATTAGGCCTCTCAATCATGTAAATAGCTCTAAATCCACTGTGAATTAAACTCCACTGTGGGGACAACAATTTGTCATCTCTGCCCAGGAGTAACTGGAGTGGACTTTATCTGGGGACAGGCAGACTTTTACACTCATACAGTATCCCTGAAAGCTAATTGTACCAATTAAAGGGCTGAATATGGCTTGCAATGGGAATCTGCATCCATCCTTCCCCTGTGGAATAGACTTAAAGACCGCTGGCTCTACACGTTAATCGTTTCTATTGAAAACGGTTGAGGACCGCCTCTCTCTGTACAGTTACCCGCCCGCAGTCAGTTAATGCGGTATTAATGCCGACCTGTTCTATGCTGTGAAATCCTCAGCAAATGATTCCAGCGAAGCTATTCTGGTAATGCTGGAATTAATTGCTTACGGGTAACAGAAAATTCAAGGATAATTTCTAAATTGTTGTGGTTTTGTGTTAGACACTCTACATAAACACACACAGGAAAGCAAGAAGAAAAAGGGAAACCCACCCCCACACACACATACCCAAATCTCTCTCTCTGGCTCTCTTACACCAATAAACAAACTCATAGAGACTCAGAGAAAAAGCAAGAGGACCCAGGCTATGGGCAGACATTCATTTACAATCATGCTTTAAATATCGTAATCAGCAGGCTCATAAAGCCTCCCTGTTTTAATTGCCCCACAATGCCTATTAATTACACAACAACCATAGCAGAGAGGGCCGCCATATGTTTGTTCATGTGAAAGAATAGATTAGAATAGAGTGTGTGGAATACATTAGAATACAATGGGCTTTGATCTACAAAATGTTTACAATGTTACAATTCCCCGCTGCCACGGCCATGGAAGTGGTGGTATGTACCTTCCTGTAAGGACGTACACAGAGAGAGGACATAGAAGTGGTGGTATGTACCTTCCTGTAAGGACCTACACAGAGAGAGGACATAGAAGTGGTGGTATGTACCTTCCTGTAAGGACGTACACAGAGAGAGGACATAGAAGTGGTGGTATGTACCTTCCTGTAAGGACCTACACAGAGAGGACATAGAAGTGGTGGTATGTACCTTCCTGTAAGGACGTACACAGAGAGAGGACATAGAAGTGGTGGTATGTACCTTCCTGTAAGGACCTACACAGAGAGGACATAGAAGTGGTGGTATGTACCTTCCTGTAAGGACCTACACAGAGAGAGGACATAGAAAGCGTGCAACCACACACACACTGAGAGGGATGCATCACAGACTGTATTGTATACTGTTATGTATTGTTGGGTAAATACTGTTAAATACTGTTAAATAATGGTAAGGAGGGACAACATACTGCACAAGGGCAAACACATGATAGGCACACATGATGTTGTTAGAAAAAGATATACAACACGTGGTATAGGGAAGACACACATGATGTTGTTAGAAGAATACATACAACATGTGGTATAGGGAAGAAACATGATGTTGTTAGAAGAATTTATACAACACGTGGTATAAGGAAGACACACATGATGTTGTTAGAAGAATATTTACAACACTTGGTATAGGGAAGACATGATGTTGTTAGAGGAATATATACAACATGTGGTATAGGGAAGACACATGATGTTGTTAGAATAATTTATACAACACGTGGTATAGGGAAGACACATGTTGTTAGAAGAATATATACAACACGTGTTATAATGAAGACGCACATGTTGTTTGAAGCAAATATACAACATGTGGTATAGGGAAGAAACGCATGATGTTATTAGAAGAATATATACAACACATGGTATAGGGAAGACACACATGATGTTGTTAGAAGAATATATACAACACGTGGTATAAGGAAGACACATTATGTTGTTAGAAGAATATATAGAACACGTGGTTTAAGGATGACGCACATGTTGTTTGAAGCATATGTACAACATTTGGTATAGGGAAGAAACACATGTTGTTAGAAGAATATATACAACACGTGTTATAATGAAGACGCACATGTTGTTTGAAGCAAATATACAACATGTGGTATAGGGAAGAAACACATGATGTTGTTAGAAGAATATATACAATCCGTGGTATAGGGAAGACACACATGTTGTTAGAAGAACATATACAACACGTGGTAAAAGGAAGACACACATGATGTTGTTAGAAGAATATATACAACACGTGGTATAAGGAAGACACATTATGTTGTTAAAAGAATATATACAACACGTGGTATAGGGAAGACACAAGATGTTGTTAGAAGAAGATATACAACACGTGGTATAGGGAACACACACATGATGTTGATAGAAGAATATATACAACACGTGGTATAAGGAAGACACACATGATGTTGTTGGAATAATATAAACAACACGTGGTATAGGGAAGACATACATGATGTTGTTAGAAGAATATATACAACACGTGGTATAGGGAAGATACATGAAGTTGTTAGAAGGACATATACAACACATGGTATAGGGAACACACACATGATGTTGTTAGAAGAATATATACAACACGTGGTATAAGGAAGACACACATGATGATGTTAGAATATTTACAACACGTGGTATAGGGAAGATACATGAAGTTGTTAGAAGGACATATACAACACGTGGTATAGGGAACACACACATGATGTTGTTAGAAGAATATATACAACACGTGGTATAAGGAAGACACACATGATGTTGTTAGAGGAATATATACAACATGTGGTATAGGGAAGACACGATGTTGTTAGAATAATTTATACAACACGTGGTATAGGGAAGACACATGTTGTTAGAAGAATATATAGAACACGTGGTTTAAGGATGACGCACATGTTGTTTGAAGCATATGTACAACATGTGGTATAGGGAAGAAACACATGATGTTGTTAGAAGAATATATACAATCCGTGGTATAGGGAAGACACACATGTTGTTAGAAGAACATATACAACACGTGGTAAAAGGAAGACACACATGATGTTGTTAGAAGAATATATACAACACGTGGTATAAGGAAGACACATTATGTTGTTAAAAGAATATATACAACACGTGGTATAGGGAAGACACAAGATGTTGTTAGAAGAAGATATACAACACGTGGTATAGGGAACACACACATGATGTTGATAGAAGAATATATACAACACGTGGTATAAGGAAGACACACATGATGTTGTTGGAATAATATAAACAACACGTGGTATAGGGAAGACATACATGATGTTGTTAGAAGAATATATACAACACGTGGTATAGGGAAGATACATGAAGTTGTTAGAAGGACATATACAACACATGGTATAGGGAACACACACATGATGTTGTTAGAAGAATATATACAACACGTGGTATAAGGAAGACACACATGATGATGTTAGAATATTTACAACACGTGGTATAGGGAAGATACATGAAGTTGTTAGAAGGACATATACAACACGTGGTATAGGGAACACACACATGATGTTGTTAGAAGAATATATACAACACGTGGTATAAGGAAGACACACATGATGTTGTTAGAGGAATATATACAACATGTGGTATAGGGAAGACACATGATGTTGTTAGAATAATTTATACAACACGTGGTATAGGGAAGACACATGTTGTTAGAAGAATATATAGAACACGTGGTTTAAGGATGACGCACATGTTGTTTGAAGCATATGTACAACATGTGGTATAGGGAAGAAACACATGATGTTGTTAGAAGAATATACACAATCCGTGGTATAGGGAAGACACACATGTTGTTAGAAGAACATATACAACACGTGGTAAAAGGAAGACACACATGATGTTGTTAGAATAATATATACAACACGTGGTATAAGGAAGACACATTATGTTGTTAAAAGAATATATACAACACGTGGTATAGGGAAGACACAAGATGTTGTTAGAAGAAGATATACAACACGTGGTATAGGGAACACACACATGATGTTGTTAGAAGAATATATACAACATGTGGTATAAGGAAGACACACATGATGATGTTAGAAGAAAATATTCAACACGTGGTATAGGGCAGACACATGATGTTGTTAGAAGAATATATACATCACGTGGTATAAGGAAGACACACATGATGTTGTTAGAAGAAGATATACAACACGTGGTATAGGGAAGACACACATGATGTTGTTAGAAGAATACATACAACATGTGGTATATTTGGAAGACATGTTGTTAGAAGAATATATACAACACGTGGTATAGGGAAGACACAAGATGTTGTTAGAAGAAGATATACAACACGTGGTATAGGGAACACACACATGATGTTGATAGAAGAATATATACAACACGTGGTATAAGGAAGACACACATGATGTTGTTGGAATAATATGAACAACACGTGGTATAGGGAAGACATACATGATGTTGTTAGAAGAATATATACAACACGTGGTATAGGGAAGATACATGAAGTTGTTAGAAGGACATATACAACACATGGTATAGGGAACACACACATGATGTTGTTAGAAGAATATATACAACACGTGGTATAAGGAAGACACACATGATGATGTTAGAATATTTACAACACGTGGTATAGGGAAGATACATGAAGTTGTTAGAAGGACATATACAACACGTGGTATAGGGAACACACACATGATGTTGTTAGAAGAATATATACAACACGTGGTATAAGGAAGACACACATGATGTTGTTAGAGGAATATATACAACATGTGGTATAGGGAAGACACATGATGTTGTTAGAATAATTTATACAACACGTGGTATAGGGAAGACACATGTTGTTAGAAGAATATATACAACACGTGTTATAATGAAGACGCACATGTTGTTTGAAGCAAATATACAACATGTGGTATAGGGAAGAAACGCATGATGTTATTAGAAGAATATATACAACACATGGTATAGGGAAGATACATGATGTTGTTAGAAGAATATATACAACACGTGGTATAAGGAAGACACATTATGTTGTTAGAAGAATATATAGAACACGTGGTTTAAGGATGACGCACATGTTGTTTGAAGCATATATACAACATGTGGTATAGGGAAGAAACACATGATGTTGTTAGAAGAATATATACAATCCGTGGTATAGGGAAGACACACATGTTGTTAGAAGAACATATACAACACGTGGTAAAAGGAAGACACACATGATGTTGTTAGAAGAATATATACAACACGTGGTATAAGGAAGACACATTATGTTGTTAAAAGAATATATACAACACGTGGTATAGGGAAGACACAAGATGTTGTTAGAAGAAGATATACAACACGTGGTATAGGGAACACACACATGATGTTGATAGAAGAATATATACAACACGTGGTATAAGGAAGACACACATGATGTTGTTGGAATAATATAAACAACACGTGGTATAGGGAAGACATACATGATGTTGTTAGAAGAATATATACAACACGTGGTATAGGAAGATACATGAAGTTGTTAGAAGGACATATACAACACATGGTATAGGGAACACACACATGATGTTGTTAGAAGAATATATACAACACGTGGTATAAGGAAGACACACATGATGATGTTAGAATATTTACAACACGTGGTATAGGGAAGATACATGAAGTTGTTAGAAGGACATATACAACACGTGGTATAGGGAACACACACATGATGTTGTTAGAAGAATATATACAACACGTGGTAAAAGGAAGACACACATGATGTTGTTAGAAGAATATATACAACACGTGGTATAAGGAAGACACATTATGTTGTTAAAAGAATATATACAACAAGTCGTTTTCGGAAGACAACCATGATATTGTTAGAAGAATATATACAACGGGTGGTATAGGGAAGACACACATGGTGTTAAAAGAATATATTCAACATGTGGTATATTTGGAAGAAACACATGTTGTTAGAAGAATTTATACCACATGTTGTATAGGGAAGACACATGATGTTGTTAGAAGAATAAATACATCACGTGGTATTAGGAAGACACATGATGTTGTTAGAAGAAGATATACAACACGTGGTATAGGGAAGACACACATGATGTTGTTTGAAGAATACATACAACATGTGGTATAGGGAAGAAACATGATGTTGTTAGAAGAAGATATACAACACGTGGTATAGGGAAGACACATGATGTTGTTAGAAGAAGATATACAACACGTGGTATAGGGAAGACACACATGATGTTGTTTGAAGAATACATACAACATGTGGTATAGGGAAGACACATGATGTTGTTAGAATAATTTATACAACACGTGGTATAGGGAAGACACACATGTTGTTAGAAGAATATATACAACACGTGGTTTAAGGAAGACGCATATGTTGTTTGAAGCAAATATACAACATGTGGTATAGGGAAGAAACACATGTTGTTAGAAGAATAAATACAACACGTGATAAAAAGGAAGACACACATGATGTTGTTGGAAGAATATATACAACACGTGGTATAAGGAAGACACATGATATTGTTAGAAGAATATATACAACATGTGATATAGGGAACACACACATGATGTTGTTAGAAGAATATATACAACACATGGTATAGGGAAGACCTACATGATGTTGTTAGAAGAATATTTACAACACGTGGTATAGGGAAGATACATGAAGTTGTTAGAAGGACATATACAACACATGGTATAGGGAACACACACATGATGTTGTTAGAAGAATATTTACAACACTTGGTACAGGGAAGACACATGATGTTGTTAGAGGAATATATACAACATGTGGTATAGGGAAGAAACACATGATGTTGTTAGAATAATATATACAACACGTGGTATAGGGAAGACACACATGTTGTTAGAAGAATAAATACAACACGTGGTAAAAGGAAGACACACATGATGTTGTTAGAAGAATATATACAACACGTGGTATAAGGAAGACACATTATGTTGTTAAAAGAATATATACAACAAGTCGTTTTCGGAAGACAACCATGATATTGTTAGAAGAATATATACAACGTGTGGTATAGGGAAGACACACATGGTGTTAAAAGAATATATTCAACATGTGGTATATTTGGAAGAAACACATGTTGTTAGAAGAATTTATACCACATGTTGTATAGGGAAGACACATGATGTTGTTAGAAGAATAAATACATCACGTGGTATTAGGAAGACACATGATGTTGTTAGAAGAAGATAGACAACACGTGGTATAGGGAAGACACATGATGTTGTTAGAAGAATACATACAACATGTGGTATAGGGAAGAAACATGATGTTGTTAGAAGAAGATATACAACACGTGGTATAGGGAAGACACATGATGTTGTTAGAAGAAGATATACAACACGTGGTATAGGGAAGACACACATGATGTTGTTTGAAGAATACATACAACATGTGGTATAGGGAAGACACATGATGTTGTTAGAATAATTTATACAACACGTGGTATAGGGAAGACACACATGTTGTTAGAAGAATATATACAACACGTGGTTTAAGGAAGACTAAATGTTGTTTGAAGCAAATATACAACATGTGGTATAGGGAAGAAACACATGATGTTATTAGAAGAATATATACAATCCGTGGTATAGGGAAGAAACACATGATGTTGTTAGAAGAATATTTACAACACGTGGTATAGGGAAGATACATGAAGTTGTTAGAAGGACATATACAACACATGGTATAGGGAACACACACATGATGTTGTTAGAAGAATATTTACAACACTTGGTACAGGGAAGACACATGATGTTGTTAGAGGAATATATACAACACGTGGTATAGGGAAGACACATGATGTTGTTAGAATAATTTATACAAAACGTGGTATAGGGAAGACACACATGATGTTGTTAGAAGAATATATACAACACGTGGTATAGGGAAGACACACATGTTGTTGGAAGAATATATACAACACGTGGTATAGGGAAGACACATGATGTTGTTAGAAGAATTTATACAACATGTGGTATAAGGAAGACACATGATGTTGTTAGAAAATTTATACAACACATGGTATAGGGAATACACATATGTAGTTAGAAGAATAAATACAACACGTGGTAAAAGGAAGACACATGATGTTGTTAGAAGAATATATACAACACTTGGTATAAGGAAGACACATTATCTTGTTAGAAGAATATATACAACACAAGGTATAGGAAAGACACACATGATGTTGTTAGCAGAATATATACAACACGTGGTATAGGGAAGACACACACGATGTTGTTAGAAGAAAATATACAACACGTGGTATAGGGAAGATACAAGATGTTGTTAGAAGAAGATATACAACACGTGGTATAGGGAACAAACACATTATGTTGTTAGAAGAATATATACAACACGTGGTATAAGGAAGACACACATGATGTTGTTGGAATAATATAAACAACACGTGGTATAGGGAAGACATACATGATGTTGTTAGAAGAATATATACAACACGTGGCATAGGGAAGATACATGAAGTTGTTAGAAGGACATACACAACACATGGTATAAGGAACACACACATGATGTTGTTAGAAGAAGATATACAACATGTGGTATAGGGAAGAAACATGATGTTGTTAGAAGAATATATTCAACACGTGGTATATTTGGAAGAAACACATGTTGTTAGAAGAATATATACAACACGTGGTATAGGGAAGACACATGATGTTGTTAGAAGAATACATACAACGTGGTATAGGGAAGAAACATGATGTTGTTAGATGAAGATATACAACACGTGGTATAGGGAAGACCCACATGATGTTGTTAGAAGAATACATACAACATGTGGTATAGGGATGAAACATGATGTTGTTAGAAGAATATATTCAACACGTGGTATAGGGAAGACACATGTGATGTTGTTAGAATAATATTTACAACACTTGGTATAGGGAAGACACATGATGTTAGAGGAATATATACAACACGTGGTTTAAGGAAGACGCACATGTTGTTTGAAGCATATATACAACATGTGGTATAGGGAAGAAACACATGATGTTATTAGAATAATATATACAACATATGGTATAGGGAAGACACACATGTAGTTAGAAGAATAAATACAACACGTGGTAAAAGGAAGACACATGATGTTGTTAGAAGAATATATACAACACTTGGTATAAGGAAGACACATTATGTTGTTAGAAGAATATATACAACACAAGGTATAGGAAAGACACACATGATGTTGTTAGAAGAATATATACAACACGTGGTATAGGGAAGACACACATGATGTTGTTAGAAGAAAATATACAACACGTGGTATAGGGAAGACACATGTTGTTAGAAGAATATATAGAACACGTGGTTTAAGGATGACGCACATGTTGTTTGAAGCATATGTACAACATGTGGTATAGGGAAGAAACACATGATGTTGTTAGAAGAATATATACAATCCGTGGTATAGGGAAGACACACATGTTGTTAGAAGAACATATACAACACGTGGTAAAAGGAAGACACACATGATGTTGTTAGAAGAATATATACAACACGTGGTATAAGGAAGACACATTATGTTGTTAAAAGAATATATACAACACGTGGTATAGGGAAGACACAAGATGTTGTTAGAAGAAGATATACAACACGTGGTATAGGGAACACACACATGATGTTGATAGAAGAATATATACAACACGTGGTATAAGGAAGACACACATGATGTTGTTGGAATAATATAAACAACACGTGGTATAGGGAAGACATACATGATGTTGTTAGAAGAATATATACAACACGTGGTATAGGGAAGATACATGAAGTTGTTAGAAGGACATATACAACACATGGTATAGGGAACACACACATGATGTTGTTAGAAGAATATATACAACACGTGGTATAAGGAAGACACACATGATGATGTTAGAATATTTACAACACGTGGTATAGGGAAGATACATGAAGTTGTTAGAAGGACATATACAACACGTGGTATAGGGAACACACACATGATGTTGTTAGAAGAATATATACAACACGTGGTATAAGGAAGACACACATGATGTTGTTAGAGGAATATATACAACATGTGGTATAGGGAAGACACATGATGTTGTTAGAATAATTTATACAACACGTGGTATAGGGAAGACACATGTTGTTAGAAGAATATATAGAACACGTGGTTTAAGGATGACGCACATGTTGTTTGAAGCATATGTACAACATGTGGTATAGGGAAGAAACACATGATGTTGTTAGAAGAATATACACAATCCGTGGTATAGGGAAGACACACATGTTGTTAGAAGAACATATACAACACGTGGTAAAAGGAAGACACACATGATGTTGTTAGAATAATATATACAACACGTGGTATAAGGAAGACACATTATGTTGTTAAAAGAATATATACAACACGTGGTATAGGGAAGACACAAGATGTTGTTAGAAGAAGATATACAACACGTGGTATAGGGAACACACACATGATGTTGTTAGAAGAATATATACAACATGTGGTATAAGGAAGACACACATGATGATGTTAGAAGAAAATATTCAACACGTGGTATAGGGCAGACACATGATGTTGTTAGAAGAATATATACATCACGTGGTATAAGGAAGACACACATGATGTTGTTAGAAGAAGATATACAACACGTGGTATAGGGAAGACACACATGATGTTGTTAGAAGAATACATACAACATGTGGTATATTTGGAAGACATGTTGTTAGAAGAATATATACAACACGTGGTATAGGGAAGACACAAGATGTTGTTAGAAGAAGATATACAACACGTGGTATAGGGAACACACACATGATGTTGATAGAAGAATATATACAACACGTGGTATAAGGAAGACACACATGATGTTGTTGGAATAATATGAACAACACGTGGTATAGGGAAGACATACATGATGTTGTTAGAAGAATATATACAACACGTGGTATAGGGAAGATACATGAAGTTGTTAGAAGGACATATACAACACATGGTATAGGGAACACACACATGATGTTGTTAGAAGAATATATACAACACGTGGTATAAGGAAGACACACATGATGATGTTAGAATATTTACAACACGTGGTATAGGGAAGATACATGAAGTTGTTAGAAGGACATATACAACACGTGGTATAGGGAACACACACATGATGTTGTTAGAAGAATATATACAACACGTGGTATAAGGAAGACACACATGATGTTGTTAGAGGAATATATACAACATGTGGTATAGGGAAGACACATGATGTTGTTAGAATAATTTATACAACACGTGGTATAGGGAAGACACATGTTGTTAGAAGAATATATACAACACGTGTTATAATGAAGACGCACATGTTGTTTGAAGCAAATATACAACATGTGGTATAGGGAAGAAACGCATGATGTTATTAGAAGAATATATACAACACATGGTATAGGGAAGATACATGATGTTGTTAGAAGAATATATACAACACGTGGTATAAGGAAGACACATTATGTTGTTAGAAGAATATATAGAACACGTGGTTTAAGGATGACGCACATGTTGTTTGAAGCATATATACAACATGTGGTATAGGGAAGAAACACATGATGTTGTTAGAAGAATATATACAATCCGTGGTATAGGGAAGACACACATGTTGTTAGAAGAACATATACAACACGTGGTAAAAGGAAGACACACATGATGTTGTTAGAAGAATATATACAACACGTGGTATAAGGAAGACACATTATGTTGTTAAAAGAATATATACAACACGTGGTATAGGGAAGACACAAGATGTTGTTAGAAGAAGATATACAACACGTGGTATAGGGAACACACACATGATGTTGATAGAAGAATATATACAACACGTGGTATAAGGAAGACACACATGATGTTGTTGGAATAATATAAACAACACGTGGTATAGGGAAGACATACATGATGTTGTTAGAAGAATATATACAACACGTGGTATAGGGAAGATACATGAAGTTGTTAGAAGGACATATACAACACATGGTATAGGGAACACACACATGATGTTGTTAGAAGAATATATACAACACGTGGTATAAGGAAGACACACATGATGATGTTAGAATATTTACAACACGTGGTATAGGGAAGATACATGAAGTTGTTAGAAGGACATATACAACACGTGGTATAGGGAACACACACATGATGTTGTTAGAAGAATATATACAACACGTGGTAAAAGGAAGACACACATGATGTTGTTAGAAGAATATATACAACACGTGGTATAAGGAAGACACATTATGTTGTTAAAAGAATATATACAACAAGTCGTTTTCGGAAGACAACCATGATATTGTTAGAAGAATATATACAACGGGTGGTATAGGGAAGACACACATGGTGTTAAAAGAATATATTCAACATGTGGTATATTTGGAAGAAACACATGTTGTTAGAAGAATTTATACCACATGTTGTATAGGGAAGACACATGATGTTGTTAGAAGAATAAATACATCACGTGGTATTAGGAAGACACATGATGTTGTTAGAAGAAGATATACAACACGTGGTATAGGGAAGACACACATGATGTTGTTTGAAGAATACATACAACATGTGGTATAGGGAAGAAACATGATGTTGTTAGAAGAAGATATACAACACGTGGTATAGGGAAGACACATGATGTTGTTAGAAGAAGATATACAACACGTGGTATAGGGAAGACACACATGATGTTGTTTGAAGAATACATACAACATGTGGTATAGGGAAGACACATGATGTTGTTAGAATAATTTATACAACACGTGGTATAGGGAAGACACACATGTTGTTAGAAGAATATATACAACACGTGGTTTAAGGAAGACGATATGTTGTTTGAAGCAAATATACAACATGTGGTATAGGGAAGAAACACATGTTGTTAGAAGAATAAATACAACACGTGATAAAAAGGAAGACACACATGATGTTGTTGGAAGAATATATACAACACGTGGTATAAGGAAGACACATGATATTGTTAGAAGAATATATACAACATGTGATATAGGGAACACACACATGATGTTGTTAGAAGAATATATACAACACATGGTATAGGGAAGACCTACATGATGTTGTTAGAAGAATATTTACAACACGTGGTATAGGGAAGATACATGAAGTTGTTAGAAGGACATATACAACACATGGTATAGGGAACACACACATGATGTTGTTAGAAGAATATTTACAACACTTGGTACAGGGAAGACACATGATGTTGTTAGAGGAATATATACAACATGTGGTATAGGGAAGAAACACATGATGTTGTTAGAATAATATATACAACACGTGGTATAGGGAAGACACACATGTTGTTAGAAGAATAAATACAACACGTGGTAAAAGGAAGACACACATGATGTTGTTAGAAGAATATATACAACACGTGGTATAAGGAAGACACATTATGTTGTTAAAAGAATATATACAACAAGTCGTTTCTGGAAGACAACCATGATATTGTTAGAAGAATATATACAACGTGTGGTATAGGGAAGACACACATGGTGTTAAAAGAATATATTCAACATGTGGTATATTTGGAAGAAACACATGTTGTTAGAAGAATTTATACCACATGTTGTATAGGGAAGACACATGATGTTGTTAGAAGAATAAATACATCACGTGGTATTAGGAAGACACATGATGTTGTTAGAAGAAGATAGACAACACGTGGTATAGGGAAGACACATGATGTTGTTAGAAGAATACATACAACATGTGGTATAGGGAAGAAACATGATGTTGTTAGAAGAAGATATACAACACGTGGTATAGGGAAGACACATGATGTTGTTAGAAGAAGATATACAACACGTGGTATAGGGAAGACACACATGATGTTGTTTGAAGAATACATACAACATGTGGTATAGGGAAGACACATGATGTTGTTAGAATAATTTATACAACACGTGGTATAGGGAAGACACACATGTTGTTAGAAGAATATATACAACACGTGGTTTAAGGAAGACGCAAATGTTGTTTGAAGCAAATATACAACATGTGGTATAGGGAAGAAACACATGATGTTATTAGAAGAATATATACAATCCGTGGTATAGGGAAGAAACACATGATGTTGTTAGAAGAATATTTACAACACGTGGTATAGGGAAGATACATGAAGTTGTTAGAAGGACATATACAACACATGGTATAGGGAACACACACATGATGTTGTTAGAAGAATATTTACAACACTTGGTACAGGGAAGACACATGATGTTGTTAGAGGAATATATACAACACGTGGTATAGGGAAGACACATGATGTTGTTAGAATAATTTATACAAAACGTGGTATAGGGAAGACACACATGATGTTGTTAGAAGAATATATACAACACGTGGTATAGGGAAGACACACATGTTGTTGGAAGAATATATACAACACGTGGTATAGGGAAGACACATGATGTTGTTAGAAGAATTTATACAACATGTGGTATAAGGAAGACACATGATGTTGTTAGAAAAATTTATACAACACATGGTATAGGGAATACACATATGTAGTTAGAAGAATAAATACAACACGTGGTAAAAGGAAGACACATGATGTTGTTAGAAGAATATATACAACACTTGGTATAAGGAAGACACATTATCTTGTTAGAAGAATATATACAACACAAGGTATAGGAAAGACACACATGATGTTGTTAGCAGAATATATACAACACGTGGTATAGGGAAGACACACACGATGTTGTTAGAAGAAAATATACAACACGTGGTATAGGGAAGATACAAGATGTTGTTAGAAGAAGATATACAACACGTGGTATAGGGAACAAACACATTATGTTGTTAGAAGAATATATACAACACGTGGTATAAGGAAGACACACATGATGTTGTTGGAATAATATAAACAACACGTGGTATAGGGAAGACATACATGATGTTGTTAGAAGAATATATACAACACGTGGCATAGGGAAGATACATGAAGTTGTTAGAAGGACATACACAACACATGGTATAAGGAACACACACATGATGTTGTTAGAAGAAGATATACAACATGTGGTATAGGGAAGAAACATGATGTTGTTAGAAGAATATATTCAACACGTGGTATATTTGGAAGAAACACATGTTGTTAGAAGAATATATACAACACGTGGTATAGGGAAGACACATGATGTTGTTAGAAGAATACATACAACGTGGTATAGGGAAGAAACATGATGTTGTTAGATGAAGATATACAACACGTGGTATAGGGAAGACCCACATGATGTTGTTAGAAGAATACATACAACATGTGGTATAGGGATGAAACATGATGTTGTTAGAAGAATATATTCAACACGTGGTATAGGGAAGACACATGTGATGTTGTTAGAATAATATTTACAACACTTGGTATAGGGAAGACACATGATGTTAGAGGAATATATACAACACGTGGTTTAAGGAAGAGCACACATGTTGTTTGAAGCATATATACAACATGTGGTATAGGGAAGAAACACATGATGTTATTAGAATAATATATACAACATATGGTATAGGGAAGACACACATGTAGTTAGAAGAATAAATACAACACGTGGTAAAAGGAAGACACATGATGTTGTTAGAAGAATATATACAACACTTGGTATAAGGAAGACACATTATGTTGTTAGAAGAATATATACAACACAAGGTATAGGAAAGACACACATGATGTTGTTAGAAGAATATATACAACACGTGGTATAGGGAAGACACACATGATGTTGTTAGAAGAAAATATACAACACGTGGTATAGGGAAGATACAAGATGTTGTTAGAAGAAGATATACAACACGTGGTATAGGGAACACACACATTATGTTGTTAGAAGAATATATACAACACGTGGTATAAGGAAGACACACATGATGTTGTTGGAATAATATAAACAACACGTGGTATAGGGAAGACATACATGATGTTGTTAGAAGAATATATACAACACGTGGTATAGGGAAGATACATTAAGTTGTTAGAAGGACATACCCAACACATGGTATAAGGAACACACACATGATGTTGTTAGAAGAATATATACAACTCGTGGTATTAGGAAGACACACATGATGTTGTTAGAAGAAAATTTACAACACGTGGTATAGGGAAGACACATGATGTTGTTAGAAGAATTTATACAACACGTGGTATAAGGAAGTCACACATGATGTTGTTAGAAGAATATTTACAACACTTGGTATAGGGAAGACACATGATGTTGTTAGAGGAATATTTACAACACGTGGTATAGGGAAGACACATGATGTTGTTAGAATAATTTATACAACACGTGGTATAGGGAAGACACACATGTTGTTAGAAGAATATATACAACACGTGGTTTAAGGAAGACTCACATGTTGTTTGAAGCAAATATACAACATGTGGTATAGGGAAGAAACACATGATGTTGTTGGAAGAATATATACAACACGTGGTGTAAGGAAGACACACATGATGTTGTTAGAAGAATATATACAACACGTGGTATAAGGAAGACACACATGATGATGTTAGAAGAAAATATTCAACACGTGGTATAAGGAAGACACACATGATGGTGTTGGAATAATATAAACAACACGTGGTATAGGGAAGACATACATGATGTTGTTAGAAGAATATATACAACACGTGGTATAGGGAAGATACATGAAGTTGTTAGAAGGACATATACAACACATGGTATAGGGAACACACACATGATGTTGTTCGAAGAATACATACAACATGTGGTATAGGGAAGAAACATGATGTTGTTAGAAGAAGATATACAACATGTGGTATAGGGAAGACCCACATGATGTTGTTAGAAGAATACATACAACATGTTGTATAGGGAAGACACATTATGTTGTTAGAAGTAGATATACAACATGTGGTATAGGGAAGAAACATGATGTTGTTAGAAGAATATATTCAACACGTGGTATATTTGGAAGAAACACATGTTGTTAGAAGAATATATACAACACGTGGTATAGGGAAGACACATGATGTTGTTAGAAGAATACATACAACGTGGTATAGGGAAGAAACATGATGTTGTTAGATGAAGATATACAACACGTGGTATAGGGAAGACCCACATGATGTTGTTAGAAGAATACATACAACATGTGGTATAGGGATGAAACATGATGTTGTTAGAAGAATATATTCAACACGTGGTATAGGGAGGACACATGTGATGTTGTTAGAATAATATTTACAACACTTGGTATAGGGAAGACACATGATGTTAGAGGAATATATACAACACGTGGTATAGGGAAGACACATGATTGTTGTTAGAATAATTTATACAACACGTGGTATAGGGAAGACACACATGATGTTGTTCGAAGAATACATACAACATGTGGTATAGGGAAGAAACATGATGTTGTTAGAAGAAGATATACAACATGTGGTATAGGGAAGACCCACATGATGTTGTTAGAAGAATACATACAACATGTGGTATAGGGATGAAACATGATGTTGTTAGAAGAATATATTCAACACGTGGTATAGGGAGGACACATGTGATGTTGTTAGAATAATATTTACAACACTTGGTATAGGGAAGACACATGATGTTAGAGGAATATATACAACACGTGGTATAGGGAAGACACATGATGTTGTTAGAATAATTTATACAACACGTGGTATAGGGAAGACACACATGTTGTTAGAAGAATATATACAACACGTGGTTTAAGTAAGACGAACATGTTGTTTGAAGCATATATACAACATTTGGTATAGGGAAGAAACACATGTTGTTAGAAGAATATATACAACACGTGGTATATGGAAGACACATTATGTTGTTAGAAGAAGGTATACAACACGTTGTATAGTGAAGACACACATGGTGTAGGGAAGACACACATGTCGTTTGAAGAATATGTACAACACGTGGTATAGGGAAGACACATGATGTTGTTTGAAGAATATATACATCACGTGGTATAGGGAAGACACATGATATTGTTAGAAGAATATATACAACACGTGGTATAGGGAAGACACATGATGTTGTTAGAAGAAGATATCCAACTCGTGGTATAGGGAAGACACATGATATTGTTAGAAGAATATATACATCACGTGGTATAAGGAAGACACACATGATGTTGTTAGAAGAAGATATACAACACGTGGTATAGGGAAGACACACATGATGTTGTTAGAAGAATACATACAACATGTGGTATCGGGAAGACACATGATGTTGTTAGAAGAAGATATACAACTCGTGGTATAGGGAAGACACATGATGTTGTTAGAAGAAGATATACAACTCGTGGTATAGGGAAGACACACATGATGTTGTTAGAGGAATATATACAACACGTGGTATAGGGAAGACACATGATGTTATTAGAATAATTTATACAACACGTGGTATAGGGAAGACACACATGTTGTTAGAAGAATATATACAACACGTGGTTTAAGTAAGACGCACATGTTGTTTGAAGCATATGTACAACATTTGGTATAGGGAAGAAACACATGTTGTTAGAAGAATATATACAACACGTGGTATATGGAAGACACATTATGTTGTTAGAAGAAGATGTACAACACGTTGCATAGGGAAGACACACATGTCGTTTGAAGAATATATACAACACGTGGTATAGGGAAGACACATGATGTTAGAAGAATATATACATCACGTGATATAAGGAAGACACACATGATGTTGTTAGAAGAATATATACAACACGTGGTATAGGGAAGACACACATGATGTTGTTAGAAGAATACATACAGCATGTGGTATCGGGAAGACACATGATGTTGTTAGAAGAAGATATACAACTCGTGGTATACAATACAATACAACTTTATTTGTAAAGCACATTTAAAACAACCAAGGTTGACCAAAGTGCTGGACATATTTCGGACAGATTTATAAATCACGAGTAACAAAAAAACCATTTATGGGACAAACTAGAAAATAGAATGCACAATACAATTCTCAAGCAGGTTTAAAAGCCAATGAATAAAAGTGAGTTTTAAGTCGTGATTTAAAAATGTGAAGACTGGGGGCCAATCTGACATGCAGAGGCAAATCATTCCACAGCCTTGGGGCCACGACTGAAAATGCTCTATCTCCCCTATTTATCAACCGCGTTCTAGGGACAAAAGAAAGTAGCTGGTCAGCAGACCTTAGTGACCTCAGAGGATCGTGCGGCTTCAGTAGTTCAGAGATATAAGCTGGGGCTTGACCATAAAGGGATTTAAAAACAAACAACAGAATCTTAAAATGTATCCTAAAACAAACCGGTAGCCAATGAAGGGAGGCAAGAACAGGTGTAATATGATCTCGTTCCGGTAAGGAGTCGAGCGGCAGCATTTTGAACCATTTGTAATCTGTAGAGGGAGGCCTGGTTAATACCTACATATAAAGCATTACAATAATCCAGGCGAGTTGTGATAAAAGCGTGTATTACCCTCTCAAAATCAACAAAAGATAAGTTGAAAGAAACTAGCTTTTACAACAGAATGAATCTGCTTCTCTAATTGAAAATCACAATCCATCTTAACACCGAGGTTAGTTACCATAGGCTTGACATAGGGTGTCAAAGGACCCAGGTCCAATTGGGAGGCGCCAGTAGAACTACTATGTCTAAAAATCATGACTTCTGTTTTACTTTCATTAAAATGTAAAAAGGTTAAAGCCATCCAGGCTTTAATGTCATAAAAACAATCTAACAGTCTTTTTAGGGAATTATCTCCTTTACTTTTTATAGGCAAGTAGATCTGTGAATCATCTGCATAAAAATGAAAACTGATGTTATGCTTCTTTAAGATGGATCCAAGAGGAAGCAAATAAAGAGAGAAGAGAATTGGCCCCAAAATAGAGCCCTGAGGAACTCCACATGACAGTGGTGCTGCGGGGGAAGTAGAACCACCAACACCAACTTTGAACACTCTCTCTGAAAGATATGCTCAAAACCATTCTAGTGCAGTACCTTTAATTCCCACGCTGTGCTCAAGACGAGAGATAAGAACACAGTGGTCGACAGTATCGAATGCTGCTGTGAGATCTAAAAGCATAAGGATTGCAGAATCTCCAGAGTCTGTTGAAATTAAAAGATCGTTAAAAACTTTTATAAGTGCAGTCTCTGTACTATGAAAAGCTTTAAAGCCAGACTGGAACACCTCAAGAATACCATGCAGATCTAAAAAGGGAAGACACATGATGTTGTTAGAAGAAGATATACAACACGTGGTATAGGGAAGACACACATGATGTTGGAAGAATATATACAACGCGTGGTATAAGGAAGACATTATGTTGTTAGAAGAATATATACAACATGTGGTATATTTGGAAGACACATGTTGTTAGAAGAATATGTACAACACGTGGTATAGGGAAGACATACATGATGTTGTTAGAAGAATATATACAACACGTGGTATAGGGAAGACACACATGTTGTTGGAAGAATATATACAACACGTGGTATAAGGAAGACATTATGTTGTTAGAAGAATATATACCACACGTGGTATAGGGTAGACAAAAGATGTTGTTCGAATCTTTGGTTCTCACCCAAGATTTGACGGTACATGGCCCCGTCCATTGTCCCTTTGATGCAGTGAAGTTGTCCTGTCCCCTTAGCAAAAAAACACCCCAAAGCATAATGTTTTCACCTCCATGTTTGACGGTGGGGATGGTGTTCTTGGGGTCATAGACAGCATTCCTCCTCCTCCAAACACGGCAAGTTGAGTTGATGCCAAAGAGCTCCATTTTGGTCTCATCTGACCACAACACTTTCACCCAGTTGTCCTCTGAATCATTCAGATGTTCATTGGCAAACTTGAGACGGGCATGTATATGTGCTTTCTTGAGCAGGGGGACCTTGCGGGCACTGCAGGATTTCAGTCATTCACGGCGTAGTGTGTTACCAATTGTTTTCTTGGTGACAATGGTCCCAGCTGCCTTGAGATCATTGACAAGATCCTCCCATGTAGTTCTGGGCTGATTCCTCATCGTTCTCATGATCATTGAAACTCCACAAGGTGAGATCTTGCATGGAGCCCCAGGCCGAGGGAGATTGACAGTTCTTTTGTGTTTCTTCCATTTGCGAATAATCGCACCAACTGTTGTCACCTTCTCACCAAGCTGCTTGGCGATGGTCTTGTAGCCCATTCCAGCCTTGTGTAGGTCTACAATCTTGTCCCTGACATCCTTGGAGAGCTCTTTGGTCTTGGCCATGGTGGAGAGTTTGAAATCTGATTGATTGATTGCTTCTGTGGACAGGTGTCTTTTATACAGGTAACAAGCTGAGATTAGGAGCACTCCCTTTAAGAGTGTGCTCCTAATCTCAGCTCGTTACCTGTATAAAATACACACACCTGGGAGCCAGAAATCTTTCTGATTGAGAGGGGGTCAAATACTTGTTTCCCTCATTAAAATGCAAATCTATTTATAACATTTTTCACATGCGTTTTTCTGGATTTTTTTGTTGTTATTCTGTCTCTCACTGTTTAAATAAACCTACCATTAAAATTATAGACTGATCATTTCTTTGTCAGTGGGCAAACGTACAAAATCAGCAGGGGATCAAATACTTTTTTCCCTCACTGTATGTATATAATATATATGGATTAAGGATCCATTTGGGAAACAACCAATGTGTGTCCAGATCATAAACACAGGACTGTATATTGTGTCCCCTTGTGACAGTAAAACATATCTGAATATCTCATCGTTCTATTTTGGATGATATATTTCAACAATACGTTCTGTAGTTCTGCCCGTGCAAATAAGGCCTATCTGAATATCTACGGTTCTATTTTGAGGAGATGTAAGTAAACCCTGTGATGAATAGTTTAAAAAGCCCCTAGCAGGGAGAATGGTAATGACTACACAGTCTTAATTCTGTAAAACAGATCACATTCTTTTCCTTCTCCAGCTCAGAGAGCGTCTATTACAACGTCCCATATAGCTCCAGGCCAGTCTTCTCTCTCTCTCTCTCTCTCTCTCTCTCTCTCTCTCTCTCTCTCTCTCTCTCTCTCTCTCTCTCTCTCTCTCTCTCTCTCTATCTCTCCCCACCTTCCATGTCTCTACCTCTCAGCTCTCTCGCTCTTTCACTCTCCCGACTCTCTCTCTCTCGTCTGCATTCGTTTACACCTTCACCATCTCCCTTTCTTTTATTTGCAAATGGAAGTGATGAAATCCGACCACAGAGTGGTAATTTGCAAGATTGTGGAAATAAAGGAGAGAGAGGAAAAGAGGAGAGGAGAAAACGACAATACTGTCATCACCTACTTGGAAGAGAGAGGGAAGATGAGAAACAGGAGGTGGTAGAGAGAGGCGAGAAATAGGAGTGAAAAAGGGCCGGAGAGGACAGCAGAGGAGAGAAGAGGAGAGGAAAGGAAAGGAGAGAAGAGGAGAGTAGAGGAGAGCAGAGGGGAGAAAGGAAGAGGAGAGAAGAGGAGAGTAGAGGAGAGCAGAGGGGAGAAAGGAAGAGGTGAGGAGAGGAAAGGAGAGGAGAGGAGAGCAGAGGAGAAGAGAGGAGAGGAAATGAGAGCAGAGGAGCAGATGAGAGGAGAAGAGTGAATAAGAGAGAAGTGTAGAAGAGAGGAGAGGAGAGGAAATGAGAGCAGATGAGAGGAGAGGAGAGGAGCAGAGGAGCAGAGGAGCAGAGGAGCAGATGAGAGGAGAAGAGAGAATAGGAGAGAAGTGTAGAAGAGAGGAGAGGAGAGGAAATGAGAGCAGAGGAGCAGATGAGAGGAGAGGAGAGGAGAGGAGAGGAGAGGAGAGGAGAGGAGAGGAGAGGAGAGGAGAGGAGAGGAGAGGAGAGGAGAGGAAATGAGAGCAGAGGAGAGAACAGGAGAGGAGATTAGATGAGAGCAGAGCAGTGTATGAGTATGTACTTTCCTCCTTTCTAGAGAATAACAGATAGGCCCAGCCACACAGTGAGATGCTATACAAGGTTGGTAATGCATAAGGACATCAGGTGTGGTGGCATTGTGCTGGTGTGGTGTGAGCAGCTGCATCTGGCTGTGTGTACCTGGTACAGGCCTATTATCAGAGGAGCAACACAGCCCTGACAGAGACAAACAGGTCACCTTAACCTGGGCTAGAGGATAAATTATTTCCCCCTCCGCTCCATCGCAGATCCACCCCTCCTTTCCTGCTATCCTCTACATCCCTCCATCCCCCTCTCCCTCTAAACTACCATCCCCTGCCTCTCTCTCCATCCCCTACCTCTCCCTCTAAATGTCCATTCCTCCATCCCCTCCTCTCCCTCTAAACTTCCATCCCCATCCCCGCCCTCTCCCTCCTTCCACATCATCTCCCTCTAAACTTCCATCCCCACCCTCTCCCTCCTTCCCCCTCCTCTCCCTCTAAACTTCCATCCCCGCCCTCTCCCTCCTTCCACATCATCTCCCTCTAAACTTCCATCCCCACCCTCTCCCTCCTTCCACATCATCTCCCTCTAAACTTCCATCCCCACCCTCTCCCTCCTTCCACATCATCTCCCTCTAAACTTCCATCCCCACCCTCTCCCTCCTTCCCCCTCTTCTCCCTCTAAACCTACATCCCCTGCCTCTCTCTCCATCCCCTACCTCTCCCTCTAAACTTCCATCCCCTGCCTCTCTCTCTAAACATCCATCCCTCCATCCCCTCTCTCTAAACTTCCATCTCTATCCCCACCCTCTCCCTCTAAACTTCCATCCCCTCATCCCCCCCGGCCTCTCCCTCCATCCCCCACGTCCCTCTAACCCTCCATCCCTCCATCCCTCTCATCTCTTTGCCACAGCAGCCCTACCACTCCTCTCCTCCATCCAATGCTCTCCCCATCCCTCTCTCCTCTATACTGTGTGTACTGGTAGGGACTGGGGAGAGAAGGTGTTGAGAAGAGAACATAGTGTACTGTAACCTTACTCACAGACCACTGGGTCTTGTAGTGCATGCACATCCTTGTTCCCACATGCTTGAATTCACACACACACACACACACACACACACACACACACACACACACACACACACACACACACACACACACACACACACAGATGTTTGGTTTGTCACAAACATACAGTGATAGTACAGCAGCAGTGTAGCACTGAACTTGTTGCCGCAGTCACAGAGACGTCCAGTATGAAGCAACACGGCCTTTTTAACTCTGACTAGACAACGTTTCCAAGCTGACTAGAAGAAGGATATCCTTTCCCAATGGTCTGGTCTGACACCTGGTTCTCCCTTAACTGTCATAGAGAGGGTCAACTGATGTCTGGTCTGACACCTGGTTCTCCCTTAACTGTCATAGAGAGGGTCAACTGATGTCTGGTCTGACACCTGGTTCTCCCTTAACGGTCATAGAGAGAGTCAACTGATGTCTGGTCTGACACCTGGTTCTCCCTTAACTGTCATAGAGAGGGTCAACTGATGTCTGTTCTGACACCTGGTTCTCCCTTAACTGTCATAGAGAGGGACAACTGATGTCTGGTCTGACACCTGGTTCTCCCTTAACTGTCTTAGAGAGGGACAACTGATTTCTGGTCTGACACCTTCCTGGTTCTCCCTTAACTGTCTTAGAGAGGGACAACTGATGTCTGGTCTGACACCTTCCTGGTTCTCCCTTAACTGTCATAGAGAGGGACAACTGATGTCAAACTCTGTTGCCACTGCTTTGAAGCTCCTCGTCACACGTCCTCTAAAAAAGCCCCGGAGCATCAGCATTTAATAACATTCAGATGAGACAGGTGTCTTCACACACTCAGCTGTGTGTGTCATCTCATCAAGCATCAGCGTTGAGCTTGTGTGTGTGTTTGTTTGTGTGTGTGTGTCTTTGTGTGTCTGTGTGTGTGTCTGTCTTTGTGTGTGTGTGCCTTTGTGTGTGTGTGTGTGTGTGTGTGTGTGTGTGTGTGTGTGTGTGTGTGTGTGTGTGTGTGTGTGTGTGTGTGTGTGTGTGTGTGTGTGCCGGAAAAGCATGTATAAGCATGTGCCATCTCATCCAGTGGAAAGTGTGTGTTTTTGTGCGTGCACGCTTGTGTGTGTGTGCTCTGATGGCGTAAATCATTGGAGATGAGTGGAAGGCTGGTGCTGCTCTCTCCATCTGTCTCTGTCTGCGGGGGTGAGGTATTTTACACTGGCGAAGGGTAGAGGGAGGAGGGAGAAAGTGAAGCATGCCTTTAGCTGCGCGGGGCAGGTGGAGGGAGGGAGTCTCTGAAAGATGAATGCTGTAGTATCAGTGGGCAGGGGCAGCATACTGTTAGCACTAATGAGAACATAGTCTTTACCTCGTAGATTTATACAGATCTAGATATGCAAATAAACAATGCCCCCTTGGCTACAGGCAGCCCACTCCGCCCCCATCATCTTCCCCCTCCCCAACTATGTAACATTAATGAATATTCATTGGGAGATGTGGTGTGATTTGGGTGGAAGCCAGCAGAGGAAGTAGATGTTTGGGGCCCTCAAGGCTCCATCCAGGAAAAGCTATAGCTAACTCCTCTCCTCCAGAGCAGTAGTGTCTGCTGGTTTTAGTTCTCACCACCAGGCCAGGGACACCAGGTGTGAGCTCCCTCTGAGCAATTAGTGACATTAACAGACCAATTAAGAGCCAGAAGGAGCCGAGAAAACCAGCAGACCCTGCAGCTCCCCAGGACTTCCCTTGTTCCCTAATGCCTTCCCCAGACATATGATAGGTGATCCATCTCTTCTCTAATTTACCTTCACTTCAAATCAGAGCATGCAATATGGGATTGGACAACCAGCAGCATCCGAAGCAGTGAAATCTGAGGTAAGCTGGTTGCAGCTATAGTCTCATACAGTAGCCTACCCTGAGACCTACAGTTCTGGACTGGACCTCATCCACTACCAATGTGTAGCACCCAGCTAGGTCACTGACACCATTCTGCAGCAGAAAGCAGTTCACCACATCACAGTGGAGAGGTGAGCAGAGAATCATACCAATTGACAAGCAGGGGAGAATTCTGCAACATTTGCCCCCACAAATCACAAATGCTGAGAAAAACAATTAAAAAGTTGATTACCGACCCACGTCTTGTCTTCAACATAGCAATAAGGATTATGGAGTATCTCAGGGACTGAATGGAAACAAAATAGTCTTCTTTGGTCTGTCATGCACAACTTAGTTCTTTGATAAGGTTACCTTAGCATGGCGACTCTCCACGGAACTATTCCAGAACAGAACTTAGAATGACTGAGGAACAGAGGAACAGAACAGTGGAACGGGTGGGTAGAACCCTGCAAGAAGTCAACATCACAAATATCTGTATGGGCCGGAAAGAGTTAAATTAAGAAAATACAAAATATTCCAAATTAACTTGGTACACATCGAGCAACACGGGGAAAAGAGACCGTCGGGACCATGTCATGATGCATTATTACTACAAAGACTCTGTTCAACATCTCCATCTCTCTCTTCTGTGTAGGATCGATGTAGGATGTATTTACCTGCAGTCTCTCCAGTACAGTGATGTGTAGACAGATTCCTCAGAGCCTCTATCTACTTGATCCTAACATCTGAACCTCTCAGCTCAGTCTGCTGTGAAGGCTGTGTGCTTCCTAGAAGGCCAACACGCTAGCTCTCTAAATATAAATGCTGCAGGCATGAAAGAAACATGGAGGCGAGATAATTCCCCTCTCTATCACTGTGTCTACACTGATGTCTGTACTGCACAGTATGGACTACTGACGTATAGGAACAGTGATCATAAAGTAATAAAATAAGGATGCAAATGAAATGTCCTGTGTCTATATTGATGGATTTACAACCCTAGGAGACTTAAGGCCTTAAGGTCCGGTTTGCTCCTAGCAGAACTTGGCAAAAAACTGGCAAAATAAGGTGCCCCTCTCATGCACTACTTTACCTGTGCAGTAAATGTTTGGGATATTTGGGATATTTGGGACAATGTTTGGGATAATCCACTTTAAAATGCCAGTGACATAATATTACGTTTTGTGCTAATTCAAATGTAAATTATAATATTTCCAATTACTGTGAAATGTGTTAGTTTCAAAATAAATGTGTATTGTCTCTTATTTTGAGGTGTAGGCTATTTTTGTATAGTGTGTGGATCCCATTGAGTTCTACCTGTCAAGGGTATGGGACCATTTCTGGTTTCAGGCAGTTTGCTCGTTAATCAGGAGGTCAGGCGGTGTATAGACAACGTGCTGTTCATGTAGCTCTCATGTATTAGCCAAAACTGTGCCAGCCTTTCATTTTCAGGGGTGTTTGGCTGGTGCTGTTTTTTCAATAGAAACCTCTTTGAAGTACACCTATTCTTTACCCTTGAATTACTGGACTGTACATTTGTAAATATCATCACTGTTGCACTGTGGGCATACAGTACAACACCGTAAATAAAACCATCTACTGTCCAACTGTGCCCAAAACCCAAAGAACTATGCTGCTGGATCTGCCATCCCACTATTGAACTGAGTAACAGGTTAGATTTTCCCATGGTCTTAAACAACCCCAGGCCTCATTTGAATGACTTAGCGGGGGAGTAATCTTTTACCTTTGTTCTGTTACATCACACATTCCTTGGCTATGTTCTCAAAGTATTCCACGAGGACACCTGTTCCATGTATTGGTTCAACAACATAAAGAAGGGGACTGAGCTCAGTAGACTACATTAGATCTGAAGAGGTACTGTTTCAGAATGAGGGGTGCTGGAGCTCTGCTGGTGGTGGTGTTCTGTCTGTCTGGGACATGGGGTCAGGGAGAGCGTGGAGGGGACAGAGAGAATGATATCACTGAACAGGCTCACAGCGAAGGATGTAAGACTGATGCTGAACCGTTGACCACCCAGCCTGACATCTGGACTGATCTAAGGAGCTGAGAGACATGGTGGTGGAACAGAGTGGAGCTGAGGAACATGGGAGCCAGAGTGACAGCTAGTGAGAGCCAGGTGGACGAATTGAAAGGAGAAGTGGAGGGGCTGAAGAGAGAGTATGCAGGTGAAGTTTCTGTACTAAATGACTGTGTAAAGGTATTTTATTTTTCTTACCTGGTCCATATAAGTGTTGGCATCTGAACATGAAAGTGCATTTCCTGTAATTCCAGTCCATGCAGCTGAACTGTCAGCCATGGAGGCTAGACTGAGCACCAGTGAGAGCCAGGTAGAGGAGCTGCAGAAAGAGGTGGTGAACCAGAGAGTGGAGATGAGTGTCACTAAGACTGAACTGCACTTCCACAAGAACAAGGTGGAGGAACTGAAGAGAGAGAGAAGACAGGTAAAGCCCAGAAGTTACCTCTAGCCATATTACTTTGATGTAGAAAGAAGATGTGTGTTTAATTTGCATTTTCTTTACATGACATTTTAGCACTAGATGCCAGATTGACAGCCAGTGAGAGCTAGGTGGAGGAGCTGAAGACAGAGAACAGAGTGAAAGTAAGACAGTCACATGTCATTTGATTACTTTGATCAACAAAGACATGGTTTGTTGAAGTCATCAACAGTTTATTTGTATTGTTACATGATATCCTAGGACTTGGGACCAGAGTGACAGTCAGTGGAGGAGCTGAAAAGAGAGAATGCATGTAAGACATGGATATTCATATACCTATAAAGGGATTTGAAGGCTGTTTATGTGAACTATTTACAACAAGTTGTTGTGCTTCATTCAATATGGGTCAGAAAGTCTATTTTTTACATTGTTGCAGTTGGCAAAGGTGGCATTCTCTGCTGCTTTAGGTAGTACAGTGGGACACTTCTGAAACCACTCTGATCTACACCAATGTCATCACCAACATCGGCCAGGCCTACTGACATCACCCTGATCTCCACCAATGTCATCACTAACATCAGCCAGGCCTACATTCCAGTTACAGGTAGTGCACACACACCAATCTACATGTATGAACAAACATGTCCATAGGGACCAGCTACAGACACTGAGTCCAACATCAATAACAGGCTGCTCCAGTGTCTATGAAAGACTGAGTGTTGATCTCACTCTGCTTCCTCTGATGCAGGTTTCTTCACAGCACCAGTGAGAGGACTCTACTTCTTCAGATTCACAAGCCATGATGACCACTCATCATTTTATGTGGGTGCAGCCTTGTACAAGAATGACCAGATAATAATGCAGGTACATCAGTATAACCATGGATGGGATCAGTATGTATCCAGTGCAGTAACTCTAGAGCTGGAGGAGGTGGATTTGGTCTACGGCGCCTCTACTCTACTTACAGATTACGTGATGACTCAAAAAACCACAACATCTTCAGTGGATTCCCGGTCTTCCCTATGTAATGATGCAAAATGATGCCTAGACATTGGGTACTCTGAGCTCCAATTGTTTCTGTATACAAAAATACAAGTATTTTTGTGTCATTTACTGTCAGTGTTGAATTTCGTTTAGGAAAATATCTGCTCATTTTCTTTATTCTACACATCTGATGAATGGTGTTGAGTAAGTGAGAGAAGGGGATTTTGAGTTTGCACATTTGAAGAAAGAGAGAGAGAAAGAAAAAAAAGAAAGAAAGATAGAGAGAGAGTTGGGGTGAGAGAGAGGAAGGAAGGAGGTAGATTTGTAAGAGCTCAGCTGTGTCCTTCAGATGTAGCTCTGTCCCTGTGGGGAGCAGCTGCACCATGACACACACACAGGCCTGGGCTACATTCAAGATCACAACACTCTGCAATGTTTCTATTTTCTCTTTACCATAATACAGAGGAGGCTGCTGGGAGCAGCTAAAGGAGGACGGGAGCACTGGAATGGCTGGAATGGAATTGATGGAACGGAGTCAAACGTGTTGTTTTCATATGTTTGACGTGTTTGATACTGTTCCATTACAAGGAGCCCTACCTCCTATAGCTCCTCCAACCAGCCTCCTCTGCCGTAAAGCTTAGTAACATTTTGCTCTGTAGCACTATGGTTTAACTTAGCCAACCTTACGGAAATCCCCACTGACAGATGCTCATTCAGAAATAACATACAGTAGGCCTATATTCAACACAAACACATAATACAGTTATGTTGTGACTGTTGGCTAATTAATATTCAAGATAATGTATTGATTAATTACTGGAATAATTAATTGATCTGATTTATTTGATTAATTTGGTTATCCTATCCAAATTAATATTAGAGGGGGCACCATTAAGGGCTGGATGTAGAGAAGCCCTTGAATTAACTCTATCAGTAGTAATCGTTAAACGTTATACCATTAATTAGTATATCAACAATATAATCCAGTCAATTTGACTATATTCTCATTCTGAATAGCCGATAAACTCTGGCGCCTGAAAGACTTGCTGATAATTCCCCGTAACACGTGAGTCAGAAATGATGGTCGGCTGATCTGCTGAGTGTAAATCTTTTGACTCTCAGAGTGGTAAAACGGGGAAGAGAGTGGTGTGTCTTTTTTACCTTGTGATAGGGCGTAAGCTACTCCGAGAAGGAAGGTCTGACCCCCCTTTCACCCCGTTTAATGCAGGCACAGGGAACATCTGTTCTCCAACACCTACAACTGAGGGGCCTTTGGCAATAAAAGACTGTAAATGTTGGTCTGTAGGGTGTGTGATTTCACTCCTGGGCTCTTGTTACAACAGTGACTAAAAGTGAGTTAAACATTAATGTAAGTGTGAGTGGAGCCGCCAAGACTGTAACCACCTGTTGTGAACTAACAGAGAGGTAGACAGATGGAGAGAACCGAGGGGAATAGAATCACCTGTAGCTAGCCGCATTGAAGCATTCGGACATCCCGAAGCTCCGTCATGCGCTCGTCATGCAGCTGTCCCCAGACAAGTTTGCCTTTGGGGGAAATGAAGAATGTCTCATCACCCTTCCTCGTTTATTCTGCCTGTTAAATGGATAGTAAGCAGCCTATGGCTCTGTTTCACTCAGGGACATGACAAAAGAAAGAAGAGGTATAGCACAGACAGTGGTATGGGGAGTTCTGGCACTGACAACCATCTGATTTTTGTGATTGGCTAGCTGTTAGAACTACGGAAAGCTGAAACTTTACATTTTCCACGTCTATATCCAGATTGCCAAATGTTTGTTATGGCATACCTTAGAAATGTATGTTATGACAATTTTTTTTGAGTATGCCTAACCTGTGTTTTAGAACCATTTTTTAAATAATTATTTCCTGCTAAACTAGTCCACTGGGATGAACATAATCTAACAGCTTCTCATTAGAAGTAAATGTACTGGGATGCAGGCTGTTGAAGCGGCCTTCGAAAACGCTTGAGATTCTAATGCCTGATTTAAATTGACAGTTTTATCATATTCAATTGCTTGAAGATCCATCTTTCCCCTAATGCGATTCTGATCAATTTAACCCCTTACAGTCCCTATAGGTACCAACTTCAGCTGATTGAGATTCATAGCACACACTCTATACTATCTGTGACTGCAGTGTCCTCTCCTGCCTGGGTGGATTAGTGTGTGTGTGTGTGTGTGTGTGTGTGTGTGTGTGTGTGTGTGTGTGTGTGTGTGTGTGTGTGTGTGTGTGTGTGTGTGTGTGTGTGTGTGTGTGTGTGTGTGTGTGTGTGTGTGTGTGTGTGTGTGTGTGTGTGTGGTTTATGCAGGCATAGATATCCATTTCACTTAGGGAAGGTCTTCAGACAAACAGTCTTCTCTCTGACAGAATTACACAACAGAAAAGTTCATTTATTTAGTGTTCATAGGAGTTCATTCAATAAAGATTAAATGACAGAGCAGAAAATACCCTAATATACTGCAATAAGGACACACGTTGGTTTATAATAACAAAGAGGCATTTTCTATGTAACCTCCAATGTCCTCCAAGAGTGGCTGATTACATAGTATCTCACACAGTACCATGGCTCAATAAGTCATCTAGATTTCATTAGCAATCATCCCTTTTGGGGCACTGAGCAAATTTGAGGTCTTGTGAGCGGAAACCTGAACATTGTGAACATTTTACAGTGAACACTGAGGCTGTACCCTAACAGTTTTAGGCAGTAGCCAATAGGCTATTGTGGCTATTTATGCATAATGTAGGCCTACCAACCAAACCAATGGAGCAAATTCCATAACATTATCACATGGAAATAGGTTTTGAGTTCTATGATATAGCCTGTATGCAGTGTTTAATGCAGGCCTACATTGCATGAGACTTCTAAAAATGTTTTACGTTATGAAGAGCTTGACATGAATTTGTGATTTTTTACTTGGTCTGTAACACCATGTGCCAAATAGGTGACTGTAAATTGCATTGTATTGTGTTGTATGATGCAAGAAACCACTTTACAAAATAAAATGTTGTATTATTATTACCACACAGAGAATGAGACAATGTAGGCTACCCCCTCTGCCCATTGGCATAGATGTATATTCAAGCCTGTATCAAAATACAACACTGCCCCTTTAATTAATAAATAAGCTTTTTACATGACTGGCTTTTCCAAAACATACTGAAATGTAGTCTACACGTTTTGTGCTCTTGCAAGAAGCAGTAACTCCCCATTGCAGACCTATACTTATCTATAACTGGGTTAATAACTCGCTAACTAGCCAAGAATATCAACAAACGTGCAGACGCTCGGATCTGTGCACTGATCTGAAAAGCGCATTCACTGATTGAAAGTAGTGATGGGCATTCCGCCTCTTTTCAGTGAACCGGCTAGTTTGACTCAGCTTACCAAAAAGAGCCGTCTCTTTTGGCTCCCAAACTGCTCTTTAAAAAAAATAAAAAATTATTTTTTTAAATTCAAACAGTTTGCGACAGTTTGACTATGATTGGTGTTAAAACAATGATAATTAAATTATTTAATTAAATCATACTCTACCTTAACTACAATGTAAATAAAAATGCATTTGTTTGTTATGAAAAGAATGCTATTAAACATTTGCATTTAAAGTATAACTTTTTAATGTATATAACCAAGTACATATAAAAGTAAAATTCAAAACGAATACAATCTGAACAACATAATAATAGAATATTGCACCATATCAAAGAAAAAAAAATAACAATGTGCAAAACTGCAGCGTCCCACTTAAAAACCTCTTACAGCTAGGGTCCCATTTTCCGAATTTTCGCCTGTCTGACATGCCCAAAGTTAAAGGCCTGCCACTCATGGCCAGAAACTAGGATATTCACATAATTAGTACTATTGGATAGGAAACACTCTGAAGTTTCTAAAACCATTAAGATATAGTCTGTGGGTATACCAGAACAGATATAGCAGGCAAAATCCCGAGACATTTTTCTGTTGCCCTCCTCTCACTTTGAAGGCCTGGTAATAGAAGTCAATGGGGAATAGGACACAGGTCGCAGTACCTATGGCTTCCACTGGATGTCAACAGTCTCTGGAAAGTGTCTGGAGGAAAAAGCCCTGAGGAGATCCTTATAGAAGAAGAAATACTACAGGAAGGGAAAAAGGTAAACAAACGTGCACGTTCACGAGAACCTGAGCGCGCCCAGCTTTCTTTTCCTCTTATAACGTTTCAGTTACCGTCCGTGTAAAATATGATCGCTATTATTCATAAAAGAATACATAAAGATGCATTATTAATGATATTTGATTTGTTTGTGAAAAGATGAGAGGTATAACTTGAACGCGTTCCCTTCACTGTACAACGGGCAATGCTTGGTGACAATGCTTGGTGGAGTAGCTGAACATAACGTGCCAACCAAACGGAGATTTATGGATATAATGAATTACTTTTTCTAACAAAAGAACCATGGATTCTCTTGTTTGGACACTTGGGAAGCCCTCAGCCGAAGTCATTTGAAAGGTAAGCGATTTATATTAGCTGTGATATGGACATTTTGAGAACCGAGCTGGATATGAATTTATGCTAATGTGGAAAATATGTGAGGTACTAGCCTCAAACAATCAAATGTGGTGCTTTCGCCGTAAAACCTTTTTGAAATCTGACAACGCAGTGATATTGCCAAGAAGCAGAGCTTTTGATGGCTATGCAACACTTGTATATCCAAGAATGTTAAATATTACAAATTTTTATTTTGAATTTGCCGCGTTATGTTTGCTCTGAAAACGATCCCGCTAGCGGGATCCGTGCGCAGAGAGGTTAAAACATTAAACTGGTCCCTCTTTTCTCTCTCTTCTTTATTTCCATGTTATAACCAGCAGCACAGAGCAAGGCTGACCATATTTTGCTTTTATGAGAGATTTGCATTGAGAAATGCAAGCTGCCTCACTTTTGAGGGGCTGATGCCATTTCTTCTCTCAGTAATTATTTGTCCCGTTTTCGAGAAGACCCTCTCAGAGGGAACGGATGTGGCCACTATGCAGAGTCTCCCTGTCATGACTTTAGTAAGCCGAGGGTAGACGGAGGCCTTGTTCTTCCACCAGCTCAGAGGATCTGCAGATCTTTTAGAACGAATGTGCGCTTGAGCATTTAGGCCTATATTATTCTATATATTTTTTTTCGTTCTTTGAATTAGTTAATTATATTCATTTAAATATTTTGATTATTCATATCTTTATTTTCTTATATTTTATAAATAGATTCAGCTCTTCTGATATGCGAGCCGACTCCCAACGTTCACCTACAAGAGCCGGCTCTTAGAGCCGACAAGTTCGCGAACGACCCATCACTAATTGAAAGACTGCTGGTGGGCTACCCCCCACCAATATTATTATACTCCGTTGCGCTCTGGTTCTGCCTACTACAAAATCACAGACTCAATCTAAATTTTTCTTTGTTGTGTTGAAAAGGGCCTTATGTAATGTTGATTCGATCACAGAAAAAACGTTGATCTATATAGTGCCAAAGAATGGGGCGAACTCAGTGAAGTTCAATGTCTTGCATCTCTGCGCAGCATGGCATTTTTTTGTGCTGCAGTCCTGGAGGAATTGCGCGGCTGCGCACATGCGCAGTTTAGAGGGAATATCTCTAATTAGCCTAATTAGCCTTTTTCTATTAGCCACATTTACACAAAGAGCATCCCGCAGGGTACCCTACCTGTATCTCACACATAACTAATGTTTAAGTATAGATAACCTGAGGCTAGTGAGATACTCAAGGGCAGAGCTTGAGACCCTGGAGCCCTCTGGTCACAGACCCAGACACAGACTGTTTTACTGGCAGGCTAGAGCCTTCTTTTTGCATTGGCCTATCTACAGTATGTGAAATTGGTACACTGGATCACTTCTTAGAATGTTTAAAGGTCTTTCCTCCCTAAGATCAGAACAGTAGAATGTTTAAAGGTCTTTCCTCCCTAAGATCAGAACAGTAGAATGTTTAATTAAAGGTCTTTTCTTCCCTAAGATCAGAACAGTAGAATGTTTAAAGGTCTTTCCTCCCTAAGATCAGAACAGAAGACTGTTTAAAGGTCTTTCCTCCCCAAGATCTGAACAGAAGAAAGTTTAAAAGTATTTCCTCCCCAATATCAGAATAGAATAATGTTTAAAGGTGTGGTCTTTCCTTCCCAAGGTCAGGAGAAAAACACTCCAGGATCCGGCCTTCAAGATATTCTTTATATGCAGTGCTAAAAGACATGTAGTCTGGTTAGTGCGGACAGCGCTGCAGTGTGATATCCCAGTCGAAGCTGGAGCCAGGGCAGGGTGAGCTACCTCTGTCTCTGTTCTTTCAGTCAGCTCAGCATTTTCTTCCTCTGCCACAGCTGGTCAGGCCAAGCAGAAGATCAGGGGTCAGACAGACAGACATTCCAAAGGCAACTCTCCCCTCAGAACAGCTGTACTCTCCCCTCAGAACAGCTATTTTATGCCCCCCGCACAATGATACAGTATGTGTTTTCAATATGGCTAAAGCTGTACCAAAGTCAAAGTCACCATTATTAGTCAGTTGTACAACCGAATGCCTTCAACCGAAATGTGTCTTCCGCATTTAACCCAACCCCTCTGAATCAGAGAGGTGCAATCTAGGGGTCAGGAACGTCATTCGGAGCCCTGAAGAGTAATCAATATCAGTCTTGAATGGTTCCATATGGACTAGAGGCCATAGCATAGCAACAAGAGAGGATCTGGTCCATTAGACCATAAGACACATACTACTGTAGTAGTGAACCACCATTCTGTGTGTTAAAGAGTATTGACTGTTTCTATTCCATAAGGCCATATGATACAGGCTACTCGGCTACTGATCCGCCATTCTGTACCCTATAGAGTAAAGAGTATTGATGTTGGCTGGCTGTAAGATACAGGCTAGTACAACTGTGGCTTTGAGCAATTAGCCATCCTCTTGCTTCTCCTCCCAGGGGTTATAATTGCACAGCATCCTCTCGCTGGAGTGCCACAGAAATCGAACTGCATCGGCCTTCCGCCAATAATCAAAGCCTGAGCCCACATCTTACCAGTCCCCGAAGAGAATGAAAGAGATAACGAAGAGAAGACAGAAACAGAGAAAGGGAGGGAATCCATGCAGTTCATCTCCCATTTCGGCAGCGCTGGCTGCTTTACATATGAAGCACCTTTCTCTTTTTAATTCCCATGACAGGAAACGGTTATCGCCGGGTGCCCAGAGGGAGAGCAAAGACGAGAGAGGCCATTACCCAAGATCCTTCAATATCCTTCATTACACCCTGGTCATGGCTTGGTCTTACCCATGTGAATACACACACTCTCTCACACGCTTGCACATGCACGTACACACACACACACACACATACACACACACACACACACACACTTTTACCCGAGTGGATTAGGTGTTGTCTAATTTAATACATTTTTCGATAGGTCTTCTTTCTAGATGCTTCTAGGGTATGGTTGAGTTGCAGTGGCGGTCAGTGCCGTTTAAGATGAGTGAAGACAATTTTTTTTCATTTCTATAACAGCATATTGGATGTCTGTTATTCATATGCCATTCCCCCAGTTCAATGTAACAGCGATAGGTTTAGGCCACTACATGGTACTTAAATTTTCCTTATACCCATCATGCGGTTGCTACAACCTAGCCAATAAATTAAAGTTTACAACGTAGGTGCACTCAGGTCGAGAAAATTTGAGGTGACAGACAGTGACACATGGACAGACAGTGACACATTCAATACCGCCTTGCGTCTAACTGATATAGGGTGTAATTATTAGTCCAACAGTTGCAAACGAGAGTTTCTATTGAACAAATTCAGGTATGTTTATCCCCATTTTGTTTCTGTTTGCTTCCGTTTAAGAAACGTTTTTCAACAGAATAAATACACCCCTGATCACAAGTAAACACAGTTCTCTTTCATAGCAGCCAAGTTGTATTCCTTCTCGCATCTATGCGCTCTCCTCCTCTCACCTTTTCCCTTCGCTTGTGGACTTCAATTCATCACAACACATCAGCTGTATGTAACTAGGCAAAATAATCTTTCCAAGTCACACCATATCATAACCGCTACACACAGCCTACATCATTGTCACCATATTAGCCCAAGTAACATCTTAGTCAACATAGCTAATATAACTAATGCGTTAGTAAACCCACTTCAGTCATGCAGTAACGTTACAGTGTATAGTCAGTAAGGAGTTTAGCACTTACACCGGCTGGCCCCGGTCGCAATACATTTGTAAAACCAAAAGCTTACCTTGACTTGGAAGAGTTCTAGTGTTGGGTTGGATTGTCATAGGCAGCTAGCTAACATAGCATCTCTCTGTTTGAGCAGGGTGTTTCAGTAGGCTAAACTAGCTAGCTGCATTTTATAGCTAAGTAAGTGAAACTGAAAGTGAAAAAAAATGAAATCTCTATCTCTCTTTTGCTTCTCCTTCATTTTGGAAGAAATACATTTGTTCAAAACTGTTCAACTATTGTCTTTCTCTCTCTTTGAGTCAACTACTCAGCTAGCCAGCTGTAGCTTGTGCTTTCAGTATTAGATTAATACTCTGATCCTTTGATTGGGTGGACAACATGTCAGTTCATGCTGCAAGAGCTCTGATAGGTTGGAGGACGTCCTCCGGAAGTTGTCATAATTGCTGTGTAAGTCTATGGAAGGGGGGTGAGAACCATGAGCCTCCTAGGTTTTGTATTGAAGTTAATGTACCCAGAGGAGGACGGAAGCTAGCTGTCCTCGCACTACACCATGGTGCTACCCTACAGAGTGCTGTTAAGGCTATTGTAGACCTTCATTGCAAAATAGTCTGTCTTAATCAATTATTTGGTGACGTGGTTATATTTAGTATAGTTTTATCTAAAAACTTTTTTAATGTTTTACAATTTTTATGAAATTCACTGAGGAGGATGGTCCTCCCCTGCCTCCTCTGAGGAGCCTCCACTGTTGAGTTGGACTTCAACAAAAGGCTTTGACATGTTAATGCTTTAGAAGCGGTGTGTGTGATACAACAGATGGTGGGGTTAGTCTGTGATCTGCAGGCTTGTGAATTAATCTATAGACAGAGGTTGTGGTTGTATCCATACAAGCCTGGCTTTGATGGTTAAAACTGGAATAGTGTTGGATCTGCACTATAGATGTGCAGTTTGCGAATGATTTGTTATTTTTACTGATTCGCAAGTCATGATTCGTTTTTCTAAGTGACTTGTTCATTTTAGTAATTCATTTGACTTGCTGGCCGCAATGAGACCTACAGCAGAATTGACACACACTCCTCGGGCTCAGCGGCTCCAGAGAAGTGCACCCACCAACAACTGTCTGTCATATATTCGCACAGGGAAATAGATTATGCTGCTGGCAACATGCAGAATGTCATTTTTTACAACTGATCATTGATCGCATGGTGCAAGAATAAATGCAATGAATGTATTATTGAATGTTATGATGGAGACAGCTTTATAGAACCAAAACAATCTTATTTGTTTGCCTAGCAATCAACAAATATTCTCACTATAGGGAGCATACTGGAGCTGTCATTTGTGACTGAGACTCATAAAAAGTGGGCTTTAAACAATGTGAACGACATGTGAACGAGAGAGGCTTGTTGAATCATGACTCTTTCGTCGGTAGGGGGTCCTGCTTGCTCACGGCATTACTGACTCAAATTAACGAAATTTGTTGAAAGATTTGTTCTTTTGACTGAACGAGTTGAAAAGATTGGAGTCAATAAAAATAGCCAAACTTTCCATCACTCAGGGACAGTGGCGACCCCCACCTGTTTTGAGCCCCACATTTTTAGCAAAAATAAATGTTATTTTGGCATTAATAGGTGTCACATATCAGTTTGCAAACAATGTACAAATAATAATATCATTGAGTTAATAAAGCCACATACAAACATGGTCTCTTTTTTGTTTTCTTCAGTAACGCAGCTCCAAAATGCAGGTGTTTCAGCCTAGCTCAGGGCTTTCTGTGGTGGTGGTGGGGCAAGCCAGCAGAAAATACGGAGCGTTGCGCCTTGATTAGCTCAGTGTTCTGTCACTCATGGGGACTTTATGTCACTGCCAAGTGTAAGAGGAGACCTTGACAATTCTAGCCTTTCGGGTTTTACAGAAGTGCCCATCAAAGAAGGCTCAAGGTCATTGGCCACAGATAAAATGACTCAAAATCACATTATATGTACAGTAGCTTTGATTGGACTGATCATGTCAACATCATACTTCACAATCTTAGCTAGCAGTCATCATCATGAATCAATTCGACAATCTACTGGCAAATCCTTTTTAATCCTTGTCATATGAAGAGAACTAATTAGATAAAAGGTATCGGTGCTCATCGGCCATCGGACATAAACATTACACAATAAGTAGGAAATTGTAAATTCAACGAGGGGTTTGGAAGGAATCAGTGACAGTGGCTGTGTGGTCCCGAAATGGGGTTAAGGGGCTCCTTTCCAAGTTTAAAATAATAAACATTCAACATTGACCATGCTGTCAATGAAGCATGATTTGTGCCTCGCTCAAAACAACTTTGTGCCGCGCTCAAAACAACTACTCATTTGACTTTAGTGAATTCAAGACAACTGGGAAGTCGGGAATAAACGAGCTCCGACTGGGAAAATACGTTTTGAACTGTCATCTAACTCGGAATTGTAAATCCTGCCTCCAGTTGTTTTGAAGCACCATAAATCCAGAGAATGCCAGACTTTGATGACAACTTTCCCATGAAGGACTGTCGCACCACCTTCCTGTTCAATTGAGCACAGCACAACAAGGTGAGTCCATAAGTGTATTGTATGCTGCTGCATAAATTATGTAATGTGCCAGGGAGATATGTATATTGGTCGAAGTCTCAATGTAGCAGGTAGGCAGAGTCAGGCGCAGGACAACGGAGATGAGTAATCACATATATTTACTCAAAATACAAAAATACCAAAAATGGTAGTACAAATACAAGCTCACTTAAACAAGAACCTCTAACATAGAATAAACACGCACAAAACCATGGGGGAAACAGAGGGTTTAAATAAGGAACAGAAACCAGGTGTGTATAATGAAGACAAAAAAAACATAGAAAACGAAAAGTAGATCGGCGGGTGCTAGAAGACCGGTGACGTCGACCGCTGAACGCCGCCCGAACAAGGAGAGGGACCGACCTCGACGGAAGTCGTGACAATACTGTAGCTAAGAAGGTAATACTAAGTGTATGTTGTGTAGTAAGATGTTAGTAGCCCATGTGCCTCACCCTAATCATTTGATATATTTACCCTCCTTAATTTCACCTACTGTTCTGACTGTTCTACTGTAGCCTATAACCCGTTTTAGAGAAATGTAATCATTGAATATTAAAAGAGCTTTCATTGTCTGCTTATATGCCCCTTTTATTTATCCTACGGTTCTGACTTGGTGTACAAGGAGAACACTGTAAGAACGGCCCATGTTCTGAATTCTGACGCTGTACATTTCAAAAGTGCTAAACAAATAGTTATATTGACTAACGTTATGTCCATCCTAGCTTGATCATTAATGTCTCAAAATTACAGATTGCCTCTTATCCGCTTGTTTATCTTATCCATAGTTTGTACATCTCAATTGTCAGTAGAAACCACATTTGTTTATTAAGCAAGTCAGCCATATCAGCTATGTTTTTCTTTAAAGGCAGTAAATGAGGCTGAATTAACTGTTTCGCTGCCAGACAAGGCTCCGCTGATAGACAGGTGTAGCAGTGGTAAGATGTTGGGACTGCAGTTGGTACAGCTTTATGTAGACCCTAACAGTTTGTGGGCACTGTTTGTCACCGTTATAGTGCAATTCATGTATTGTTTAGTGTTGTGTTGTGTAGTGGCTTTGCTGGCATGCATCCCACTTTTTCTTTTTTTTTTTTGCCCCACCAAGATTTCCATGCTAAAATCACCCCTGCTAAGGGAGTTCTATTAACCTGAGCCGCGGTGCATCGGTCTATGGTCAGTGAGGAGGGGAGGAACGCCCTTCTCAAATAGAACAGTAATCTTCACCGCTTGTTCATGTTGTCAACAAGGCGGCATGGCGCATTGTTCAGAAACATCTCTTTTCCATAAAATATATGTTTGAATTGTCAAACTATTTTTCTTTGGGAAGGCAGATCACTTTTGCATGCGATAACACAATCCTACCCATTACTTAGCCTACATCACTTTTGTTTTGAGCTGACTTCGCTGTGGGCTTTGACAGGGCACTTGGCTAACGGTGGAAACTCTTCCCACCAGGGTAACCAATGCCAGATAATAAAATCCCCTGATTAGAACTTGGATCCAAACAAAAGTCACATAGGTTGAGTAGGATTTTGTTTTCAAATGCAAAAGTGATTGCTTTTGATTAAAACACTTGGTATGCCTTCCCAAAGAAAAAATGTTAGCATTTTCTAACTAGTTATCTCAAAGAGATGTGTTTCTGAAATGATGCACCCTGCTGCCTTGTTGACAACATGACCGAGCTGCGCAGATTAGGCTACTGTTCAGTTTTTGCCCGTTCACATCATGGGCCACAGACCTGTGCACCACGACTCAGGTTAGTAGAACTCCCTCTTTGAGCGGACGTTCATGGGGCCGGAACACAGTTATAATTAGTACACTGCGAATTGACCTCAAGAATCCAAAACAGATATAGTATTTGACAAAAACAGAATATTTTCAAACCTTGATTACATTGGGATACGATCACATATGCCGCTCTATTTGTGTGTGTGAATACTTGGGAACAGTTTGCCTGTATACATTGAATATTAATTTATCAGCCAACATCCCTGCGTTTCAGCCCAGGTTTGTGGAGGGAAACCTTCCTATTCAAGCAGACTGATCTGTGTCATGAGGGTCCTGTGAAAGGAACAGTGACTGCACTGTCCTTGTGTGGGAGTCAATTTGAACATTTCATTTTGGCCTGATTTTGGCTAAATTAGTGTCAAGTTTGTGAATGTATATTTTATTTTTGTCAAGTGTAAATATGAGCACCCCATTGCTTTTGCAACTGCACCTTTTGCCCTTGAAGTCCTGCGTCCACGTGTATGTGTGGACTACCATCTCCTTTGGACGCCAGGTCCCTGTAAATTCTTAATAGCGCAAATAATTGAAGTTTCTTCCTCTTCTGTTCATGCAGCTCGGTTGGACTGTGAGGTAGTGACAGATGCTACAGTAACTCAGGTCTCAGTGTGTGGAAACTTGCTGCTCTGGACCCATTTCATGTACCAGAACAATGCTATTGGTGAAGAGATTCTCACCTTTACTGTTAAGGGTGCAGGCTCTACCAACAAAATACACTAGCACTCTGGTACCCTGTAAACCATGATCCGTTCTGTATCTTACACACGGAGTCAAACGTAAATGTTTGCTGTTCCTACAAGGACCTGTACATTGCTAAACATGACCCGATAGTCAGCGAAGTAAGACACGGGCTCATTTTGGAAGTGTGCTGCTTATTTGACTGTAACATATGGAGCAGGCCTTCACTGACAAGCTTCTAAACTACAAGCCCCTCATTTCACACTTGGACATTTGTTAGTGGCACTGATATTTGGCCGTCTGGGCCACATATAGACAGGGCCTCCAGATTGCAGGCCTGCCTAAGACTAAAGCAAATTAACTAGCGAGGTACTGCTCTGTTTCAGCTGTGATGGGTAGCCTAGCTGTATGGATAATGTGTGTTTGTAGGCTTTAGTGTCCATGTATCCAAGACCTTTGCATTACTTCAAGAAGGATTCAATTTGTTTAAAAAAAAAAATTTTGTTTGTGTGATAGTAATATTGAACAAAAGAGTCACGTTCATGCTATTTAATTCAGATCAACCACCTCAGTTCAGAAAAATCAACATTATCTTGAAGAAATGCTTTAGTAAACAAAGTATTATGTCACAATGTTATTTGAAGAGTTTATTTTGGGGTTAATGTTTTATTTCTCCATGTGTCCTTGACCGCACCTTGCTTTTAGAAAACGTTCCTAGTGGCAATCGTAAATTATGCCTATGCCAAAATAAAGAATCAATGTGATTGACAAACCTTGACATGGAAATTATAGATTTTACTCAATTTTGAGAATCATGAGGAGGAGGAGAGAGGACAGGAAAGACAGATCCACCCGATGAAGATATCCCAGAGGTATCTGGTCTTTATGTTCATCAGTGAAGATCTCCTGCAAGACAAAAACAGTCAGCCTCAGCATTCTACTTCCCAGTCGTGTGAGTGCGTTAGTGTATGTGCGCCTCACGTTTAGCCACATCCAGGTACTTGTAGGTTCCTACACAGGGATCTCCATACAGAGAACTGGACGTCACACTGGCTCTTCCCATCACAACTGTGTGTGCGTCAACAACAGGTACAGGTTAACACTACAGTCATGTTCCTACAGGACAGTAATGCGTTTCAAATAGTACACTGCAGGTTTCAATACCTCTCTGCCAACTTACTGGCGGTTGTGGATTGGCTGAGGCAGTTGGTGTTGGCTAGTTGGTTAGCGGGCCGATTAAAGAAACACTAGCTGCTCACGACGACCATAGTTGGCACTGTGGATCTGGATCGTACCTTCATCTGAGGGAGGAAGACCGGTAAGGCTGGATGTCTTTGGTGTGTGCTAGTGACGGTAATATAAACCATATACAGTGGGGAAAAAAAGTATTTAGTCAGCCACCAATTGTGCAAGTTCTCTCACTTAAAAAGATGAGAGAGGCCTGTGATTTTCATCATAGGTACACTTCAACTATGACAGACAAAATGAGGAAAAAAAATCCAGAAAATCACATTGTAGGATTTTTTATGAATTTATTTGCAAATTATGGTGGAAAATAAGTATTTGGTCACATACAAACAAGCAAGATTTCTGGCTCTCACAGACCTGTAACTTCTTCTTTAAGAGGCTCCTCTGTCCTCCACTCATTACCTGTATTAATGGCACCTGTTTGAACTTGTTATCAGTATAAAAGACACAACCTCAAACAGTCACACTCCAAACTCCACTATGGCCAAGACCAAAGAGCTGTCAAAGGACACCAGAAACAAAATTGTAGACCTGCACCGGGTTGGGAAGACTGAATCTGCAATAGGTAAGCAGCTTGGTTTGAAGAAATCAACTGTGGGAGCAATTATTAGGAAATGGAAGACATACAAGACCACTGATAATCTTCCTTGATCTGGGGCTCCACGCAAGATCTCACCCCGTGGGGTCAAAATGATCACAAGAACGGTGAGCAAAAATCCCAGAACCACACGGGGGGACCTAGTGAATGACCTGCAGAGAGCTGGGACCAAAGTAACAAAGCCTACCATCAGTAACACACTACGCGCCAGGGACTCAAATCCTGCAGTGCCAGACGTGTCCCCCTGCTTAAGCCAGTACATGTTCAGGCCCGTCTAAAGTTTGCTAGAGAGCATTTGGATGATCCAGATGAGGATTGGGAGAATGTCAGATGAAACCAAAATATAACTTTTTGGTAAAAACTCAACTCGTCGTGTTTGGAGGACAAAGAATGCTGAGTTGCATTCAAAGAACACCATACCTACTGTGAAGCATGGGGGTGGAAACATCATGCTTTGGGGGCTGTTTTTTCTGCAAAGGGACCAGGACGACTGATCCGTGTAAAGGAAAGAATGAATGGGGCCATGTATCGTGAGATTTTGAGTGAAAACCTCCTTCCATCAACAAGGGCATTGAAGATGAAACGTGGCTGGGTCTTTCAGCATGACAATGATCCCAAACACACCGCCCGGGCAACGAAGGAGTGGCTTCGTAAGAAGCATTTCAAGGTCCTGGAGTGGCCTAGCCAGTCTCCAGATCTCAACCCCATAGAAAATCTTTGAAAGTCCGTGTTGCCCAGCGACAGCCCCAAAACATCACTGCTCTAGAGGAGATCTGCATGGAGGAATGGGCCAAAATACCAGCAACAGTGTGTGAAAACCTTGTGAAGACTTACAGAAAACGTTTGACCTCTGTCATTGCCAACAAAGGGTATATAACAAAGTATTGAGATAAACTTTTGTTATTGACCAAATACTTATTTTCCACCATAATTTGCAAATAAATTCATAAAAATCCTACAATGTGATTTTCTGGATTTTTTTTCCTCATTTTGTCTGTCATAGTTGAAGTGTACCTATGATGAAAATTACAGGCCTCTCGCATCTTTTTAAGTGAGAGAACTTGCACAATTGGTGGCTGACTAAATACTTTTTTCCCCCACTGTAATACTGCTCTACAAATATATATCTCTCTCTCATGACATAGAAGAATACTGTACAGCCGAGTTGACAAGCTTGCCACATACTAGAACATCAGAGCCTTACCACATTCTAGTAGTGCATCAGAACCGTCACACGTGATGCTGCGTGCTGCCAGGACAAACAAACAGCAATTACACACCACACTGGCCACTGCTGGGCAGACATAAATAAAGACATACCCTTTCATAGCAGACATTAGCCTGGTGTAGAATTTGGTATTATTATACATAGAAAGAGACTGACTTGCTAGGATGCAGGTGTAGGTGGTTTCCAGGTATTTGTAGATTCCAACACAGGGGTCAGAAGTACGGAAGACTTCAGTGTTCACTTCACACACCCGTTTCCCATTGCACCTGGGGGATATCAGGAGGTAAGATGAGCTATGGCTGGGATTTAATCAAAGGCGTTGTCAACAAGCATGCAGCGCTTGACATTTAAAGCAAACATCTGCAGTGTTTACCGGGAAAGGTAAGGAAAATTGGCTTTAAAAAAGGCACATTGACGATACTGCAATGTGCTTTTCAACAACACGCCTCTGACTGAATCCCAGCCTGTCTTTATCAAATAAACACTGACTGGTACCTCTGTGAGAGGACCTCCAGGGTGTCCGTCTGAACATTGTGTGTTGGTCAGGTGGTTGGCAGGTCATCCTTCTCTGCAGGTGGCTTCGTCAGTCCGTCCGTACAGAACTCTCTCAATGAAGATCACTCCAGAATCTAGCAGGGCAAGAAAAACATGTAAAGAAACATACAGCACTATGGAGAGACCATCAGGATAGAATGTGTGTTCTTACCACAGCTCAGGAACTGGACATTTTCTCCATTGTCACAGGTGACCACTCTAGTCTCTGAGTGAGAAACAATCACCATCACATTAACTGAACAAAAAATATAAAACCCAACAAAGTATTGGTCCCATGTTCCATGAGCAAAAAAAATAAATAAATCCAAGTAATTTTCCTTATGCACAAAAAGCTCAAATGTTGTGCACAAATTTGTTTACATCCCTTTTAGTGAGCATTTCTCCTTTTCTCCTGGCAGGTGTGGCAAATCAAGAACCTGATTAAACAGCATGATCATTACACAGGTGCACCTTGTGCTGGCGGAAATAAAAGACCACTAAAATGTGCAGTTACAACAATGCCACAGATGTCTCAAGTTGAGGGTATGTGCAATTGGCATGCTGACTTTAGTAGAGTCCACCAGAGCTGTTGCCAGAGAATATAATTTAAATTTCTCTACCACAAGCCACCTCCATTTTAGAGAATTTGGCAATACATCTAACCGGCCTCACAACAGCGGACCACTTTTAACCACACCAACCCAGGACCTCCACATCCGGCTTCTTCACCTGCGGGATTGTCTGAGGGGGGTGCTGAGGAGTATTTCTGCCTGTAATAAAACTTTCAATTGTCCGATTTCTTTATAAGAACTGTAACTCAGTAAAATCTTTGAAATTGTTGCGTGGATATTTATATTTAGTGTAGATGCGAAAAACATACACAATCATGTAACTGCCGCTGGTAGTGTAGAGCAAGCTGCAGCCAGCACTGAAACACATCACACAGCTAGTTCAGCTTTTCTAACCTTGGTCAGTCCCTTCGTAATTCTTTCTAGGAGAAGAGTAGTGTACAGCTTATACAGTAAGTATATAAATAGCGTAAAGTATATAGTATAGACAGACATGGACATCACCTAGTCCTCAGATAATACAGGATGCTGTATACTAGACCTGGGTCAAACTGTTTATATTAGACATCAGTTACTTTCAAATAAACATACATTTAGAACCATCTGGAAAATACTGGAATGCAAATACATATTTGTTACAATTCAGTATACTCACAGGTGAATGCAGTCAGTTTTAAAAGGAGCATGATGCTGGGTACAGGTGTGGTAGTAACAGGTAAGATGCTATGGATGGTCACCTGGCCAAATAAACCTTTGATTAACATTTGATACTTTCCAAGGACAGATTCTTGTTCGCAAAGCATTAACCAGGAACAGAAAGCACAACAGATTAGCAGTAATCTTGGCAACACAACTAAAATCTCATGCCAGCTCAAACCACAAGTACTGTGATGTGCCGTCCTCCCTTTACTCAATCACCACAGCATGAAGCCCATTTTAGCTTTCGTTGCGTTTTATTTTCTCTGCGTGTCAATTTGCCCGTGATTATGTAACTTAATACAGATTGTTTCCGTAAAAATGTAGTTAATTCTCCGATAGTGAGATCATTTAACCACTGCTTAATTTGAGCGGGATGGCATCTTTAAATTTTGGGCTTTCATTCAGGAAAGTATTTGGCCGGTTCCAGTACCTTTCGTTGCAAGAACAATTATTCACTTTTTGCAATGTAAAAATGAGTACTGCGCGTATAACCGAGATGTGTTATTTTTCCACCTAATAGACCGAGGTCAGTTCTATTTGAATTACATTATGTTTAGGTTTTTCTGTGCGCTCAAAGCACAGTGTCTCTAGAGATAAATCAGATCCAGACTGAACTGTGTAATGTAGTAGGGAGTTGTAGTTTGCAACAGGCCAATATTCTACATAGTGTAGCGCATAAAACATAGTAAATAACTACAATGACCATAATCCATTGCGCATCTACGGTATGTTTTTCTGTTGTACCTGTTATAGAAGAGGCAGAAGAACGCGCGATTGTGAGGAGATAGAGAGCACCTGTTGCATAGCTAGGTATCTCAAAATGAAAATACATGATCTAAGTGATTGATAGTTGCTATTCAGCAGTCAGAAGTATACCCTATTTACTTTGAAGAAATACAAAATAGTGCTTTTGTCAGACAGCATATGCAGCAGCTCTATAGAGATTAGTTGACTTGGAATGAAATAAAGTGAAAAACAAATGTAATATACAACTGAAAAAGTAAAGTGAATAAATGACGGTTAGTTCAGTGATAAGCAGTCACCACCATCGGACTGTTAATCGATTTATTTGTATTACAGTATTCTACCCAAATAACTAACCGATATTGTTTAATAATCCAACCGAAACTACTTAAAATAACTAAATCGCTCAGTACTACTTACGTGTAAAAAAAAAGCAATCAAAGTTAAATCGAGTTGCCCGTTATGAGTCTGCAACGCATCTCTCTGGCGTTGCACCTAATCATTTATTTCCTCAGAATCCTAGTCGCGCGGGTTCTGGAGGAGTTGCAGCACGCCTGAGTTCCTGCTGTCTGTTCAGAAAAGCATAGAATAATTCAGAATAGCCTACTACAATAGCATTTTTTTAATATATAGCCTAACTGTGGATTGTGTGTAGCCCAATAACAAGGTATAGCTTAAATTCGGGAACGCGCCACAAATGTCAGTTAACAGCATGCAGACCGCAGGAATTTCCCAATATTTCAAATACAATCGCGGGAAAAGACAGGTTGAAAGCCAATGCCTCTTGCTGAAAAGGGAACTCTACTGCCTGTTGTTTGCCACAAAAATATTTAAACAACTTCCAAATATGGGTCCCCAATTACATTCAGCCGTGAGCCGAACAATAGCGATAGGCTTTAGACACGAACACATTGGCGAGTGATCTGCCCGTCAATGGGTGAGCCAGTGAAACAAAAGCATTTTTAAGACAAATTTCCTAATTTTAGCCTACGATGTGCGTGTCTCCACACATCTAGGTCTGCCATTGATGGATTCAAGACAAGACAGTTTTATTGATCTCCGATTCAGTTGGTCATTGTCAAAATATCTTGTCACTTCGATCATTTATGCTTTATTGAAGCTTTTGCCAAAGTCTCCAGTCATGTAAAATAATTATAAAGGCGATTGTTTTCTCCCCATGCGTTCCGGTACCTCAGATCTCCCCTGGTCACCCCCCTCACGCTCACTTTTTGTTCTGGCAAATGCCAATTTACAAGTGAGGCACGGAATTTAAAACGTTTTCATGCCCCTATCTTCCCACATACATGACTACGCCATATGTGAGTGAATCGCAAGACCGCATTCCTTTGGCATTTCAATACTACAATCGCCTATTATCATATATTTCAACATAATTTACACTATTGACTGTGTCCTGTTGTTCCTTTATTGGACCCATTACCGGTTTACACTTTGATTATTTCAAGTTGTTTGTATTGTTTGATCATCTCACCTTTAGGGGTCTGTTTCTGTAAAGGGAGCGTGCTCTTGTATAAATGCGCATCCTATGGCAGGGGTCCCCAATTACATTCAGCCTTGTGCCAATTTTTAGCTTGAGGGGATTTTATTAATGCCCCAGGTGAACCGGGTAAGCGTTGATTGAATTTGTTTAGGAAACGGGCCGCCTCCCGGGCTTGAGCTGGGTGCCGCAAATTTGGCCGACGATGAAGTGTACATGCCATGCTTACATCAATGGGCCCCTAATCAATCAATCAATCAATCAATCAAACTTTATTGGTATGGTAATATTTTCCTAAATTATCACAAAATCTTAAACTGTCCGTTTATAATGGAAATAATTACCATAATTGGAGCTAAATTACAAGGGTTTCTGTTTATTTTATTTATTTCTGTAAAATTCTTAAGAGGGTCATGTAAGTGGTAATTTTCAGTATGAAAAAACTGTTTCGGTGCCAACTTAAACGACCAAAAGTATATCGAAAGTATTCAGAAAAAATATTGAACACCTATATATTTTTAATAATACCATCTTTGAGAACCAACAATCCAGTAAAAACTACACAGTCAGGGGGGAAAAAAGAGATTAATGCTACAGTCATGCATTTCTACAGGTAGAGGTTAACACTACAGTACACCCTGCAGGTTTCAGGGAACATGCCCCTTGATTTTGTTATAATATTTGAGCAGAGGAACACCACATTACCCATGGCAAAATGTGTAAAATTGTAGGAAATGAGCTTTAAAATAAAAAAATAGTCTCTCAGCTCCATGCCAAACTGTGTAGAATTGCTGGAAATTAACTACAAAACTTTAAAATTTTCTCTCAGCCCAATGAGAAAACGTGTAGAATTGCAGAAAATGTGCTTCACAACAGCAACGATTATACAGGCTAATTTAAGTCATTCACAGCAATATATACGGTATGCTACAAGCCACCTTGTTGAGTTCATTAGCTTATGCATACGTTTATATGAGTACGTGATGACTGATAATATTCTAGAAACTCTCAATCAAGACATGTGGAAGTCCTAAAATGTTTAATGGTTATTTAAACAGCATTTATTAGTATCAATGGATATATGATTAATCCATTACTATAAATAGATAATGATGCGATATATTGAATTTGGGGTCAGATTTTGTGATTTAGTAAATAGTCCTACTCTTGAACTCACCAAAATAAATCCTCTGTTTGGCTTCAACCTCATGATCAACTCTAAACTTAGATGATCTACTTACCTGTGTGAGTTTTAGTCGGAGTAATGTATGTGTGTGTGGAAGCTACATTGAAATGTCCAGAAATGTTATTAACTTTTTGTATTACCAGTCACATTGCCACTAATGGAGAATGAGCAAATTATTAATGTTCCCTAACTCCTGAGCAATGTAGCTTTCATTGGGTATAATTTATGATCCCCCTTTCCTTATCAATGATTTTAGTTGGCTGTCAAAGTCACCTCCAGTAAGGACATTTACTGGAAGATCCTGATCTGACACAAGACAACGAGGCAGTGGATGGGAAATATATTAAGACTTGATTTATTAATGCTTTTTTTACAATTCAATTTGAACATGGATCAATAACATTTTGCCTGAATAAGTTACATAATAAAGTTGAAGTTGGAAGTTTACGTACATTTAGGTTGGAGTCATTAAAACTCGTTTTTCAACCACTCCACCAATTTCTTGTTAATAAACTATAGTTTTGGCAAGTTGGTTAGGACATCTACCAAGTGCATGACACAAGTAATTTTCCCAACAATTGTTTACAGACAGATTATTTCACTTCACTCTATCACAATTCCAGTGGGTCAGAAGTTTACATACACTACGTGGACTGTGCCTTTAAACAGCTTGGAAAATTCCAGAAAATGATGTCATGGTTTTAAAAGCTTCTGATAGGCTAATTGACATAATTTGAGTCAATTGGAGGTGTACCTGTGGATGTATTTTGAGGCCTACCTTCAAACTAAGTGCCTCTTTGCTTGACATCATGGGAACATCAAAAGAAATCAGCCAAGACCTAAAAAAAAAATTTGTAGACTTCCACAAGTCTGGTTCATCCTTGGGAGCAATTTCCAAACACCTGAAGGTACCACGTTCATCTGTACAAACAATAGTACGCAAGTATAAACACCATGGGACCACGCAGCCGTCATACCACTCAGGAAGGAGACGCGTTCTGTCTCTTAGAGATGAACGTACTTTGGTGCGAAAAGTGCAAATCAATCCTAGAACAACAGCAAAGGACCTTGTGAAGATGCTGGAGGAAACAGGTACAAAATTATCTATATCCACAGTAAAACGAGTCCTATATCAACATAACCTCAATGGCCCCTCAGCAAGGAAGAAGCCACTGCTCCAAAACCACCATAAGAATGCCAGACTACAGTTTGCAACTGCACATGGGGACAAAGTTCGTACTTTTTGGAGAAATGTCCGCTGGTCTGATGAAACAAAAATAGAACTGTTTGGCCATAATGACCATCATTATGTTCGGAGGGAAAAAGGGGGATGCTTGCAAGCCGAAGAACACCATCCCAACCGGGAAGCACAGGGGTGGCAGCATCATGTTGTGGGGGTGCTTTGCTGCAGGAGGGACTGGTGCACTTCACAAAATAGGGAGGGAGGAAAATTATGTGGATATATTGAAGCAACATCTCAAGACATCAGTCAGGAAGTTAAACCTTGGTCGCAAATGGGTCTTCCAAATGGCAAATGACCCCTAGCATACTTCCAAAGGTGTGGCAAAATTGCTTAAGGACAACAAAGTCAAGGTATTGGAGTGGCCAACACAAAGCCCTGACCTCAACCCCATAGAAAATGTGTGGGCAGAACTGAAAAAGCGTGTGCGAGCAAGGAGGCCTACAAACCTGACTCAGTTACACCAGCTGTCAGGAGGAATGGGCCAATATTCACCCAACTTATTGTGAGAAGCTTGTGGAAGGCTACCTAAAAGGGTTTGACCCAAGTTAAACAATAACCGGGGCGCTAGCGCCCCATTCCTGACACTACACAGGGAAATGTAAGGCGCCAAATTAAAAATCCAAAAGTTGAATTATTAAACATTCATCAATATACAAGTGTTGCATAGTCATCAAAAGCTCAGAGTCTTGGCAATATCACAGCGTTGTCAGATTTCAAAAAGGCTTTACGGCGAAAGCACAACATTTGATTGTTTGAGGATAGCACCTCTCATATTTATGCATTAGCATAAATCCATAACCAGTGCGGGTCTCACAAAACACATAAGAGCTAAAATAAATTGCTTGCCTTTGATGATCTTCTGCTGAGGGCAATCCGAAGTGTCCAAGAAAGACATCCAATGTTTCTTTTGTTAGAAAAAGTCATTTATTATATCCATAAATCTCTGTTTGGTTGGTGCGTTATGTTCAGAAAATCCACAGTCGAGTCGCCCGTTGTACAGTGAAGAGAAAGCGTTCAAATTATACCTATCAACTTTGCCCAAACAAATCAAACATAATTTATAATGTATCCTTAGGTATCCTTTTATGTATATTAACGATTATATTTATAAACGATAGAAAAGGAAAATACCGAGGAGCGCACTCACGGTCTCGCACACAAAACTCAGAATCCACTTCGTCACTCCTCTTACCAAATCTTCTTCTATAAGGCTCTGTTCCATGATAAAGCCATGAAACACTGTCTAAAGACTGTTGACATCTAGTGGAAGCCATAGGTACTGCAACCTGGGAGCTATTATACTGGAAATTCCATAGGCATCCATTGTAAGTGAGAGAAGGTAAAAATTTTTAATGATTTCCAGACATAAATTCGTCGGGTTTCCGCCTGCTATATCAGTTCTGTTATACTCACAGACATTATTCTAACAGTTTTAGAAACTTCAGTGTTTCCTATCCAATAGTACTAATTATGTGCATATCCTAGTTTCTGGCCCTGAGTGGCAGGCATTTTACTTTGGGCACGCCAGACTCTCAAAAACCGACACCTCTGCTGCCGCTCCCTAATAGGTTGAAGGCAATGCTACCAAATACTAATTGAGTTGTGTTCCATTATAAAAGTGGCCAGTGATGATTTCAAGTCTATGTATATAGGGCAGCAGCCTCTAATGTGCTAGTGATGGCTATTTAACAGTCTGATGACCTCTCGGTCCCAGCTTTCATGCACCTGTACTGACCTCGCCTTCTGGATGTTAGCGGGATGAACAGGTAGTGGCTCGGGTGGTTGTTGTCCTTGATGATCTTTTTGGTCTTCCTGTGACATCGGGTGCTGTAGGTGTCCTGGAGGGCAGGTAGTTTGCCCCTGGTGATGCGTTGGGCCGACTGCACCACCCTGTGGTGAGCGCTGCAGTTGCGGGTGGTGCAGTTGCTGTACCAGGCGGTGATACAGCCCGACAGGATGCTCTCAATTGTGCATCTGTAAGAGTTTGTGAGGGTCAAGGCGCTGTTGCGCCTTCTTCCCTACACTGTCTGTGTGGGTGGGACCATTTCAGTTTGTCAGGGATGTGTACGCTGAGGAACTTGAAGCTTTTCACCTTCTCCACTGCGGTCCTGTCGATGTGGATTGAGGGGTGCTCCCTCTGCTGTTTCCTGAAGTCCATGATCAGCTCCATTGTTTTGTTGACGTTGGGTGAGAGGTTATTTTCCTGGCACCACACTCCCAGGGCCCTCACCTCCTCCCTGTAGGCTGTCTCATCATTGTTGGCTAGGGATGCCGTCTGGGCCGGCAGCCTTTTGAGGGTTAACAAGCTTAAATGTCTTACTCACGTTGACCACAGAGAAGGAGAGCCCACAGTCCTTGGTAGCGGGCCGAATCGGTGGCACTTTGTTATCCTCAAAGCGGGCGAAGAAGGTGTTTAGCTTGTCCGTAAGCAAGATGTCAGTGTCCGCAACGTGGCTGGCTTTCCCTTTGTAGTCCACGATTGTCTGTAGACCCTGCCACATACTGTAAGTCTTGTGTCTAAGCCGTTGAATGTCGACTCCACTTTGTCTCTATACTGATGTTTTGCCTGTTTGAGTGCCTTACAAAGGGAATAACCACACTGTTTTGTATTCGGCCACATTCCCAGTCACCTTGCCATGGTTAAATGCAATGGTTTGCACTTTCAGTTTTGCGCGAATGCTGCCATCTATCCACGGTTTCTGGTTAGGGTAGGTTTTAATAGTCACAGTGGGTCACAACATCTTCTATACACTTCCTGATAAACTCAGTCACTGTATCAGTGTATTCATCTATGTTGTTCTCTGAGGCTTCCCCGAACATATCCCAATCTGCTTGATCACAACAATCTTAAAGTGTGGATTCCGATTGGTCAGACCAGCGTTGAATAGTCCCTAGCATGTGTACTTCCTGTTTGAGTTTCTGCCTATAGGAAGGGAGGTTTCAAATGTTGTGCTCAGATTTCCTGAAGGGAGGGCAGGGGAGGGCCTTGTAGGCATCCCGGAAGTTGGAGTAGCAGTGGAAGTGTTTTAGCAGCATGAGTACTGCAGTCAATATGTTGATGGAACTTGGCAGCGTTTTCCTCAAATTTGCTTTGTTAAAATCCCCATCTACAATAAATGTGGCCTCAGGATATGTGGTTTCCAGTTTGCATAAAGTCCAGTGAAGTTCTTTGAGGGCCGTCGTGGTATTGGCTTGAGGGGGAATATACACAGCTGTGACTATAACCGAAGAGAATTCTCTTCCTGTATGTTATTACAATCACACCATGAGTAGTTAATCATTAAACATACACCCCTGCCCTTCTTCCCGGAGTGATATTTATTCCTGTCTGTGTGATGAACTGAGAACCCAACTGACTGGACGGACTCAGACAGTATATCCCGAGAGAGTCATGTTTCCATGAAACAGTATGTTACAATGCCTGATGTCTCTCTGGAAGGAAATCCTCGCCCTGACTGAACTGAACATTTGCAAGTAATATTCTCAGAAGCAGTGGGTGGTGTGCTCGCCTCCTGAGTCGGACTAGACGTCCACTCTGAGTACCTCTGCTCCGCCGGCGGTGTTTTGGATCAGCCTCTGGAAAGGATCCGATTCGGGAAAGTCATATTCCTGGTCGTAATGCTGGTGAGTTACCGCCGCACTGATATCCAAAAGTTTGTCTTGGCTGTATATAATGACACACATTTTCTGGGCTAATAACGTAAGAAATACTGCAACGTTTCCTAAGAGCTAGAAGCACGGCAGCCTTATCTGTCAGCGCCATTTTATCACTGCATCTAATGTTCTTGGTATACCATTTCCTTTTGTGAGTTGGTGATGCATGAAGTGATGTTTGCCTTTTGACATTGAATAATTTACCGTCAAACATCCCTGTGTTTTGGCTTTGTAAGTATAGCCCAGGTTTGTGGAGGGAAAGCTTTCTATTCAAGCAGACTGGTCTGTCTCATGAAGATCTGTGAATGGAACAGTGACTGTTTGCGCTGTCCTCCTAGTTGTGTGAGAGTCTAGATCGTTTCATTTTGGCCTGATTTTGGGTACATTCTGATCTAAAGTGTGATGTTTTGTCTACTGTAAATATGAGCACTCCACTGCTTTTGCAAGTGCACCTTTGCCCTTGAAGTCCTGCGTACACGTGTATGTGTGGACTACCATCTCTGGACGCCAGGTCCCAGTAAATTCTTAATGACAACTTGAAAGAGTTGAACATTCTTCTGTTCATGCTGCTGGTTTGGACATTGACAGATACTACAGTAACTCAGGTCTGTTTACAGTTCCTTCAGAACGCATTCATACACCTTGACTTATTCCACACTGTTACAGCCTGAATTCAAATCTTACCCATCTATACTTTCAATAATTGTTTAGCAAATTTATTGAAAATGAACTACAGTAATCTAATTTACATAAGTATTCACAGAGTCAATACGTTAGGCTCACAGCTGTAATCGCTGCCAAAGGTGATTCTTAGAGCTTTGCAAACCTGGACTGTACAATATTTGCACATTCTTTTAAATTCTTCAAGCTGTTAAATTGGTTGTTGATCATAGCTAGACAGCCATTTAAGTCAACTTGGCCACTCGCACATTCAATGCAGTCTCTAAGCAACTCTGGTGTATATTTGGCCTCGTTTTAGGTTATTGTGCTGCTATACGTTGAGTCTTCCCATGTCTGTTGGAAAGCAACCAGGTTTTCCAGGATTTAACATGAGCTTTGCCATTTATTTTCTCTTCAAAAACCTCTCGTCCTTGCCAATGACAAGCAAACGCACATGCTTCAGCCACCACCAAGCTTGAAAATATGAAGACTGGTAAGTCTCATCTTTATGCAGCTTAGATTATTTCAGATCAAACAGCACAATTCAGAAAATCAACATTGTTTGAGGAAATACTTTAGTACACAAAACACAAAGTATTATGGTAACAATGTTATTTGAAATAAAGTTCATTTTTTGGGATTCATGTTTTATTTCACCATGCATCCTCCTGACCGTGCCTTGCTGCAGCACCAGGGATAAGGATTCAGAGGGGCCTCATTTAAAAACATGTCACTATGCAAATTATTCCAACAACTAAATAAACAATGAATGTGCTATACAAATCTTTAATTGACATGGAAATATGCAATTTCAAAGGAGGAGAGAGGACAGGAAAGAAAGACATCCACCCAATGAAGAGGAAGATATCCAAGAAGTCTCTCTGGTCTTGGTTCCTCAGAAGATCTCCTGCAAGACAAAAACGGTCAACCTCCGCATTCTACTTCCCAGTCGTGTGAGTGCGTTAGTGTGTGTGCGCCTCACGTTTAGCCACAGATGTAAGCCACATCCAGGTACTTGTAGGTTCCTACACAGGGATCTCCATATAGAGAACTGGACGCCGGGATGTCACACTGGCTCTTCCCATTACACCTGTGTCAACGACAGGTACAGGTTAACATTACAGTACTGCATTTCTACAGGTAGAAGTTTACACTACAGGTTTCAGTACCTCTTTGCCACCTTACTGGCGGTTGTGGATTGGCTGAGGCAGTTGGTGTTGGCTAGCGGGCCGATTAAAGGAACACACTAGCTGGTCACGGCGGCCATAGCTGGCACTGTTGATCTGGATCGTCCCTTCATCTGAGGGAGAGGAGGAAGGGGGATGAGTTAAGGCTGGATGTCTTTGGTGTACACGTGATGGTAATAAACAGTGTATAATACTTCTCTACTATATCATCATATGAGATGTGAGTATACCGTACAGCAGTGTTGACCAGCTTACCACATTCTAATAGGGCAGCATACCACCCTGCATCCCACTGCTGGCTTGCTTCTGAAACTAAGCAGGGTTGGTCCTGCTGAGTCCCTGGATGAGTGACCAGATGCTGCTGGAAGTGGTGTTGAAGGGCCAGTAGGAGGCACCCTTTGCTCTGGTCTAAAAAAATTGCCCTGTGTAGGGTGCAGTCTTTCAGATGGGATGTTAAACGGATGTCCTGACTCTCTGGTCACTAAGGAGCCCATGGCACTTATCATAAGAGTAAGGGTGTCCTGGCTAAATTCCCAATCATGGTCACCTAATCATCCCCAGCTTACAATTGCCCCATTCATCCTCCTGTCCCCTGTAACTACTCCCCAGGTCATTGTTGTAAATGAGAACGTGTTGAGTCAACTTACCTGGTAAAATAAGGGATAAATAATAAAAAAATAAAGAGCCCCACATTCTAGCAGGGCATCAGAGCCTCCCCACATTCTAGCAGGGCATCAGAGCCTCCCCACATTCTAGCAGGGCATCAGAGCCTCCCCACATTCTAGCAGGGCATCAGAGCCTCCCCACATTCTAGCAGGGCATCAGAGCCTCCCCACATTCTAGCAGGGCATCAGAGCCTCCCCACATTCTAGCAGGGTGATGCTGCGTGCTGCAAAGAGTGGACAAACAAGAGTTACACACCACACTGGCCACTGCTGGGCAGACAAATATAGACATACCCTTTCATAGCAGACATTAGCCTGGTGTAGTATTTTGTATTATTATACAGAGACTGACTTGCTAGGATGCAGGTGTAGGTGGTTTCCAGGTATTTGTAGATTCCAACACAGGGGTCAGAAGTACGGAAGACTTCAGTGTTCACTTCACACAACCGTTTCCCATTGCACCTGGGGGATATCAGGAGGTAAGATGAGCTATGGCTGGGATTTAATCAAAGGCGTCAACAAGCATGCAGCGCTTGACATTCAAAGCAGACATCTGCAGTGTTTACCGGGAACATCAGGAAAATTGGCTTTAAAAAAGGCACATTGACGATACTGCAATGTGCTTTTCAACAACGCACTGATTGAATCCCAGCCTGTCTTTATCAAATAAACACTGACTGAGTACCTCTGTGAGAGGACCTCCAGGGTGCCCATCTGAACACTGTTGGTCAGCTGGTTGGCAGGTCGTCCTTCTCTGCAGGTGGTTCCGTCAGTCCGTCCGTACAGAACTCTCTCAATGAAGATCACTCCAGAATCTAGCAGGGCAAGAAAAACATGTAAAGAAACAGACAGCACTATGGAGAGACCATCAGGATAGAATGTGTGTTCTTACCACAGCTCAGGAACTGGACGTTTTCTCCATTGTCACAGGTGACCACTAGTCGCTGAGTGAGAAACAATTATCTATACACTGAACAAAAATATAAATGCATCAAATAATGTGTTGGTCCTATGTTTCATGAGCAGAAATAAAAATCCCAGAAGTGTTCCATATGGTTCGTCGGAGGGCATAATTGCCAATTATGCCCTCCGACGAACCATCACATGCAAAGCGTCAATACAGAACTAAAATCAAACCGTACTACACCGGCTCGGATGTAGCAGGGCTTGCAAACTATTAGACTACAAAGGGAAGCACAGACAAAAGCTGCCCAGTGACAAGCCTACCAGACGGGCTAAATTACTTCAAAGCTCGCTTTGAGGCAAGTAACACTGAAACATGCATGAGCGCATCACCTATGACTGTGATCACGCTCTCCTCAGCCGATGTGAGTAAGACCTTTAAAACAGGTCAACAGTCACAAGGCAGCAGGGCCAGGCGGATTACCAGGACGAGTACTCTGAGCATGCGCTGACCAACTGGCAGTTGTCTACACGCGCTTATGACAAATAACTTTTGATTTGCTGAGGAGTATTTCTGGCTGTAATAAAGCCCATGTGGGGAAAAACAAATTCTAATTGGCTGAGCCTGGCTAACCAATGGGTGGTGCTAGGCCCACCCAGTTGGGATCCAGGCCCACCCATGGCGGCGCCCTTTCCCAGTCAAGTAAATCCATAGATTAGGGCCTAATTAATTAATTTCCATTGCTGTATACTGGTAGTGTACAGCAAGCTGCAGCCAGCACTGAAACACACATCACACAGCTAGTTCAGCTTTTCTAACCTTGGTCAGTCTCTTTGCAATTCTTTACAGGAGAAGAGTAGTGTACAGCATATACAGTAAGTATATAAATAGTGTAAAGTATATAGTATGGTACGGAGTATAAACAGACATGGAACATCACCTAGTCCTCAGATAATACATGACGCTGTATACTAGACGTGCTCACTGTTTATATTGAACTTCAATTACGTTCAATACAAAGGGATACAGAAACTGGAAAACACTGGAATGTATATTTTAAACTGTCAAATACATATTTTGTTAAAAGTCAGTATACTCACAGGTGAAGGCAGTTAGTCTTATAAGGAGCATGATGCTGGGTACAGGTGTGGTAGTAGCTGGTTCAGTTGTAGTAACAGGTAAGATGTTACAGATGGTCACCTGGACAAATACACCTTTAACATTTATTGATACTTGTCAAAAACAGATCCTTGTTTGCAAAGCATCAACCAGGAACAAAGCACAGCGGATTAGCAGTCAACTCTGCAACACAGAACTAAAATCTCACACCAGCTCAAACCACACGTACTGTGTGATGGTGTCGTCCTCCCGTTACACAATCACCACAGCATAAAGCCCATTTTAGTTATCGTCAGGTTTTATTTTCTCTAGGTGCCTATCTACCTGTGATAATGTAACGTAATACAGTTTCAGTAAACATTTGTTAATTCTCCACTAGTGAAACAATTTAATTAACCAGTGCTTAATTTTAGCCAGATGGCACCTTCCTGTTTTAGACTTTCGTTGGCAACCTATTTGGCCGGATTCAGAACCTCTCCCAGAATTGCATTTTTTTATCTTCACTTCCTCCATCGAGTTGCATCATTGTCAATTCTTCCAGACAACAGGCCATTCACAATATTTCAAATACAATCACAGGAAAAGACAAGTTGGAAAGCAAATGGCTCCTGCTGAAAAAAGACATCGGTCTGCTGTAGGCTACCAAAAAATATTTGATCAGCTTTCAAATATTGTTTTACAATGAAATGAGAGAGATGGGCTTTTGGCACGAACATGTCAGACGTCCCCAGCGAGAGTACTGCGCATCATTGGGCGAGTCAGTGACACTGGAAACTATTTTCAGGACTATAACTTCCTCATATTGTAGCCTACAACACATGTGTCTCCACACACCTAGGCCAAGGCTATTGATGGATTCAAGACCAGGTTTTTATTGAGCTCACATTGTTTGTCAGTGTCAAAGTAGCCGGTCATTTCAATCATTTATGCACTATTAAAGATTCCACCAAAGTCAGTCATGTAAAATATGCAGAATTGCATTTATATAAAAGGCCACATTTTCCCCAGACCCTAGGCTACAAAACATTTGTGCGCAACTTCTTTAAGCAGTTCTACTCTATGCCACTACACACATGCACAATCTGGTCGCGGAGCATTTTGTATTTTTCTATACTTAAATCCATAACACTCCACTTAGTACAATAAGTCCCAATTCATACAGTATGCATACATTTGAGAAGGCCCATCACCCATTTAGTATGAAACTTTACAAACTACAATTCATATTATGTTACAAATTTCCAAAAGTAATCAAATGTTACAATTCTAGGGAGGTTAGGCAGCTAACGTCATATAGCTTGATAACTTTAGCTAGGCTAGGAGTTAAGTTTAGGAGTTAAGGGGTTAGGGTTAGCTAAAAGGGTTCACTAAAAGGGTTAAAGGCCATGTTAGCTAACATGCTAAGTAGTTGCAAAGTAGCTAAAAAGTAGCAAGTAGTTGAAAAGTTGCTAATTAGCTAAAGTGCTAAAGTTGTTTCAAACTCATGGGTTGCTAGAAATTTGCATTATAAGCCCATCCACCTTGACTAACCACCATGCTTACATTTTTGTCTTAAGTAAACATTGTCTTGAGTAACCATACTGTATCATTCTAAACTGAGTGTTCCAGAATTACTTTTACTACGTATAGTCTGAGACCAGGCTGCATTGCGATTATATGTATACAGTGCTTTATTACAAAAGTGATATTCCCTCATGCGTTCCGGTACCTCAGAGATCCCCAGGTCACCCCTTCTCGCGCTCACTTTCTGTTCAGGCACCTCCTGATTTACCAATTAAGCACTGAATTGGACTAAGTTTTAATGCGCCGGTCTTCCCATATTCACATAGATCACTACACCATATGTGAGTGAATCGCAAGATAGCATTATATTGGTTTTTCATGTCAATAGTACAATCGCCAGTTACAATAGATTTCAACATAATTTACGCTATGACTATGTCCTTTGTTGTTTCTTTATTGGACCAATTACACGTGTACACTTTGATTATTTCAAGTTGTTTGTATTGTTTGCTAATCTCACCTTGAGCTGGCTTGTTTCTCCTGCTTCTCTGAAAGGAGCGTGCTCAGGTATTAATGATTATATATCCTATGGCAGGCGTCCCCAATTACATTCAGCCGTGGGCCGATTTTGCTTAACGGGAATTCTATTAATGCCCCTGGCCTGAGTCCCGGGTGAACCGGGTAAACGTTGATTACCTTTGTTTAGAACCGGGCCGCCTACCGCCTCTCGCCATTGAGCTGGGTGCCCCAAATCTGTCGGACGGCGAATTGTACACACCATGCTTACATCACTGGGCCCTTAATCAATCAATCAAACTTGATTGGTATGGTAATATTTACCTAATTTGTCACAAGGTTTTTAACCACAATCTTGTTTTAAATCCTAGAAGAGAGTTGGCAACCTGACAGCAGGCGCAGAGTGAGGATATGGTTCAATGAACGGGGAGAATTACGGGCGGAAGATGGCGCAAACTGAGGTTTTGTTTGACTCTGAGTGAGTCAGGTGAAGCTAATAGTACAGAAAGTGATAATGAATGGGTTACAGTGTCAAGAAAAAGGAGAAACAAGAAAAGTACAGCTATGTTGGAAAATAGGAAACCACTAGACTCGTTTTTGGTCCTAGTCAGGGTTTTGGATTAATGCTACTTGGGAAATCCGTTCAATGTCTCCAGGAAAATCTGGAATGTGTTGGAAGAAAGTGTGGAGTCGGTGAGAGTCACAAGAAGTGGTCTTATTTTTGTGTATGTCTGCTGAGCAGGAGAAGCGTGTGTTAAGCAGTGGCGACCCATCATTCAGGGCAGGTGGGGCTCTGAGGCCCTCGTTTTTAATGGAGTTTCCGAGTGTACAATTATGTTCACTTCGGAGCCTGAAAAGCCCCATAAGTCAATTTGTAATGATTATACATCTGCTAAGTAAAGTCAGCCTAAACTTAACCTCAATGTCAATATGGAAATCAACATACAAGTGTAAGTAAAAACGAATGTAAATAAGTTTGAAATTGTGCTACTAATACACAAACACATCTCATAAAAGTAATTGTTTTTGTTTGGTTAGCTTTGGAAAATGTAGAAATAAAAAAAAATGTTCCTCCTTCAGAAGTAGCTAAGCAGGCTAATGTTAGTTAATTAATTTGCAAGCTATCATACAGTAGGTGTATATTAATAATTCTATAGTTAATTTAAGTAGACATGCAATCCTATAAAGCACCCACACGCTACCGGTGGCGGAAAACACAATCATCACGGGATAAACGGGTTATGAATTTCCGGGCAGAGGCGGTCCATTTAAAAATCATTCCTTCCTCCCTCGCCCCTTGCCCTGCAACTGTATACTCGTCAGACGTCATGATACGTCATCAGAACTGTCCACTAAATTTGAGAGCTGGGGGATAGGGTGTCTTTTAAGTGTTTGGAATGCAGCCATGGTCTCTTTTTACTTATAATTTTTTTTTTTTATGAAGGCAACTCCAAAATGCAGGTGTTTCAGCCTAGCTCAGTGCTTTCTGGGGTGGTGGGGCGGGCCAGAAGAAAATAGGAGCATTGTGCTGTGATTGGCTCGGTGTTCTCACTCATTGGGTCCTTACGCAATAGCCAAGCTTAAGTCCTTAGAAAGGGTCGACATCCAACATTTCAGCCCTTTGGCCACAGAAATTACGGAAAATCACTTTATATGTTCAAATCAAAGTTTATTTGTCATGTGCGCCGAATACAAAAGGTGTAGACCTTACAGTGAAATGCTTACTTACAAGCCCTAACCAACTGCAATTTTTAAGTAAAAAATTGGTATTAGGTAAACAATAGATAAGTAAGTAAATAAATAAACAGTAAAATGACAGTGAAAATAACAGTAGCGAGGTTATATACAGGTGGTACCGGTATAGTGTCAATGTGCGGGGTCACCGGTTAGTCAGGCTAATTGAGGTAATATGTACATGTAGGTATAGTTGAAGTGACTATGCATAGATGATGAACAGAGAGTAGCAGCAGCGTAAAAGAGGGGTTGGCGGGTGGGGGGTGACGGGACACAATGCAAATAGTCCGGGTAGCCAATGTGCGGGTGCACTGGTTAGTCGGTACAGTAGCTTCGATTGGACTGATCATGTCAACATCTTACTTTCACAATCTTAGCTACTTTAGCAGTCATCTTGAATCAAGTCTACTGGCAAATCCTTTTTAATCCTTGTCATATGAAGAGAAATAATGAAGAGAAAATATAAATAAAATGTATCGATGCTCATCGGCCATTGGACCATTGGCCATTGGACTTTACACAACAATTTGGAGATCGCAAATTCAACACTGAGTGGTTTGTAAGGAATTGGTGACAGTGGCTAACTGCAAGCATTGCAGCTGGGAAGTGGGGAATAAACAGCTCAAACTGGGAAAATACATTTTGAACGGTAATTCTACTCCGAATTGTAAATGCGTCATCTTTCTCATTGATGAGAAAATTTGCCCACAAAGGACCGCCGCGGCACTTTCCTGTTCAAGCACATCACAACAATGTGAGTCCAAAAATGTCTTATGCTGCTTCATAGATTATGTACTGTAGGATGCCAGAGAGATATGTATACTGTAGCTAAGTAATACTAGGTGTATTTTGTGTAGTAAGCTGTTAGTAGCCCATGTGCCTCCCCCCTAGTAATTTGGCCTATTTTCACCAACGCGGTATTGTAAACGCATTGTTCCTGGCCGGTGTGTGCTTGTTTACTAACTTGTTTTGTACAGCTTTGACAGTGCTACTGATAGTAGTGGTGGCGCTTGGCCTGCACGTGCAAATTCAGCACACACAACATTCTATAATAGAATTGTGTTATTTGACGTGTCAAATAGTGTTATATGTCTTTTTTGACACACACAGACCCAAACAGCGTTCAATCCGCCTCACCCTAATAATTTGGTCTATTTTCACCTCTTAATTTCACCTACTGTTTGTTTAAGCAAGTCAGCCATATCAGCTATGTTTTTTTTTAAAGGCAGTAAATGAGGCTGAATGAACTGTTTCGCTGCCAGACAAGGCTCTGCTGAAAGCCAGGTGTAGCAGTGGTAAGATGTTGGGACAGCTTTATGTAGGCCCTAACAGTTTGTGGGCACCGCTTGTCACCATTATAGTGCAATTAATGTATTGTTTAGTGTTGTGTAGCGTAGTGGCTTTACTGGCATGCATCCAAATCTTTATTATTATTTTTTGGTTTCACCAAGATTTCCATGCTATTATCGCCACTGGTGTTAAGACTCAAAAATATATATAATTGGAATGTTTCCTGCTTGGATTTTCGTAGCAGGGAGCCAATCAAGGGAGTTATTTCTTGGGTGGCGCAAGAAATAAAGGCAGAAGATATAACTGAAGACATCGATGGAGTTGTTGGTGCATGTCGATTGACCTGTATGGTGGACGGAGAAAATAAGTAAACTTCATCCATGCTACTGTTCTTTGATGAAGTCTCTCCCTTCTCATATCAAATTAGGATTTATGAGATACCCTGTAAGAGCTTTTGTGCACAAGCCCCTTCAGTGTCATGAATGTAAAAGATCTGTCATGTGTGTGCAGAAGGGAAAAATATCGTATACCAGATGAAGGGAAATGCAGCAAATGTGGGGTTTCCATGGCAAAAGACTACAGTGCCGTCAAAAGTAACCCATCAACGGTAACACAGCTATAAGAGAAGGTGTAGGTGTCAGTGTGTTACCTAAGTGAGGAAAAAATAAGTGTATGCCTTGTAGTCATCCCGGAAGTTGGAGTAGCAGTGGTCAAGTTTTTTAGCAATGTGTTGATAGGACTTCGGTAACGTTTTTCTCAAATTAGCCTTGTTAAAATCCCCAGCTACAATAAATGCGGCCTCAGGATATGTGGTTTCCAGTTTGCATAAAGTCCAGTGAAGTTCGCTGAGGGCCGTCGTGGTATCGGCTTGAGGGGGATATGTTCTGGGTAGCCTCCTAGAACAACATAGACGAATAAACTCAGTCACTGTATCAGTGTATCAGGAAGTGTGTAGGAGATGTTGTACCCACTGTGACTATTAAAACCTACCCTAACCAGAAACCGTGGATAGATGGCAGCATTCGCGCAAAACTGAAATCACGAACCAACGTATTTAACCATGGCAAGGTGTCTGGGAATATGGCAGAATACAAACAGTGTAGTTATTCCCTCCGTAAGGCAATCAAACAGGCAAAACGTCAGTATAGAGACAAAGTTCAATCGCAATTCAATGGCTCAGACACAAGACCTATGTGGCAGGGTCTACAGACAATCATGGACTACAAAGGGAAAGCCAGCCACTTCGCGGACACCGACGTCTTGCTTCCGGACAAGCTAAACACCTTATTCCTTATTCGCCGCTTTCAGGATAACACAGTGCCACCAACGTGACCCGCTACCAAGGACTGTGGGCTCTCCTTCTCCGTGGCCAACGTGAGTAAGACATTTAAGCTTGTTAACCATCACAACGCTGCCGGCCCAGACGGTATCCCTAGCGTGCTCAATGAGAAAATATGTAGAATTGCAGAAAAATTGCCTCACAAAAGCAAAATGTTCTGCTGTACCTTTACCCTTCTAGCTATATGGTTGATCAAGTTTATATTTCCTCTTCCAATGAACTGTGAGGAGGTCAAAATATACAGTATGATGGGGAAGCCTGGGTTGCCGGTTTGCCTGGGTGGGGGTCCTTGTGCACAAAGTTTGAAAACCCCTGTATTAGACGGTATAGGCTACTTTCAGTCATTAATTTCTTAGTCTCTCTTTCACTTCTCTCTCGAGAGGACCTGAGCCCTAGGAGCATGCCTCAGGACTACCTGGCCTTATGACTCCTGGCTGACCACCTGGTCGTGCTGCTGCTCCAGTTTCAACTGTTCTGCTTGTGGCATAGCACTTTGTGACATCAGCTGATGTAAAAAGGGCTTTAGAAATAGATTTGATTGATAAATGTTTCAGGGTTATTTAATCAGCATTTATTAGTATCAATTAATATTTGATTAACCTATTACTATAAATAGTTAATGATGCAATATTGAATTTGGGTTCAGATTTTGTGAGTTAGTAAGTAGTCCTACTCTTGAACCAAAATAAATCCTCTGTTTGGCAACAACCTCATGATCAACTCTAAACTTAGATGATCTACTTACCTGGGTGAGTTTTAGTTGGAATAATGTATGTGTGTGTGTGGAAGCTACATTGAAATGTTATTAACTTTTTGTATTACCAGTCACATTGCCACTCATGGAGAATGAGCAAATTATTATGTTAATATTCCCTTCTCCTGAGCAATGTAGCTTTCATTGGTTGCAATTTATGATCCCTTTTTCCTTATCAATGATTTTAATTGGCTGCAAGGACATTTACTGGAAGACCCTGATCAGACACAAGACAATTACACAGTGGATTGGAAATCTATTAAGACTTTTTTTACATTACAATTTGAACATGGACCAGTCACATTTTGCTTGATTTAAGTTACATAATAAATCAATCAAATGGAAAACAGATTGTATTTTTGCCTTTGGGTTGTCCCCAAACGTTTTGGTTACAGAGCTAGAATGAGATTAAGAAGGATTAGACGGTGAAGTCATCAAATTGAAGAATATCCAGGAAGTATATCGGCATTGGAAGCCAAATTGAACTCCCAATGAATGGAGCTGACTGAAACAATGGCAACAGTTGGCTCCGATACTTCCGGGTCTCGTTTATGACATCTGTCTAATCCCTCTTTCTCTCATCTTTTTTAACCTTTATTTAAGTAGTCCAGTCAGTTAAGTTAATATTCTCCTGCCATAAGTCAGGTGATATCAGAACAGATTTAGGGGAAGATCTTTCACTGATTTAAGATGAACACCCGCTTTCACAGTAATTGTCTTCTGTTACAAAATGTTGATTTTTCACCACCTCTAATGTTCTTGGTATACCATTTCCTTGTGTGAGTTGAAGGAGATGCATGAAGTGATGTTTATTGCCTGTTTACATAGAATAATAATTTACCCTCCAATATCCCTGTGTTTTGGCTTTGTTGGTATACCCCAGGTTTTGTGGAGGGGAAACCTTTCTCTTCAAGCAGACTGCTCTGTCTCATGACGGTCTGTGAATGGAACAGTAACTGTTTGCTCTGTCCTCCTAGGTGTCTGGGAGTCAGTTTGAGCATTTCATTGTGTTTTGGCCTGATTTTGGCTACATTCATTATTGATCTAAAGTGTGAAGGAAAATCAGCCAACAAGTGTGGGAAGTCCTTCAAGATTGTTGGAAAAGCATTCCAGGTGAAGCCGGTTGAGAGAATGCCAGGAGTGTGCAAAGGTGTCGTCATCAATGCAAAGGATGGCTACTTTTGAAGAATCTAAAATATATTTTGATTTAACACTTTTTTTGGTTATTACATGATTCCATATGTGTTATTTCATAGTTTTGATATCTTCACTATTATTATACAATGTAGAAAAGTAAAAATAAAAACCCTTTAATGAGTAGGTGTGTCCAAACTTTTGACTGGTACTGTATATTTGAGCAATAAGGCCTGAGGAGGTTAGGTATAGGGCCATTATACCATGGCTAAGGGCTGTTGCGCGACACAACACAGAGTGCCTGAACACAGCCCTTAGCCGTGGAATATTGGCCATATATCACAAACCCTTGAGGTGCCTTATTGCTATTATAAACTAGTTGCCAACATAATTATAGCAGTAAAAATAAATGTTTTGTCATACCCATGGTATACGGTCTGATATACCATGGCTGTCAGACAATCAGCTTTCAGGGCTCGAACCACCCAGTTTATAATTTATTTTTGTCTACTGTAAATATCAACGCTCCACTGCTTTTGCAACTGTACCTTTTTGCCCTTGAAGTCCTGCGTCCACGTGTATGTGTGGACTACCATCTCCTTTGGACGCCAGGTCCCTGTAAATTCTTAACAGGGAAAGAGTTGAACATTTTCTTTCTCTTCTGTTCATGCTGCTGGTTTGGACAGTGAGGTAGTGACAGATGCTACAATAACGCAGGTGTGTGTGTACAGTGCCTTCAGAAAGCATTCATACACCTTGACTTACTCCACTTTGTTACAGCCGGAATTAAAAATGGATCTACACATTTAATATTTTTTTTTGCAAATGTATTGAATGAAATGTAGAAAAAGATCTCATTTAGATAAGTATTCAAACCCCTGAGTCAACATGTTAGAATCACCTTTGTCAGTGATTACAGCTGTGAACCTTTCTGGGTCTAACAGCTTTGCATACTTGGACTGTACAAAACTAGCACATTATTTTTTTAATCTTCAAGCTCTGTCAAGTTGGTTGCTGGCCATTACTAGACAGCCATTTAAGTCTTGCCATAGATTTAAGTCTAACCTAAGTAACTCCAGTGTATATTTGGCCTTGTTTTAGGTTATTGTCCTGCTGAAAGGTGAATTTGTCTCCCAGTGTTTGTTGGAAAGCAGACTAAACCAGGTTCTCCTCTGATTTTCCCTGTGCTTAGCTCTATTCCATTTTATTTTTATCCTATTGCCGATGACAAGCATACCCACAACATGATGCAGCTACCAGCATGCTTGAAAATATGAAGACTGGTACTCGTGTCTTGTTTGCCCCAAACATAAACCATGTATCCAAGACCTTCAAATGTTTTAATCCTTCTTGGTGTAATATCATTTGTGGATTCAAATATAGTATTTAGTGTGTGAGGACATGCTTCGTAGTTTTGAACAAAAGATACCAAGTCTTGTCTATGCTGCTTAGTTTAATTCAGAACAACTAACTCAGGTCAGAAAATCAACATTGTTTTGAATAAATACTTTAGTACACAAAATGCACAAAGTATTATGTCAGTGTTATTTGAAGAAGAGTTTATTTTGGGGGTTAATGTTTTATTTCTCCAAGCGTCCTCCTGACCGTGCCTTGCTGCAGAACCCGAGGGGCCTCATGTTTTTACTACACATAGACATAATTTATGACGAAATACACAATCAATGGGATTTACATTTTGAACTTGACATGGAAATAGCAATTTACATAGATTTGACACTCAATTGAGACTTCAGAGGACAGGAAAGAAAGACAAATCCACCCAATGAAGAGGAAGATATCCAAGAAGTCTCTGGTCTTTGTTCCTCAGAGAAGATCTTCTGCAAGACAAAAACAGCATGCCCCAGCATTCTACTTCCCAGTCATGTGTGTGCATTAGTGTATGTGTGAGTGCCTCACGTTTAGCCACAGGTGTAAGCCACATCCAGGTACTTGTAGGTTCCTACACAGGGATCTCCATACAGAGAGTTGGACACCGGGACGTCACACTGGCTCTTCCCATCACAACTGTGTGTGTCAACAACAGGTACAGGTTAACACTACAGTCATGTTTCTACAGCGCATGTTAACACTACAGTCATGCGTTTCTACAGCACGTTAACACTACAGTCATGCATTTCTACTGGTACACACTGCTGGTTTCAGTACCTCTTTGCCACCTTACTGGCAGTGGTGGATTGGCTGAGGCAGTTGGTGTCGGCTAGTTGGTTAGCGGGCCGTTAAAAGGAACACACTAGCTGGTCACGGCGACCATAGTTGACACTGTGGATCTGGATCGTACCGACTTCTGAGGAAAAGGAGGAGAGGTAAGACTGGATGTCTTTGGTGTGTGCTAGTGAGGGTAATATAAACCGTATGTAATACTGCTCTACTATGCTTTTGTATTATATATATATATATATATCTCATATGAGATAGGATAATATATTGTACAGCAGAGTGTTGACAAGCTTACCACATTCTAGAACATCAGAGCCTTACCACATTCTGCAGCATCAGAGCCTTACCACATTCTAATAAGGCATCAGAGCCTTACCACATTCTAGGAGAGAATCAGAGCCTTACCACATTCTAATAGAGCATCAGAGCCTTACCACATTCTAGTAGAGCATCAGATCCTTACCACATTCTAGTAGAGCATCAGATCCTTACCACATTCTAGTAGAGCATCAGATCCTTACCACATTCTAGTAGAGCATCAGATCCTTACCACATTATAATAGAACATCAGAGCCTCACCAAACTCTAGGAGAGCATCAGAGCCTCACCACATTCTAGGAGAGCATCAGAGCCTCACCACATTCTAGGAGAGCATCAGAGCCTTACCACGTTCTAGGAGAGCATCAGTCTTACCACGTTCTAGGAGAGCATCAGAGTCTTACCACGTTCTAGGAGAGCATCAGAGCCTTACCACATTATAATAGAGCATCAGAGCCTTACCACATTATAGAGCAACAGAGCCTTACCACATTCTAATAGAGCAACAGAGCCTTACCACATTCTAGTAGAGCATCAAAGCCTTACCACATTCTAGGAGAGCATCAGTGTCACGATCTTCCTGAGTGACGGACCAAGACGCAGCGAGGTATCCAGTATACATGCTTTATTTGACACGTATCAGGGACAAAACAAAACGAACGAAAACGAAGATCGTAACAATAACAGACTGAAACACTTAGTTATGAAACAAACAATAACCCACAAATTCTAGTGAAAACTACAAACATATATATGGTTCCCAATTAGAGGTAACGACATTCAGCTGCCTCTAATTGGGAACCATTACCCCAACATAGAAATAGATCACCTAGAACAAAAAAAACCTACACCAAAACTAAACTAAACACGCCAGCCTATAAAAAAATAAATCAGGCCTGAACGTGACAGTACCCCCCTCCAAAGGCGCGGACTCCGACCGCGCCAAAAGTCCATTGGGGGGGGTCTTCGGGTGGGCCTTCCTGTCCCAGGTGGCGGCTCCGGTGCCGGCCGTGCTGGCTCGGGGTCCCACACTGGAGGCCCTGGACTATTTGCCGGAACAGTTCGTTTTGGACTGGGGAACCTTCTCTGGAGGCTCCGGACTGGGGAACCTTCTCTGGAGGCTCCGGACTGTCGACATGCACTGGGACTCTGGTGCGGGGAGCAGGAACGGGCCGTACTGGGCTCATGACACGCACTGGGACTCTGGTGCGGGGAGCAGGATCGGGCCGTACTGGGCTCATGACGCGCACTGGGACTCTGGTGCGGGGAGCAGGAACGGACCGTGCTGGGTTCACGGCGCGCACAGGGATCCTGGAACGTGGAACAGGGACAGGACGTGCTGAGTCCACGACGGGCACAGGGATCCTGGAGCGTGGAACAGGGACAGGACGTGCTGGATCCACGACGCGCACAGGGATCCTGGAGCGTGGAACAGGGACAGGACGTGCTGAGTCCACGACGGGCACAGGGATCCTGGAGCGTGGAACAGGGACAGGACGTGCTGAGTCCACGACGGGCACAGGGATCCTGGAGCGTGGCACAGGGACAGGATGTGCTTTGTCCACGACGGGCACAGGAATCCTGGAGTGTGGAACAGGGACAGGACGTGCTGGATCCACGACGCGCACAGGGATCCTGGAGCGTGGCACAGGGACAGGACGTGCTTTGTCCACGACGGGCACAGGAATCCTGGAGCATGGAACAGGGACAGGACGTGCTGGATCCACGACGCGCACAGGGATCCTGGAGCGTGGAACCGGAACAGGACGTGCTGGGCTATCTAAGCGTACAGGGAACCTGGTGCGTGGAGCCAGTACTTCTCTCCCCGGCTGTTCACTCACCCTTGCCTCACGGATGATGGGAGCTGGAATGTCACGCACTGGGCTGTGGATGCGAACCGGAGACCCCACACGCAGAACCGGTGCAGGATATCCTGGTCCAAGGAGGCGCACCGGAGACCAGGAGCACACTGCATAATACGGCATCTTACCAGTGCGACGCTCCCTCCGACGCTCCCTCCAGAGAGCACGAGGAGTTGGCTCAGGAGTCCATCCTGAGCCGGCCAACTCCCCGTGTGCCCCCCCAAAAAAGTTTTTTGGGGCTGCCTTTCGGGCTTCCTAGCCAGGCGAGTTCCAACAAACCTTTCTCTCTCTCCGGGTTCCATGCTCCTATACAATTCCTCATAGTATCGCCGCTCCACCGCCGCTGCTTCCAGCTCCTCTCTTGGACGGCGATACTCTCCAGGCTGGGCCCAGGGTCCCCCTATAAACAATTCCTCCTCCCAGGTCCAGTACTCCCGGTTCTCTCGCTGCTTGGTCCTTTGTTGGTGGGTTATTCTGTCACGATCTTCAGAAGGGACAGACCAAAGCGCAGCGAGGTATCCAGTATACATTCTTTATTAAAGCAATGTAACTGGCAAAACAATAACCAAAACAATCGTAATGTTGACCATAACAAGTGACCTATCAAAGCTATGCACAAACAATAACCCACAAACCCCTAGTGAAAACTACAAACATATATATGGTTCCCAATTAGAGGTAACGACACACAGTTGCCTCTAATTGGGAACCATTACCCCAACATAGAAATAGATAACCTAGAACAGAAAAAACCCTACACCAAAACAAAACTAAACACGCCAGCCTGTCTTCTCAGGCCTGGACGTGACAATCAGAGCCTTAACACATTCTAGTAGAGCATCAGAGCCTTCACACGGGATGCTGCGTGCTGCCACGACAAACAAACAGCAATTACACACCACACTGGCCACTGCTGGGCAGACATAAATAAAGACATACCTTTATATAGCATTATCATTATCCTGGTGTAGTATTTTGTATTATTATCCATAGAAAGAGCCTGACTTGCTAGGATGCAGGTGTAGGTGGTTTCCAGGTATTTGTAGATTCCAACACAGGGGTCAGAAGTACGGAAGACTTCAGTGTTCACTTCACACACCCGTTTCCCATTGCACCTGGGGGATATCAGGAGGTAAGATGAGCTATGGCTGGGTTTTTTAATCAAAGGCGTTGTCAACAAGCATGCAGCGCTTGACATTTAAAGCAGACATCTGCAGTGTTTACCGGGAACATCAGGAAAATTGGCTTTAAAAAGGCACATTGACAATACTGCAATGTGCTTTTCAACAACGCTCCTCTGACTGAATCCCAGCCTGTCTTTATCAAATAAACACTGACTGAGTTCCTCTGTGAGAGGACCTCCAGGGTGCCCATCTGTGAACACTGTGTGTTGGTCAGCTGGTTGGCAGGTCATCCTTCTCTGCAGGGGGTTCGGTCAGTTCTTCCGTACAGAACTCTCTCAATGAAGATCACTCCAGAATCTAGCAGGGCAAGAAAAAGTATTGATAAAGAGACAGACAACACTATGGAGAGACCATCCGGGTATTGTGTGTGTGTGTGTGTGTGTGTGTGTGTGTGTGTGTGTGTGTGTGTGTGTGTGTGTGTGTGTGTGTGTGTGTGTTCGTACCACAGCTCAGGACTTGGACATTTTCTCCATTGTCACAGGTGACCACTCTAGTCGCTGGGGAAGAAACATAATTACCATAACGTTATAGATCTAGATAAGCGCGCACACACCTTCCACCCACACACACAAACATACACTATTACCCACACCCACGTACCTGCAGCTGGTAGTGTACAGCAAACTGCAGCCAGCACTAAAACACACATCACACAGCTAGTTCAGCTTTTCTAACCTTGGTCCGTCTCTTTGCAATTCTTTACAGGAGAAGAGTAGTGTACAGCATATACAGTAAGTATATAAATAGTGTACAGTATGTAGTATGGTACAGAGTATAGACAGACACGCTTGTACGCTGCTGCTACTCTCTGTTTATAATGTATGCATAGTCACTTTAACTCTACCTACATGTACATATTACCTCAATTACCTCAATTAACCGGTGCCCCCGCACATTGACTCTGTACCGGTACCCCTGTATATAGCCTCGCTTGTTATTTTACTGCTGTGGTTTAATTATTTGTTACTTTTATTTTCAATTTTTTACTTAACACTTATTCTTAAAACTTCTTAAAGCATTGTTGGTTAAGGGCTTGTAAGTAAGCATTTCATTGTAAGGTCTACGCTGGTTGTATTTGGCGCGTGTGAAAAATAACATTTGATTTGATACAGGATGCTGTATGCTAGACCTGTGTCATACTGTTTCTATTATACTTCAGTTACGTTCAATACAAACTGATACATTTAGAAACTTCTGGAAAATACTGCAATGTATATTGTATATTTTAAACTCTGTCAAATACGTTTTTTGTTACAAGTCAGTATACTCACAGGTGAACGCAGTCAGTCTTATAGGGAACATGATGCTGGGTACAGGTGTGGTAGTAGCTGGTTCAGTTGTAGTAACAGGTAAGATGGTCACCTGGACAAATACACTTGATATTTATGTGTTATTTTTACTTCCTTGAGAAACCGCCTCATTACCTTATTTAACTAACCTTTATTGATACTAGTCAAGAACAGATCCTTGTTGGCAAAGCATCAACCAGGAATACAAACTTCTTCAGCAGATTAGCAGTCATTTTGGCAACACTGAACAAAAACTTCACAACAGCTCAAAACACAAGTGTTTGATGATATATCGTCCATGGCCACAGGAAGATGTTTTGGGTTAAGGGATACTGTCGTAATAAAGGCCTAGTTCACTAATATTCGTTTTTTTTAAATAAAATTCGTAAAGTATGACTTTTATTTTTTAATTTTTTTTCATTTAGATTTATCAGAGGGTTGTCAAGCACCCTCAGCACCACTACTGCCGACGGCTATGGTGCCGTCCTCCCTTTAAGCAATCGTCATGAGATATTCTCTGGGTGTCAATTTACCCCTGATTATGTAACTTTTCATACTCACCGTTTCAGTAAAAATTCAGTTTATTCTCTACTAGTGAGACAACATAATTTAAATACGTTTTAATTTGCCTGTCGTTTTCTCTTGGTTTTTCGTTTCAATACTATTATTGAATATCTACTAAACTATATAGAAATGTTTTTAAGAAGTTCATACTAAGGATCATTTAGCTATTGGATTTAGAATTTTAAGACTGCTTGAAGTATGAAAAATATATGTAGAAAAATGATTTGATCAAAGTGTGTATTTGGCCTTGCTGGTATTAGCCCATATAAACACATTGAATAACATATTCACTACACGGAACAACAGATAGTCCCCCCCAAAAAATCTAAAGGAAGTTTGTTCTGAAGCGTCTGTCTTAAATCTGAGAGATGTTTTCAGCTGGTACTGGGGGACCTTCAGACGAGTCTTGTGAGGCCTGTGGGCGCCCTAGAGCGACACAAACGACGTGTTCGTGCGAGTCACAGTGGGGTCATGGAGGGTGATGATAGGCAACTATCTGTAATTAATGTCTTAGTAATATACAGTAGGCTGCAAGCTGCCTTGTTGAGTTCATTACCTTACACACACGTTCACATGACTAACTAAGGACTGAACATTCTAGATCTCAATCAATCAAGCTGTGTGGAAGTCATTCATTTTTCATGGCTATTTAAATATAATTTATTAGTGGGCCTAACAATAAAAGAAAAACTAAAAGAAATCCTCTGTTTGGCTTCAACCTCATGATCAACTTAGATGATCTACAGTGAGGGAAAAAAGTATTTGATCCCCTGCTGATTTTGTACGTTTGCCCACTGACAAAGAAATGATCAGTCTATAATTTTAATGGTAGGTTTATTTGAACAGTGAGAGACAGAATAACAACAAAAATATCCAGAAAAACGCATGTGAAAAATGTTATAAATTGATTTGCATTTTAATGAGGGAAATAAGTATTTGACCCCCTCTCAATCAGAAAGATTTCTGGCTCCCAGGTGTCTTTTATACAGGTAACGAGCTGAGATTAGGAGCACACTATTAAAGGGAGTGCTCCTAATCTCAGTTTGTTACCTGTATAAAAGACACCTGTCCACAGAAGCAATCAATCAATCAGATTCCAAACTCTCCACCATGGCCAAGACCAAAGAGCTCTCCAAGGATGTCAGGGACAAGATTGTAGACTTACTCAAGGCTGGAATGGGCTACAAGACCATCGCCAAGCAGCTTGGTGAGAAGGTGACAACAGTTGGTGCGATTATTCGCAAATGGAAGAAACACAAAAGAACTGTCAATCTCCCTCAGCCTGGGGCTTCATGCAAGATCTCACCTCATGGAGTTGCAATGATCATGAGAATGGTAAGGAATCAGCCCAGAACTACACGGGAGGATCTTGTCAATGATCTCAAGGCAGCTGGGACCATAGTCACCAAGAAAACAATTGGTAACACACTACGCCGTGAAGGACTGAAATCCTGCAGCGCCCGCAAGGTCCCCTTGCTCAAGAAAGCACATATACATGCCCGTCTGAAGTTTGCCAATGAACATCTGAATGATTCAGAGGACAACTGGGTGAAAGTGTTATGGTCAGATGAGACCAAAATGGAGCTCTTTGGCATCAACTCAACTCACCATGTTTGGAGGAAGAGGAATGCTGCCTATGACCCCAAGAACACCATCCCCACCGTCAAATATGGAGGTGGAAACATTATGCTTTGGGGTGTTTTTCTGCTAAGGGACAGGACAACTTCACCGCATCAAAGGGACGATGGACGGGGCCATGTACCGTCAAATTTTGGGTGAGAACCTCCCCTCAGCCAGGGCATTGAAAATGGGTCGTGGATGGGTATTCCAGCATGACAATGACCCAAAACACACGGCCAAGGCAACAAAGGAGTGGCTCAAGAAGAAGCACATTAAGGTCCTGGAGTGGCCTAGCCAGTCTCCAGACCTTAATCCCATAGAAAAACTGTGGAGGGAGCTGAAGGTTCGAGTTGCCAAACGTCAGCCTCGAAACCTTAATGACTTGGAGAAGATCTGCAAAGAGGACAAAATCCCTCCTGAGATTTGTGCAAACCTGGTGGCCAACTACATGAAACGTCTGACCTCTGTGATTGCCATCAAGGGTTTTACCACCAAGTACTAAGTCATGTTTTGCAGAGGGGTCAAATACTTATTTCCCTCATTAAAATGCATATCAATTTCTAAAAATTTTCACATGCGTTTTTCTGGATTTTTTTGTTGTTATTCTGTCTCTCACTGTTCAAATAAACCTACCATTAAAATTATAGACTGTTCATTTATTTGTCAGTGGGCAAAGGTACAAAATCAGCAGGGGATCAAATACTTTTTTCCTTTTTCCAGAGTTTTAGTCTGAGTAATGTATGTGTGTGTGGAAGCTACATTGAAATGTCCAGAAATGTTACAAACTTTTTGTATTACCAGTCACATTGCCACTAATGGAGAATGAGCAAATTATTAATGTTCCCTAGCTCCTGAGCAATGTAGCTTTCATTGGGTATAATTTATGATCCCCTTTTCCTTATCAATGATTTTAATTGGCTGTAAGGACATTTACTGGAAGATCCTGATCAGACACAAGACGAGACAGTGGATGGGAAATCTATTAAGACTTTTAATTTCTTACGTTTTTTTTACAATAGAATTTGAACTCGTATTGATAACATTTTGCCTGAATAAGTTACATAATAAATAAATCAAATGAAATACTGATTGTATTTTTGCCATTGGGTCATCCTCACACTTTCTGGTTACAGTGCTAGAATGAGATGAGGAAAGATTAGACAGTGATGTTATCAATCAGAAGACTATCCAGGAAGCATATCGGCATTGGAAGCCAAATTGAACTCCCAATGAATGGAGCTGACTGAAACAATGGCAACAGTTGGCTCCGATACTTCCTGATCTCGATTATGACAACGTCTCAGTCTAATCCCTCTTTGTCTCATTCTGGCTACAGAAAGCCTAAAGGGGGATTGAAATACCTTCACAACACAGACGGACAGACAGACAGACAGGAAGGGGGAAGGATCAGGCATTTGCAACATAGCTTCACCTAGTCTCCTGTTGCTTTCCCTGGAATAACCTAGCGTAGACAGTTCTCCCAACAAACCCACCAACCTCTCCACTGATTCTGAAAGTGAGACACTCCTAACACAAGTCAGGTGATATCAGCACAGATTTAGGGGAAGAGACTGGTTCAGAGGAAAACCAGCATACACAGTGGTTGTCCAGGACCAGACAGAGTACAGTAGGCCTAAAGCATCTCCATCCACAAGAGGTAGCATGTTACTCTCCTGCGTTTCTCTCTCTCGTCATCCTAAGTGAAGCAGACAGAGAACGTCTTTGACCACCGTGATTATCACGGTCGTCAGTCTGTCCCATTGTCACCATTCAACATGGTTTTCTACAGTTCTACGATGAAAGCTGCTGATGAAATGCTTCAACATGAAAGCCTGGCAGATGATTGGTTAACCCTGCTTAGAAGCACCTGCTGCTGATCTGTTGTTTCCTACAAATACTGTTAAGAATGAAACTACATTAGTAGCTACACACTGAAGAAGGCTGTGAAGCTGAAACATCTGTGTGTGCTATCCCTGATGCAGTGAAAACCCTATAATGAACTAAGCTTTATGCCACATCTTTTTGAGTGAGGACCCATTACACCATTTTGTTTAGAGTAACGACTAGACAGAGATATCGGGGCCTGGTATTTCCCAATGGCTGTGCCCTTCACATACAGCATATTGCACTTAGCGCAGTGGTTATTATTCAAAGACTGGGTGGGGAACATCAGAGCCATATATAGAGATATAAATAAATATGTCTCTGGGGAACATTAGTAAGATCACAGTTTGTTGTTCACACAATGGTCTTTAAGAAGGGTGTCGAGTCAGCTAGGAGGTTAGGAAAGCACACTATGTGGTGTATTCTCCTAATGGACATAACACAGGCCTGGTCCAAAAGCAACCCCTAGCCCCTACACCCCTTTGGTTTTCTAATCTACATGAATCAGATAGGCAGAAGAAATAAGGCAGAAGTTCCCCTAAGCCTATTGGAAGGCTAGGTGGAGCCGTCGCCATACTGCTAACAGAGGCTGTGGGTTGCTCTCAGACCAGGCCATAATCAGTGCTCGCATACTTCATTAATTGACAGGCCATACAACTAATCGGAATCACAACAGCTGAATTAAGTCATGACCTCGGAACCATTGGATCTGGTAGAACATCGTGTGGAATAGAGAATAATATCTGCTCTGTAAATACTGAACGTTCTGACCCTGAGAATAAGCCCTTGGACTGCCTTGTCAATCACTGATAGCACGGAAACACAGACAACTTCATCATGATCCATGTTAGGGAGAAGTACAGTATTCACCTCCTCAGCTCTTTACTGATGGGACACCCCTGGTGGTCATTTAAAATGAATATGGCCAATCCCATACGGACCCCTAGCCTCAAGCCCCTCGCCCCAGGGCACAACTTCTAGTAGGCTGGACAGCTGTGAGCAATATGGGGAAAGTTCCACATAGCCTATCAGGGGAATGGTGGAGCTATTACCATATTGATTATATCTATCCAGTTCTATCCTCCTCAAGTGCCTAGGGGGTAGGGGCTAGGGGTTGATTTGGAACTGGCCAAGAGAGAGATTGTGGTCTCAGGGAACACCTGTGTCACTTCCTGCAATCAGAACAGCCTCTCTTTGGGACAGATTTATTTCCTGATTCTACCTGTTTTTACAGTATGGGATAAAGCACCAAAAAAATCTAAGCTAAAATCATGAAATTGTTTCATGAAATTATTGACATTGTTATCATGCACATAACCTTTTTTTGACCTTTTTATCTCCATAACAACAGGTGTAAACAGTGACTGTGGCCCTTACAGTGTGTAAAGCACCAAACTGTTTCCTCCAAACACTGTGGGGGTCCTCATAAAACAGTGACCACCTGTTCTCATACACTGATGAGAACATACACTCTGGTAATATGGTCCAGTAGCAGGCGCTGGAGCCTCTCAGAGTGATTGCTATTCATCTCTTGGCTTAATAGGATGTTTACCATTTTTTCGAATAAAAAAAAAGTCAAGCAATCAATTGAACATAGTGGTTCATTAGGTTTTAGTGACCCCCTCACAGTGTTATATATTGCAGCAACAGACTAGTGTTGAGACCACAATTAAAATAGGCACGAAATGTGGAAGCAGAGTCTCTCTCTCGCTCTCTCCCCTCTCTCTCTCTCTCTCTCTCTCTCTCTCTCTATCCTCTCTCTCTTACAAATCAACCGTACAAAATCAATACTCACATACATTGCACACTTAGTCTACACAAACAAGGAGCTACAAGTATATTTGCAACAATTCAGATAAATATACAATGGTAGTGTGTGTGTGTGTGTTTTGACACAAACACACACACACACTTACACAAACAGAAGCAGCCAGGCGTGCACAAACACACACACACATACATACAGAGACACACATACACTTCCCAGTAAGAGTTTAGTGGTGTCTGCCAGCTCTCTCTCTCCACATGCCGACTGTGTGTCTGGCACTAGGGGAAAGGTCTGGAGACATGGACAAGCTGTGTGCCCTGTCTGTCTGCCAGTCTGGCTTTAATGGTCTTTATGAATGACTAGGACTCAATGACTGTGGTTGGGGGACCACTAGGGGCCCTGTTCAACTGGGTTTATTTACCACTGTAAACAATGTGTTGGATTGTGTGTGATTCCAAATATGCATTGTTCATTTGTTGTATTTGACAAAAAAAATGTAACGGGACCCAAGGTTTGTGTGTGTGTGTGTGTGTGTGTGATTCCCTCTGCCAGTTATTGTTACACCAATGCAACTCAGTCTTTTTTCTCATCTCTTCCAATGCAGTAGCATCTGTCTCGCGACATTGCGTGGAATCCAGACCTGCAGTCACCTCTCTCAAACAGAGTAGACAGAGGGGATGGATGGATGGACATTCATTAATCTGTTCCTATTGTTTGGGAGGTGTATGTTGAAGTCCGACTAACAAACACACACACACACACACACACACACACACACACACACACACACACACACACACATACAAACACACACAAACACACACACTGACACTCAGTCCACCTAAGACCTTCACCACTGCTCCACCATGAGATCCAAAGCTCGGTTGACGTTCAGATCCGAATTGAGGCCAAAGTCGGTCTCAACGAATGGGGCAGATGGAGGACTGAGAGGGCGGAGTCCAGAGGCTAGCGACTCCAACCAATCAGCAGGGTCAAAGGTTGCCTGAGCCCGCCTCTTCCGTGAGGTCACAGTGGTAGGCAGGGGAGAAGTACAGATGGAGGGAGGGAGAGGGGGTGGGGCGGCTTGGCGGGGAACCATCGTCGAAGGCGACGGCGGGAGCTCCAGCAGGAGGGAGGAGCAGAGAGGAGAGGACAGAAAGTTGTCATCCTTTGAATGACAACGGAAAGGCTGGGATTGGTCTGTTTGGGGAGGAGGGGAGGAGCCAGGGAGGATAGTGACAGGGGATTGGAGGTCTGAGATCGAGGAGGAGTGGGAGTCTAGAAGAGAGGGGGAAGGCAATACAAAAAAACAAAAGCCTGTAATTAATCCATGACCAGTCTTGGTGACTACAGAACTATAAACTGTCATTGTTAAGAGGCCAGAGAACTATCCACTCACCCACACGGATGATAGGTTCCTCCAGAATGTCATCTATTGACTGACTGGGGTCCATCTAAGGAGGGCAGGACAGAGACAGGGAAATCACCCAAGGGTTTACTAGACAGGGTCACCTTTTACAAAATACAATGAATGTCAGCAGTGACTCTGATTTACACACACACAAACACACACACATACACTAACCAGTACTCTGTTAATGGCCTCCTGCAGCTCCTCCTCCAGACTGCGGACGCTGGGTGGGGCTTGAATGGGACTGGCTGTGATCTGCATGGGCAGCTCAAAGTCCTGGCCAATCACGTCCCACGGCTGACAACAGAACACCTGATTGGACAGAGGAGGAGGTTAAATTGTACATGCTGTTTGAAGCTATACTGTATTTAACAGTGAATACTGTAAACGATAAGCTAAAATCACAGTGATGTGTTACACTGTCTCAGCTAAATTTGGTGGATGATATAGCTGTGTATCTGTGTGAAGTTTGTTGGGGTGAGATGAGTCAAGCATTGGAGAGACTATGTTGTATCTGACTGTCTGAGTCAGGTATAGGAGTGACTATGTTGTATCTGTCTGTCTGAGTCAGATATAGGAGAGACTATGTTGTATCTGTCTGTCTGAGTCAGGTATAGGAGTGACTTTGTTGTATCTGTCTGTCTGAGTAAGGTATAGGAGAGACTATGGTGTATCTGTCTGTCTGAGTCAGGTATAGGAGAGACTATGGTGTATCTGTCTGTCTGAGTCAGGTATAGGAGAGACTATGTTGTATCTGTCTTTCTGAGTTATGTATAGGAGAGACTATGGTGTATCTGTCTGTCAGGTATAGGAGAGACTATGGTGTATCTGTCTGTCTGAGTCAGGTATAGGAGAGACTATGGTGTATCTGTCTGTCTGAGTCAGGTATAGGAGAGACTATGGTGTATCTGTCTGTCTAAGTCAGGTATAGTAGAGACTATGGTGTATCTGTCTGTCTGAGTCAGGTGTAGGAGAGACTATGGTGTATCTCTGTCTGTTAGGTATAGGAGAGACTATGGTGTATATGTCTGTCTGTCAGGTATAGGAGAGACTATGTTGTATCTGTCTGTCTGAGTCAGGTATAGTAGAGACTATGGTGTATCTGTCTGTCTGAGTCAGGTGTAGGAGAGACTATGGTGTATCTCTGTCTGTTAGGTATAGGAGAGACTATGGTGTATATGTCTGTCTGTCAGGTATAGGAGAGACTATGTTGTATCTGTCTGTCTAAGTCAGGTATAGTAGAGACTATGGTGTATCTGTTTGTCTGAGTCAGGTATAGGAAAGGCTATGGTGTATCTGTCTGTCTGTCAGGTATAGGAGAGACTATGGTGTATATGTCTGTCTGTCAGGTATAGGAGAGACTATGGTGTATCTGTCTGTCTGTCAGGTATAGGAGAGACTATGGTGTATCTGTTTGTCTGAGTCAGGTATGGGAGAGACTATGGTGTATCTGTCTGTCTGAGTCAGGTATAGGAAAGAATATGTGTATATGTCTGAGTCAGATATAGGAGATACTGATGTATTTTGGTGTATCTGTCTTTCTGAGTCAGGTATAGGAGAGACTATGTTGTATCTGTCTGTCTGAGTCAGGTATAGGAGAGACTATGGTGTATCTGTTTGTCTGAGTCAGATATGGGAGAGACTATGGTGTATCTGTCTGTCTGTCGGAGTCAGACATAGAATAGACTGGTGTATCTGTCTGTCTGTCGGAGTCAGACATAGAATAGACTGGTGTATCTGTCTGTCTGTCAGGAATAGGAGAGACTATGGTCTACCTGTCTGTCTGAGATGGGTATAGGAGAGACTGGTGTATCTGTCTGTCTAAGTCAGGTGTAGGAGAGACTATGGTCTACCTGTCTGTCTGAGTCAGGTATAGGAGAGACTGGTGTATCTGTCTGTCTGTCTGTCAGGTATAGGGGAGACTATGTTGTATCTGTCTGTCTGAGTCAGGTATAGGAGAGACTATGGTGTATCTGTCTGTCAGGTATAGGAGAGACTATGGTGCATCTGTCTGTCTGAGTCAGGTATAGGAGAGACTATGGTGTATCTGTCTGTCTAAGTCAGGTATAGGAGAGACTATTGTGTATCTGTCTGTCTTAGTCAGGTATAGGAGAGACTATGGTGTATATGTCTGTCTGTCAGGTATAGGAGAGACTATGGTGTATCTGTCTTTCTGAGTCAGGTATAGGAGAGACTATGTTGTATCTGTCTGTCTGAGTCAGGTATAGGAGAGACTATGTTGTATCTGTCTGTCTGTCAGGTATAGAAGAGACTATGGTGTATCTGTTTGTCTGAGTCAGGTATGGGAGAGACTATGGTGTATCTGTCTGTCTGTCGGAGTCAGACATAGAATAGACTGGTGTATCTGTCTGTCTGTCGGAGTCAGACATAGAATAGACTGGTGTATCTGTCTGTCTGTCAGGTATAGGAGAGACTATGTTGTATCTGTCTGCCTGAGTCAGGTATAGGAAAGAATATGTGTATATGTCTGAGTCAGATATAGGAGATACTGATGTATTTTTCTGTCTGTCAGGAATAGGAGAGACTATGGTCTACCTGTCTGTCTGAGATGGGTATAGGAGAGACTGGTGTATCTGTCTGTCTAAGTCAGGTGTAGGAGAGACTATGGTGTATCTGTCTGTCTGAGTCAGGTGTAGGAGAGACTATGGTGTATCTCTCTGTCTGTCAGGTATAGGAGAGACTGGTGTATCTGTCTGTCAGGTATAGGGGAGACTGGTCTGTTTTTCTGTCTGTCTGTCTGAGTCAGGCGTGTTAGTTTACCTGTGTGAACAGGATCTCTGTCTGTCCTTCCCTCTCTGGTGTCCCTCTGGACCATCCTGGATCCTGTTGCAGGAAGGGATGGAGGGAACCCCCACAGGATAGAGACAGAGGAGGAGATAGCCTCTCCCTGGGCCTGCTCCTCATCCTCTCCCTCATCTCCAGCTCCAGGCTCAGCTCCTGCTGCTCCTGTTCCGACCGCCAGGAGGCTCCAGTCGACAGTGGCGAAGCGGAGCTTGGGGGGAGACCGGGGCTGGGGGTCGACGATGGGGTTAACGCAGGGGCCAGGAAGCCACACTGCTCCCCCACCACACTGACTGCTATTCCATTGGGAGTTCCATTAGTATTAACATTCGGAATGCCATTTACAATTCCGTTTGGAACCCCGCTCAGAATTCTAGTGGACTGGAAGCAGACCTCATGGTTAGGGCTGTTGGTGGGGGAATCAGGCCCAGAGCTGGTGCTGGAGCTGGGGTAGTAGCTGGGGGTGAGCAAGGAGGTGGGGGTAAGGGTTTCCAGGCTGGTACCCAGCTGGCAGAGGGGCACAGGGGTCAAGCACAGGTGGGGCAGCTGGAAAGGGCGGAGCCTCTGGAGGAGGGCGGGCTTGGTGCCGGAGACAGGGAGACCTCGCTTACGCAGCTGCTGTCGCAACTCAGACACCTGGGAGAGAAGGAGGACGCAGTGTGACAGAGGAGAGGGTCAGGGACAGCAAATAGAGAGGGATGAGAGAAAGAGGTCAGAGAATGAAGAGAAGCAAGCAAGGACAAAAGAAGGAAGAGGAGGTACAGATAAATAGGAAGTGAGAAGTGCTATAAACATTCAAATGTTCAAGTTATTGTCCTGCCAATATTACCGTGAGGTCGACCAGGTTAGGTGGGAGGAGCTCAGACTTGTTGGAGGGACTTTTGTCCACAGAGGTGTGGTTTGTTGCCGTGGATACAGGCTGAGGGTTCCGATGCGTGGCTCCAGAGAACCTCACCATTTGGTTGGTGTCTCCGCTTTGATAAAAACAAAACATTCATGCTAGTTGCCAGCACTCATGTAATGGGTGCTGGCAACTTTAAATGGTCTGATGAACAGTATAACTTCTGAATGAAACCACAGTTCTGGTGAGAAGGCCCAGGAGGAGGGAGGTTTGGTGTGGTGTATGTAGTGGTACCTACCTGGGTGTGACGGTGTGCTGCTGCTGTTCCTGCTGGTCCTGTTGCTGCTGGTTCTGCTGTTGTTGTTGGTTCTGGAGGATCTGCAGCTGGAGGAACACCTGCTGTTGCTGCAGGAGGCTGGAGTAGGCGGGGTCTAAGAGCTGAGCTGGGGTGGGGCTCCTCTGACTGGCCCCTCCCCCTGAGCACAATGTTAATAATGATCAACTTCACAGCTATTTAGTGGACTCATTTTGACAACATTTGTCATGTAAAGCACATTGGGCTGCAAGTATTGTATGAAAGGTAAAATATAAATAAAATATAATCATGTTTTTTAAAGTATAAGGACTATTACCGGCAGTCCTGGCCGTGCCTCTCTGGTCGGGGGGAATGTACTGGTGGTATTTGAGTTTCCTCATCTTGGGCTGTGAATCTCGTGGTTTCCGCAGGCGGGGGGGGCGAGAGGAAGTCAGGGAGGGAGTAAGGGAGGAGGAGTCGGAGGGAGGTGTGAGAGACCGGGCTGTCTGAGAAAGGTAGAGAAAGGAAGAGGGAGAGACAGAGAATGAATCAAAGTAATATTTCTCATATCCCATATTTTTATTAGAAATATATTATTCAAGCATTGTCAAAATACATAAACAGTACAATCTGAGAGAGGTCAGATCAGTTCTGATGAGTACAGCCAGTTCTGAAAGTACTATCATGTTATGAGTTCCGATGGCAAAGTTAACAGCAGGATGTATACAATATGTCATATAACATAGGTGATCCTTTCAGGTTGAACAGTCAGTATCCTCACCAGAACTGACAGTGTGTCCAGTCAGTTGTGACATCTAGCAGGTGTGTGTGTGTGTGTTTGTGTGTGTGCATGCGTGCGTGCGTGTCTTAATCCATAGGGCATAGTTCCGTTGGTAGTGACTGTCGACACTAATGAATGCGTAACACCAGAGTGAGTGTGTACATTATGCTATGTGGTTGAATACCTATCAGTAGACACCAGGAGAAGAAGAGTGCCTACTGATATACTGTATCTGACCCTCACAGTCAAAACATGTCTGTCTTGCTATGCAGACAATACATTAACATCTGGAATGCTGTAATACTGTCATACTGTAATACCGTAATAATGTATATGCATAGGATTATTTTTTATTGACTTTACCACCAATCAATCAATAAACCAATCAATCCATTGTTAATGCTTCAATCAATTCATTCTTAATTTCTATAATGCTTTTTACAGATGCATTTACACATTATTCTGGATGTGTGTTTGGTCTACTTCTGAGCAGCCCTGTTCCAGTACCTTTGGCAGCAGGGGCGTGGCATGGGAGGTCAGATACATCCCCTTTGGTCTCCCGGTCGTTGCCATGGAGTTGGAGTCGCCCACGGTCATGCTCATTGGCTGGCTGATGCCCTCGGTTGCTGGGAGCAACGCCAAGATAGACTGCAGGAAAGCAGGACAGAAATATAAATATATAAACAGGTAATGATGAAATCCAAACATGACTTGCAGTTCTAAAGTCAGTTTTGTGTTTCCCCTGTTGATGGTTGAGGTTAGGATTTAGGGGAAGGTAACTTCACTTGATGGTTGAGGTTAGGATTTAGGGGAAGGTAACCTCACTTGATGGTTGAGGTTAGGATTTAGGGGAAGGTAACTTCACTTGATGGTTGAGGTTAGGATTTAGGGCAAGATAACCTCACTTGATGGTTGAGTTTAGGATGTAGGGGAAGGTAACCTCACTTGATGGTTGAGGTTAGGATTTAGGGGAAGGTAACTTCACTTGATGGTTGAGGTTAGGATTTAGGGGAAGGTAACCTCACTTGATGGTTGAGTTTAGGATGTAGGGGAAGGTAACCTCACTTGATGGTTGAGGTTAGGATTTAGGGGAAGGTAACTTCACTTGATGGTTGAGGTTAGGATTTAGGGAAGGTAACCTCACTTGATGGTTGAGGTTAGGATTTAGGGAAGGTAACCTCACTTGATGGTTGAGGTTAGGATTTAGGGAAGGTAACCTCACTTGATGGTTGAGGTTAGGATTTAGGGGAAGGTAACCTCACTTGATGGTTGAGGTTAGGATTTAGGAGAAGGTAACTTCACTTGATGGTTGAGGTTAGGATTTAGGGGAAGGTAACCTCACTTGATGGTTGAGGTTAGGATTTAGGGGAAGGTAACCTCACTTGATGGTTGAGGTTAGGATTTAGGGGAAGGTAACCTCACTTGATGGTTGAGGTTAGGATTTAGGGGAAGGTAACCTCACTTGATGGTTGAGGTTAGGATTTAGGGGAAGGTAACCTCACTTGATGGTTGAGGTTAGGATTTAGAGGAAGTTAATCTCACCTGATGGTTGAGGATAGGATTTAGGGGAAGGTAACCTCACTTGATGGTTGAGGTTAGGATTTAGGGGAAGGTAACCTCACTTGATGGTTGAGGTTAGGATTTAGGGGAAGGTAACTTCACTTGATGGTTGAGGTTAGGATTTAGGGAAGGTAACCTCACTTGATGGTTGAGGTTAGGATTTAGGGAAGGTAACCTCACTTGATGGTTGAGGTTAGGATTTAGAGGAAGTTAATCTCACCTGATGGTTGAGGTTAGGATTTAGGGGAAGGTAACCTCACTTGATGGTTGAGGTTAGGATTTAGGGGAAGGTAACCTCACTTGATGGTTGAGGTTAGGATTTAGGGGAAGGTAACTTCACTTGATGGTTGAGGTTAGGATTTAGGGGAAGGTAAACTCACTTGATGGTTGAGTTTAGGATGTAGGGGAAGGTAACCTCACTTGATGGTTGAGGTTAGGATTTAGGGGAAGGTAACCTCACTTGATGGTTGAGGTTAGGATTTAGGGGAAGGTAACCTCACTTGATGGTTGAGGTTAGGATTTAGGGGAAGGTAACTTCACTTGATGGTTGAGGTTAGGATTTAGGGGAAGGTAACCTCACTTGATGGTTGAGGTTAGGATTTAGGGGAGGTTAATCTCACCTGGTGGTTGAGGTTAGGATTTAGGGGAAGGTAACCTCACTTGATGGTTGAGGTTAGGATTTAGGGCTAGGTAACCTCACTTGATGGTTGAGGTTAGGATTTAGGGGAAGTTAATCTCACCTGATGGTTGAGGTTAGGATTTAGGGGAAGGTAATCTCACTTTACCTTACTGTGGGTAAGGGGCAAGACCCCAGGCGACAGGTCACTCAGTGATTGGTCGTCTGAGAACCCCGGCGACGAGGAGAGGGCTGGTGATTGGAGGACCCCGAGTTGCTCGGAAGACAAGGAGGAAGAGCAGGAAGAGATGTCATCTTGGAAGACATCTGAGGAGAGAGGGAAGGAGACAGGGCCTAAGGGAAGAGTGGGAGAAGGAAGGCAGGGGGAGAAGGAATAGGTTAATTAGTAATGACATCTGGACTGTTTGAAAACGTCTATAGTTATTTTGTGCATGTGTGCGTTAACTCACGGTTCTCCGGAGGCAGTATGTGTTTGTGCTGTAGGTCCAGAGGTCCGGGCTGATGCTGGACCTTCTCTCCGAGGTTGTTAGCCAGCCGAACCTTCTTCTGCCTCCCGGCCCCACACACACTCCTGTCTGTTAGAGAGAGAAGCAACACACTCCTGTCTGTTAGAGAGAGAAGCAACACACTCCTGTCTGTTAGAGAGAGAAGCAACACACTCCTGTCTGTTAGAGAGAGAAGCAACACACTACTGTCTCTTAGAGAGAGAAGCAACACACTCCTGTCCGTTAGAGAGAAAAGCAACACAATCCTGTCTGTTAGAGAGAGAAGCAACACACTCCTGTCTGTTAGAGAGAGAAGCAACACACTCCTGTCTGTTAGAGAGAGAAGCAACACACTCCTGTCTGTTAGAGAGAGAAGCAACACACTACTGTCTCTTAGAGAGAGAAGCAACACACTCCTGTCCGTTAGAGAGAAAAGCAACACAATCCTGTCTGTTAGAGAGAGAAGCAACACACTCCTGTCTGTTAGAGAGAGAAGCAACACACTCCTGTCTGTTATAGAGAGAAGCAACACACTCCTGTCTGTTAGAGAGAGAAGCAACACACTACTGTCTCTTAGAGAGAGAAGCAACACACTCCTGTCCGTTAGAGAGAAAAGCAACACAATCCTGTCTGTTAGAGAGAGAAGCAACACACTCATGTCTGTTAGAGAGAGAAGCAACACACTCCTGTCTGTTAGAGAGAGAAGCAACACACTCCTGTCTGTTAGAGAGAGAAGCAACACACTCCTGTCTGTTAGAGAGAGAAGCAACACACTACTGTCTCTTAGAGAGAGAAGCAACACACTCCTGTCTGTTAGAGAGAGAAGCAACACAATCCTGTCTGTTAGAGAGAGAAGCAACACACTCCTGTCTCTTAGAGAGAGAAGCAACACACTCCTGTCCGTTAGAGAGAAAAGCAACACAATCCTGTCTGTTAGAGAGAGAAGCAACACACTCCTGTCTGTTAGAGAGAGAAGCAACACACTCCTGTCTGTTAGAGAGAGAAGCAACACACTACTGTCTCTTAGAGAGAGAAGCAACACACTCCTGTCTGTTAGAGAGAGAAGCAACACAATCCTGTCTGTTAGAGAGAGAAGCAACACACTCCTGTCCGTTAGAGAGAAAAGCAACACAATCCTGTCTGTTAGAGAGAGAAGCAACACACTCCTGTCTGCAGAGAGAGAAGCAACACACTACTGTATATAAGAGAGAGAAGCAACACACTCCTGTCTATTACAGAGAGAAGCAACACAATCCTGTCTGTTAGAGAGAGAAGCAACACACTCCTGTCTATTACAGAGAGAAGCAACTCACACCTGTCTGTTAGAGAGAGAAGCAACACACTCCTGTCTGCAGGGAGAGAAGCAACACACTACTGCATATAAGTGAGATAAGCAACAGGAGTTGAGAGCAGATTTGTGATTGCGTATGCATAACTGTGTTGCTGTGGGCACTCAATCCCAGTTCTACCCACAAAACCAGAAATGCAACAATAATAGTGGTATTTTAAATCACAATGGACAATGAGATAAATTCAAAAGGAAAGGTAACAGAGAAAAAGAGGGGGAGAGGATAAAGGAGAGAAAAGAGAGGAGGAGAGGATAGAGAGTAGAAGAGAGAGAAGGAGAGGATAGAGAGAAGAGAGAGGAGGAGAGGATAGAGAGTAGAAGAGAGAGAAGGAGAGGATAGAGAGAAGAGAGAGGAGGAGAGGATAGAGAGTAGAAGAGAGAGAAGGAGAGGATAGAGAGAAGAGAGAGGAGGAGAGGATAGAGAGTAGAAGAGAGAGAAGGAGAGGATAGAGAGAAGAGAGAGGAGGAGAGGATAAAGAGTAGAAGAGAGAGGAGAGAAGAAGATAGAGGAGGAGAGGATAGAGAGAAGAGAGATGAGAGGATATAGGGGAGAAGAGAGAAGAAGATAGGAGAAGAGGGAGGAGGAGAGGATAGAGAGGAGAAGAGGATAGAGAGAAGAAGTAAGAGGAGGAGAGGATAGAGAAGAGAAGAGAGAGGAGTACAGGATAGAGAGGAGAAGAGCGAGGGGGAGAGGAGAATAGAGAGGAGGAGAGGATAGAGAGGAGAAGAGAGAGGAGTACAGGATAGAGAGGAGAAGAGCGAGGGGGAGAGGATAGAGTAGAAAAGAGGAGGACAGGATAGTAGAAGAGAGAGGGGGAGAGGATAGAGAGAAGAAGAGAGAGGAGGAGAGGAGAATAGAGAGGCTGAGAGTATAGAGAGGAGAAGAGAGAGGGGGAGAGGATAAAGAGTAGAAGAGAGAGGAGAAGAGGATAGAAAGTAGAAGACAGAGGAGGACAAGAAAAGAGAGAGGATAGTAGAAGAGAGAGGAGAGGGTACATAGGAGGAGAGGAGGGTGAGAGAGATGTGAGTGATTAGGAAAACGACAGTTCTCCACCCCTGGATGGGTCGGTTTTTGTGTTCTGTCCATCATTGCTTGGCTGACAGGTTTAATCCAATGAAACCTGCCTGTAATGGAGAGCAACATGGTTCATATCTATGTGTGACTGACAGCTAATGGGGGGAGAGCTAATGGGGGAGAGAGAGAGAGAGAGAGAGAGAGAGAGAGAGAGAGAGAGAGAGAGAGAGAGAGAGAGAGAGAGAGAGAGAGAGAGATGACAGAGGTAGATGATGAGGAGTGACAACAGACAGCAGGAATACAGTGGACAGACAGACGGGGCATCATCACCTTGTGCAGTTTTAATGTTCAGACCACACAGGGACGACTTCTGAGTGGCGCCATCGTCAGTTAGACGCTGCATTGGGAGATAGCAGGTCAAACCAGCAAACCAGTTTTGTGGTCAGTTCCATTTCAATTCAATTCATTTAAATGACATGGCCTAAATTATCATTATTTTTTTATGCAAATTGATTTTCAGTTGAAATGGAATTGACCCCTCAACAATAGCAGGATTACATAGGGTTTTCTTTTGTCCTTGTAACAAAATCTGCATTGTTACTATTTGCATTTACTGTAGCCTACAGTGAGACAACAAGTCTATTCTTTAGGTTGAGAGAGACAGTGAGACAACAAGTCTCTTCTTTAGGTTGAGAGAGACAGTGAGACAACAAGTATCGTCTTTAGGTTGAGAGAGACAGTGAGACAACAAGTCTATTCTTTAGGTCGAGAGAGACAGTGAGACAACAAGTATCGTCTTTAGGTTGAGAGAAACAGTGAGACAACAAGTCTCTTCTTTAGGTTGAGAGAAACAGTGAGACAACAAGTCTCTTCTTTAGGTTGAGAGAAACAGTGAGACAACAAGTCTATTCTTTAGGTTGAGAGAGACAGTGAGCTACTCACCAGAGCTTTACTCTGGTCTTTCTCTCCTTTGCGAGATGGACAGGTCGTTGTCAACCCTACAGAGAGAGAGAGAGAGAGAGAGAGAGAGAGAGAGAGCAGTCATAACAGTCATTAGAAGGCAGTGTAAAGAAGAGAACACTCAACCCTGTCAGTAAACATTAACAGTAACTCCACTCACCAGAGTCGATTTCATTTTGCCTTCGGTTCTGAATCCTCAACTGCAAGACTGAAAGAAAAGCAGTAGAGAGGTGGTGAATTAGATGTATGAGAATACCTGGAATAACCTATGTAACTATGGGTAAAAGGTGAACTACTGTCCTATGTTCTGTAGTACAATACCCCTCTGTAATAGTATAGTAACATGAGACTGAGCAATCTTTAGAAAAATATCCCTCTGTAATAGTATAGTAACATGAGACTGAGCAATCTGTAGTACAATATCCCTCTGTAATAGTATAGTAACATGAGACTGAGCAATCTGTAGTACAATATCCCTCTGTAATAGTATAGTAACATGAGACTGAGCAATCTGTAATACAATATCCCTCTGTAATAGTATAGTAACATGAGACTGAGCAATCTGTAGTACAATATCCCTCTGTAATAGTATAGTAACATGAGACTAAGCAATCTGTAGTACAATACCCCTCTGTAATAGTATAGTAACATGAGACTGAGCAATCTGTAGTACAATATCCCTCTGTAATAGTATAGTAACATGAGACTGAGCAATCTGTAGTACAATATCCCTCTGTAATAGTATAGTAACATGAGACTGAGCAATCTGTAGTACAATATCCTCTCTGTAATAGTATAGTAACATGAGACTGAGCAATCTTAGTACAATATCCCTCTGTAATAGTATAGTAACATGAGACTGAGCAATCTGTAGTACAATATCCCTCTGTAATAGTATAGTAACATGAGACTGAGCAATCTTAGTACAATATCCCTCTGTAATAGTATAGTAACATGAGACTGAGCAATCTGTAGTACATCTCTGCACACAGACACCCACTCCATCCGCACACACATACACAGCACACACACCTTCACACTAAGAGGTTCATTGGGGGAGGGGCTGATAGGTTTGGTGATGTTTCCCACATTGCATTCCAGTGCTGAGTTTTGAGATCTGAGAGAAATGGAGGGAGGGAGGGAGGGGACAGCAGGATGAGAAGGGTTTGGGGGGGCTGTAACTATTTATCTGTCAGTATGTCTATTTCTGTCACCCCCATCCCCCCCTTCAGCTGTCCCTCTCTCTCCAGAACTCTCTACCTCCCTCCCTTCATCACTGTCATGCACGCTAAGTAAATTCTTCCTCCCCTATTTTCTGTCAGCCGACCGCCACTCGAAAAGAGACCCCATTACATTACTTCAGTAAAAACACCACTACAGTAAACAGCTACCTCTTAGCCTGGAAACAGCTACCTCTTAGCCTGGAAACACCTACCTCTTAGCCTGGAAACACCTACCTCTTAGCCTGGAAACACCTACCTCTTAGCCTGGAAACACCTACCTCTTAGCCTGGAAACACCTACCTCTTAGCCTGGAAACACCTACCTCTTAGCCTGGAAACACCTACCTCTTAGCCTGGAAACACCTACCTCTTAGCCTGGTAACTGCTACCTCTTAGCCTGGTAACTGCTACCTCTTATCCTGGTAACTGCTACCTCTTATCCTGGTAACTGCTACCTCTTAGCCTGGTAACTGCTACCTCTTAGCCTGGTAACTGCTACCTCTTTGCTTAATAACAGCTACCTCTTAGCCTAATAACAGCTACCTCTTAGCCTGGTAACTGCTACCTCTTAGCCTGGTAACTGCTACCATTTAGCCTGGTAACAGCTACCTCTTGGTACAGTATTAGACTGGGTACTCTGATTGACTCACATAGGCCTCCATGCTGACTCGGTCATGGTACTGTGTGTGTAATGGGTTGTGAGGTGGAATAATTGATTGGACTCTCAGAGGTGAAATTTGACCAGATTTTCATACAGGACCCAACTAAAGTTACAGACATAGACCCCGCTCCAGGGAAGTAACACATGCAATCATAATTCAAAAGGTACCCAGAAGAGATGATTGACTACTTATAAACCATTTGTAAGCCCTGTACAGATGGTAGGTCAATTTAGTTTACCTTTAACAATTAACAATCTGTAACTGAGTGGAAACAAGTGAAGCCAGAATCTTGATGACCACCACTGTCCACAGGCACAGCACACCCTACCGCTTTTCTGTTTTGATCACAGTCATGGTAACATACTCAGGGTATGTAGTATATCTTCCTGAACACAAGTTACACAACCCATATTGCCATCATTCCATCCATAGGATAATAATTTAACATCAACCAATCAGACAACATTCACCTATTGACAAAAGTGTTGATTGGCCCTTCATAGCCTACAACCATTTCCTCCATAGCTGAAGAGATAGTTGGCTCAAAGCAGCAGGACAGCTGATACTTAGTTAGCCAGTCTAACTCATTTAAATGTCTCTTCTAATGAATCCAATCTGGAAACCTCAAGACACTTCCTGGTATTTAAATAAATAAATAAACTCATCAAATCTAATCTGAACCTCCAGCTGCCCAAGACAGGCCTGGTAATGAACAGCTGGTGGAAAAAAACAACAGCAGGAATGTCTCTATGACCTCATTTCCTGTCCCTACCAAGCCTCTTTATGACAGCAGCAGACTGATAACAACAGCGGCGGCCATTTTTAAGGGGCACGTTCCAATTCTAGAACACAACTGCTGCTAGTTAAAGGACAGTAACCTATGGCTGATGGACCGAACACAAAACATAAAGAAATCCAACTTCAGTCAGATTCAGTAGCTGTACACATTTCTTGTTACAGATGTTGGATCTTAATTTGAGCCAGTTTGCAACAGCAGGAAAACAGCAGCAGCAATAGAAAATGGAATTGGTGTTGTGGATTATAATTTGTAGAGGTTGATAAATTTTTCGTTGGGCAAATAAAGTCAGACATTTTTAAGTGGAAACTTTAGAAGCCTTTTTAAACCCGAAACTACAGCATAATCAAATTAAGATACGGCATCTGTATAATGTCATCCAAACATTTTCCAATCAATCTACCTCTAATGCTGTCCTATTTAATTAGTTATGTGTTTGAATTTGCCTAAGAGTTTTTAGTTCACTGTGTACTGAGCCCTCAGTGTAAACAAACAGAACTTCACATCATTATGGTTTGAAATGGAGACAGGAACAATGTGGCAGTAGGTACAGTGAGGGAAAAAAGTATTTGATCTCCTGCTGAATTTGTACGTTTGCCGACTGACAAATAAATGATCAGTCTATAATTTTAATGGTAGGTTTATTTGAACAGTGAGAGACAGAATAACAACAAAATAATCCAGAAAAACGCATGTGAAAAATGTTATAAATTGAATTGCATTTTAATGAGGGAAATAAGTATTTGACCCCTCTGCAAAACATGACTTAATACTAGTGGCAAAACCCTTGTTGGCAATCACAGAGGTCAGACGTTTCTTGTAGTTGGCCACCAGGTTTGCACACATCTCAGGAGGGATTTTGTCCCACTCCTGCTGGAATACCCATCCACGACCCATTTTCAATGCCCTGGCTGAGGGGAGGTTCTCACCCAAAATTTGACGGTACATGGCCCCGTCCATCGTCCCTTTGATGCGGTGAAGTTGTCCTGTCCCCTTAGCAGAAAAACACCCCCAAAGCATAATGTTTCCACCTCCATATTTGACGGTGGGGATGGTGTTCTTGGGGTCATAGGCAGCATTCCTCTTCCTCCAAACATGGTGAGTTGAGTTGATGCCAAAGAGCTCCATTTTGGTCTCATCTGACCATAACACTTTCACCCAGTTGTCCTCTGAATCATTCAGATGTTCATTGGCAAACTTCAGACGGGCATGTATATGTGCTTTCTTGAGCAAGGGGACCTTGCGGGCGCTGCAGGATTTCAGTCCTTCACGGCGTAGTGTGTTACCAATTGTTTTCTTGGTGACTATGGTCCCAGCTGCCTTGAGATCATTGACAAGATCCTCCCGTGTAGTTCTGGGCTGATTCCTTACCATTCTCATGATCATTGCAACTCCATGAGGTGAGATCTTGCATGAAGCCCCAGGCTGAGGGAGATTGACAGTTCTTTTGTGTTTCTTCCATTTGCGAATAATCGCACCAACTGTTGTCACCTTCTCACCAAGCTGCTTGGCGATGGTCTTGTAGCCCATTCCAGCCTTGAGTAAGTCTACAATCTTGTCCCTGACATCCTTGGAGAGCTCTTTGGTCTTGGCCATGGTGGAGAGTTTGGAATCTGATTGATTGATTGCTTCTGTGGACAGGTGTCTTTTATACAGGTAACAAACTGAGATTAGGAGCACTCCCTTTAATAGTGTGCTCCTAATCTCAGCTCGTTACCTGTATAAAAGACACCTGGGAGCCAGAAATCTTTCTGATTGAGAGGGGGGTCAAATACTTATTTCCCTCATTAAAATGCAAATCAATTTATAACATTTTTCACATGCGTTTTTCTGGATATTTTTGTTGTTATTCTGTCTCTCACTGTTCAAATAAACCTACCATTAAAATTATAGACTGATCATTTCTTTGTCAGTGGGCAAACGTACAAAATCAGCAGGGGATCAAATACTTTTTTTCCCTTACTGTATATGCCTCTTGTCTCTCATGACAGATTAAAACAGAGCTAGCTGTAAAACTTGAGATGAGATCTGAGATGAATATGCTACAAATACTGTCATTGGGAGATTCAAATATTTGTGGTCAACCCTCTGGTATGTCTATTCAGGAGAGCTCTGTGGTTTCAATCAATAAATAGATATACGATGATCAATATGTTTACCTGATTAATCATCATCATGATTAATATAACCAAGACTATACTTATCTGCCAATATCCTTCACAATCATACCGGAACAACTTCTATGCCAATGATATAGTCATCAATCATTACTAGTTACCATAGTTTCAGCCATGGGCTTGGTTGACAGAGAGAGAAGAGGCTGAGTGACACTTTATCACATAATACAGACAGCACTGTATATATGACCCAAGATCAGCCTAAGGGCAACTTAGTCCCACACCCCAGGCCTAATTCCTCCCTGCCAGCCCCACCCCAACCGGCCTGGCCCGATCCAGCCCCACCCCAACCGGCCTGGCCCAATCCAGCCCCACCCCAACCGGTCTGGCCCGATGCAGCCCCACTCCAACCGGCCTGGCCTGATGCAGCCCCACCTCAACCGGCCCAGCCAGATGCAGCCCCACCTCAACCGGCCCAGCCAGATCCTCACCTGAGCGGAATTTGTTCCGGATGAGAAGCGACCTCTCAGAGGCCAGCAACGTCATGACGGAGAGGAGGAGGGGAACGAGGGATGAGAGGAGGAACAGAAAGAAAGAGTGGAATCCTGTTTTTATTCCCACTTGGGTGGGAATCAGGAGGAATGGACTCTTCTGATTCTGTCTCTCTCTGTGTGGAAAGCAGAGAACAACAGATAGAGGGAGAGATGGAACAGGGGAGGTCAATGCTTTAGTTTATCCTTAAGAAAAATATATTGACACTGAGTACAAGACACACAGACCAGAGCAGTAGACAGAAGAGAGAGTTATAGAGTGGACAGTAGTAGAGAGACACAAACTATTTGACACACACGGGATAGAGTGGAAAGTAGTAGAGAGACACAAACTATTTGACACACACAGGATAGAGTGGACAGTAGTAGAGACACAACATCGACATTGACTAGACCAAGCCTCTCACAGCAGACTGCCACAATCCCAGAAAGAGAGGAGGGACACACACATACTGTAGATATAAGGAGAAAGAAAGAGGAAGAGACAGCAGGAAGCGTCTAGAACGACAGAGGAAGAGGAGGAGAGGCGAGTAGAAGAGAGAGACAGGGTGAGTTAGGCCATATGAGTGACAGAGACAGAGGCGGTGACAGATACCCAGACGCCAAACAGTGAGTGCACAGGGACACTTATTATAATAGACACATAAAGAGCCCCAACACCTATCACAGAGGACACAACTATGCAGAGGGCCGTGCTCTGATGGCTGGATGCACAGATTTAAAAGTGAAAGAAAGAGAAACCTGCCACAGAGAAATAGATGGTTTTATCTACACACAGAGAACCGTGGGAGAGATAGAGGTTATTACCACTAATTCACACACACTTCATTATTGCACACACACCATTTATTGACTATATTGACTACCCATAAGACAAATTGGGAAAGCCTAAACAGCATGAAAGTGGACACACACCAAGAGACTAAGATTATTTACACGAAATCACTGAACTGGTGTTCACACACACATTTATTTACAAACTAGATTAGCGCACTACCCATACAGTAGGATATTGATGAGTCCTCATATCACACAGTAGGGCACTGAGACGCATAAAGAGAGAGAGAAAGACAGCGAGGAAGAGAGAGAGAGAGAGAGAGAGAGAGAGAGAGAGAGAGAGAGAAAGAGAGGGAGAATAAATGAGGTAGAATGAAAGATAATACTTACTGAAACAGAGAGAGAAGTCCCTTGTGGGAACTTGGAGTGGGTTTAAGATTAAATTAGAGAGGTGCGAGAAGGAAGAGAACTTCAAGTGCGTTTAATGACGATTTCTTTCATGTTCCTTTTCTTGTCATATTTTTTTTCTCTCTCTCTCCACACTCGTTAATCCCCTGGAAAAGGGTTCTGAAGGTGAATTTGGGGAGGAAAGGATCTGATGTTCCTTCCTTATCATAGAACTAACCTTATCCTTCTCTCGCTCTTTCTCTCTGGACCTCTCCTGTCCACCCTAAAGCGTCCTGGATCCTTGCTGCCAACTGTCTGGGACTGTCAAAGTTGTCACTCCCCCTCTCCCCTGTCTCTCTCTCTCTACCCCTCCCTCACCCCTCTCCCCCTCCTTCACCCGTCCCAGCAACATACATCTGTTGACTGATTGGCTGATTGATGGAGAGATCGAGAGACGATAAGTGGTTGTGTGTTCATGTGTCTTTGTCAAAAGTATCCACAAAATGGATGACTCATGTCAACATGCACTGGGCATTGTTACAAACTTTGAACAGATACACTACACTAGTCTGAGGCCTATACTTTTTCTCCCTTATGGATTTAAAAGCAAATAATGATTAGGGATATTGGATATTGCTGAAGTGTGGTATGGTTTGGTAGGTAGGTATTACTGTAGGACTTTCCAGTAAGTACTACAGTATGATTTGATGTATCAACTGGCACTGCTAGCAGTATGCTAGAAAACAGTGTGTGTGTGTGTGTGTGGGCTTAGCAGGGGGAGAGGGGGACATGGGGGACGGGAAGGGTGGTCTTTGCAGGAGCACCTGTTCTGTTAGTTTGACAGACAGGCTGGTGTGTGCTGGTTCAGCAGGTCAGAGAGGGGGGGGATAGAACGATGGAGTGGTGCGGAGACAGGGAAGTAGTGGGAGAGAGAGGGAGAGAGGTGAGGAGTCAGGACTACAGGAAGAGAGGAATGGAAGAGAGGGGAGGAAAGGAAGGGAAGACAGGAGAGGAAGTTACAGCTAATTAATTATGTTATCTGGAGAGAAGCACATATTGATCCACAGCCTGACTACACTGAGCACAGCTAGGAGAGACACTGCAGCAGACAAGACATTGGTACAGACACCACCCAGATAACCACCAGTCAAAGCAGCAGTCACAGCCACTGTACGGGTGAATTGTGGTTGTATAAATTTAGATGACAGTAAAAGATTCCTAAATCCAAACTTGTCAGACGTTCTACAGTGGTCTAATGGGAGAGGAGTCCCTTTCCACACCATATGTTGTGTAATGTAGATCCACCTCTAAGCTACATGCCTCAGTCCCTTTAATTATTTTTTCATTGGCAAGATTAGCAAACTTAGTCATGACATGCCAGCAACAAATTCTGAACCTAAACATACACACATAACTGACCAAATTATGAAAGACAAGCATTGTCATTTTGAATTCTGTAAAGTGAGTGTGGAAGAGGTAACATTTTCATTGTTGTCTATCAACAATGACAAGCCACCTGGATCTGACAACTTGGATGGAAAATTACTGAGGATGATAGGGGATGATATTGCCACTCCTATTTACCATCTCTTCGATCTAAGCCTATTAGAAAGTGTGCGCCCTCAGGCCAGGAGGAAAAAAAAAAGAAAAGAAAAATGATTATTCTACCCAGGAATAGTAAAGCACCCTTTACAGGCTCAAACAGCCAACAAATCAGCCTGTTACAAACCCTTAGTAAACTTTTGGACCAGATACAATGCTATTTTGCAGTAAACAAATTTCAGCATGCTTATAGGGAAGGGCATTCAACATGCACGGCACTTACACAAATGACTAATGATTGGCTGAGAGAAACTGATACTAAAAAGATTGTGGGAGCTGTTTGTTAGTCTTCAGTGCAGCTTTTGACATTATTGATCATAATGTTCTGCTGGAAAAACATCTGTGTTATGGCTTTACACCCCCTGTTATACTGTGGATTAGAGTTACCTGTCTAACAGAACACAGAGGGTGTTCTTTAATGGAAGCCACTCCAACATAATCCAGGTAGAGTCAGGCATTCCCCAGGGCAGCCATCTAGGCCCCTTACTTTTTTCAATCTTTACTAATGACCTGCCACTGGCTCTGAGTAAAGCCAGCGTGTCTATGTATGCGGATGATTCAACACTATACACGTCAGCTACTACAGCGAGTGAAACACACACACTGATGGCATTGGAAGAAAGATGATGTAATCGTTGTTTCCTCTGGTTGCCCCCTCCCCCATCCAGGACTCCCTTTCTGATTAGCACCTGTTACCCTTCTTCTTTCCCTCGCTCCCTCTCTCTCACACTCTGAGTGTTAATCCTATACTGTGTCTGGTGCAGCCTTGGTGCAGGGGAGTAACCTTTCTCTGTTTCTGGCGACGTGAACGTCTTCTCTCACACCTACTGACACACAAAGACACACACACTGACACCACACACAGACACCACACAGACACACACAAACACACACTGACACACACAGACACCACACAGACACACAATCAGAATCACACACACATAATCACACACATACACAAATACATGCATGTGCACACACACATTGCAGACCTAATTGTGCACTGTGGTAACCTTGTCATGAAAGGCCTTCAAATCTCTTTCTCATTTCCCTCTCTCTCTCTCTCTCTCTCTCTCTCTCTCTCTCTCTCTCTCTCTCTCACACACACACACACACACACACACACACGCACACACACACACATACACAGTCTGAAGCCCTCGCTGGCCTTAGCAGAATGTGGGTACAGCACAGTGCATTATCAGAATAAGTGTGCCCACAAGTGGCCACAGTCTGCAATGGCAGGTATTACCGATGTACTATCACCATGGCAACCCAGACCAATTCTGCAGGCACGTTCTAACCTCAACCACATGGGTGTTAGTGGACTTTAATACAAGGTAACAGACAACCTTCTATCCTGTGAGTTCTATCCACTTTGCCATTGTAATTGCCATTGTAATTGTTTGCAGGCTTATGTAGCCCAAATCGAATCTATAATCGTATGCTATCCATTTTTGTTATTTGTATGCCATTTTAATATTTGAGAATTAACCAATGATATTAGGCCACACTTTGCTATGATTACAGACACCTGTGTGTGTGTCTTTTGACACTATGTAAATGAGTCACCTCGCAGTGTTTGTGATTATACCCTGATGAAGACAGCTTGCCTGTCGAAACGTTGGACATTACATCTTTGCATCTGAGCTCCTAGAGTGTGCGGCTCTCCTTTATTTTCAAGTTTTCCACTCCGCCAGCCAACACCTCACCTAAATAGGTGTGCGGTTTCTTTTTCCTGTAGATAATTCTACCCACAGAGCCTGATCCTTCTGTTCACATATTTAATGTGGAACAAGATGAAGTAACAGTCAGAGGAGGCTGGTGGGAGGAGCTATAGTAGAACGGGCTCATTGTAATGGCTTTTTTACCATGTATTTGATGTGTTTGGTACCATTCCATTCTAGCCATTACAATGAGCCGTCCTCCTATAGCTCCTCCCACCAGCCTCTTCTGGTAACAGTGTATGTGCTGCTGCTAAATCTTTAAATGTTATTTTGTTTGAGTTTATGAGTGGTAACATAAAGAGCTTTAAATTCAACTCTGTCATTGAACGTTTATTGGAATCTCTGTGGGTAGCTGGACAGGTAGGATGAGGTAATTCAGCAATAAGGTTCCATAGGAATTCAATACGAAGCAGAATGGAGTTATTTAGGATCATAACCATTCATCATAATCATGAGAAGGAAAGTACATATACATCGATCAGTTATTCAATCTATAATCTCCATCAGTTTGATATCAGAATGTATCCATTCAGCAAACAATAATTACGTTTCATATTTCATCCTTTCAGGTTTGTCTTCATATGTACATTTCATTACATATTAACCATATATAAATGGCATAATTGGCCTGTGATGATCATTGTCTATTTACATAACACAATAGGTTTGAAACGTGCGCTCCAAACCACGCTCCGCGGTATTAACTATAAACAAGATACGGTGGATTTACGTTGATTCATGGACGCACAAAATGTCTAGATTAGACGGAGTTGAGGAAGAGAAAGCAGCAAGGTCGGGCGGTGGTGATTTCCTCCTGTTAATGAGTTGAGATGTGTCGAACATTTCCACCTGACCTAATTAAAGCGCCCCTGGCCCAGCTGAGCAAGTGGCCATGAATTAAAGGACAATTCCACCAACTTCATGGGCCTTTCTTCAGTCATCCTCCTCTGCTGCCACGTGTATCCCTTCAATCGCTTGGCTTTGATCCCGGGGCCACTCCGAGGCCACAGCCTGTGCCACTTCTTTCTCACTCTCTCTCTCTCTCTCTCTTTTCCCCCCCCCTTTTTCTCTCTCATTCAAAAGCGTTGCAACAGCCCAGTGGCGTCAACAAAGGGAGAGACTCGTTTGAATTAATTAGTCCTTTTTATGGTAGAGTCACATTGAATTAAAGACCACATATGACCTCAGTTACTATACCTCACAGTGGCCTCCCGAAACGGAGGGTCAGGACCCATCATGGGCTCGTGCCTTGTGGGTAAATAAAGGGTCATGACTTGAACAAAATTGATTCTGTACTTTGTACATTTGGTGAATCACCAGAAAAGTTAAGGTGGATTGCAGAACAGAACACACATCAAAAGAATAGTGCTGTAGTGTAATAATCTATCAGTAATACAGTATTGGAGAACAGTGCTGTAGTGTAATAATCTATCAGTAATACAGTATTGGAGAACAGTGCTGTAGTGTAATAATCTATCAGTAATACAGTATTGGAGAACAGTGCTGTAGTGTAATGATCTATCAGTAATACAGTATTGGAGAACAGTGCTGTAGTGTAATGATCTCTCAGTAATACAGTATTGGAGAATAGTGCTGTAGTGTAATAATCTAGCAGTAATACAGTATTGGAGAATAGTGCTGTAGTGTAATAATCTAGCAGTAATACAGTTTTGGGGGGGCACACGGGGAGGGGCACACGGGGAGGTTGGCCGTTTCAGGTGGACTCCTGAGCTAACTCCTCGTGCTCTTTGGAGGGAGCGTCGCACTGGTAAGACGCCGTGCTATGGTGTGATGCGCACAGTGTCTCCAGTGTGACATTCCAGCTCCCATCATCTGTGAGGCGAGGGTGAGTGAACAGCCGGGTAGAAGGGTGCCGGCTCCGCGCACCAGGCCCCCTGTACGCTTAGAGAGCCCAGTACGTCCAGTCCCTGCTCCGCGCTCCAGGCCTCCTGTGCGCATAGAGAGCCCAGCACGCCCTGTCCCTGCTCCGTGCACCAGGCCCCCTGTGCGCATAGAGAGCCCAGCACATCCTGTCCCTGCTCCGCGCACCAGGCCCCCTGTACGCATAGAGAGCCCAGCACGTCCTGTCCCTGCTCCACGTTCCAGGATCCATGTGCGCGTCGTGGGCCCAGCATGTACTGTCCCTGCTCCACGCTCCAGGATCCCTGTGCGCGTCGTGAGTCCAGCCCGGCCCGTTCCTGCTCCCCGCACCAGAGTCCCAGTGCGCATCGTGAGTCCAGCACGGCCCGTTCCTGCTCCCCGCACCAGAGTCCCAGTGCGTATCGTGAGTCCAGCACGGCCCGTTCCTGCTCTCCGCACCAGAGTCCCAGTGCGCATCGTGAGTCCAACACGGCCTGTTCCTGCTCCCCGCACCAGAGTCCCAGTACGCATCGTGAGTCCAACACGGCCCGTTCCTGCTCCCCGCACCAGAGTTCCAGTACGCATCGTGAGTCCAACACGGCCCGTTCCTGCTCCCCCCACCAGAGTCCCAGTGCGTATCGTGAGTCCAGCACGGCCCGTTCCTGCTCCCCGCACCAGGTTCCCTGTGCGCATCGTGAGTCCAGCACAGCCTGCTCCTGCTTCCTGCACCAGGTCCCCTGTGCGCTTCGTGAGTCCTGCACGAACTGTTCCGGCTTCTAGCACAGGGCCTCCGGTGCGTGACCTCGGGCCAGCACGGCCGGCACCGGAATCGCCACCTTGGACAATGAGACCCACCTAAGACCCCATGGACTTTTGGAGCGGTCGGAGTCCGCGCTTTGGGGTACTGTCACGACCAGGCCTGAGTTTTACAGGCTGGCGTGTTTAGTTTCGTTTTTGGTGTAGGGTTTTTGGTTCTAGGTGTGATTTTCTATGTTGGGTTAATGGTTCCCAATTAGAGGCAGCTGAGTGTCGTTACCTCTAATTGCGAACCATATATATGTTTGTGGTTTTGCTCTAGGGTTTTGTGGGTTATTGTTTGGGTTCATAGCTTAAGTGTTTTTTCTATGTTATGTTCCGTTGTTACGATCTTCGTTTTGTTTATTATTTTCCCAGTTGCGTCAATAAATAAAGTATGTATACTGGATACCTCGCTGCGCCTTGGTCCGTCATTATCGAAGAGCGTGACAGCTGTAGTGTAATAATCTATCAGCAATACAGTATTGGAGAACAGCGCTGTAGTGTAATAATCTATCAGTAATACAGTATTGGAGAACAGTGCTGTAGTGTAATAATCTATCAGTATCAATCAATCAATCAATCAATCAATCAAGCCCTTCTTACATCAGCTGATGTCACAGAGTGCTGTACAGAAACCCAGCCTAAAACCCCAAACAGCAAGCAATGCACAGTGGTTAGGAAAAACTCCCTAGAAAGGCCAGAACCTAGGAAGAAACCTAGAGACGAACCAGGCTGTGAGGGGTGGCCAGTCCTCTTCTGGCTGTGCCGGGTGCAGATTATAACAGAACATGGACAAGATTTTAAAATGTTCATAGAACAGGCAGAATAGTTGAAACTGGAGAAGCAGCACAGCCAGGTGGACTGGGGACATCAAGGAGTCATCAGGCCAGGTAGGCCTTGAGGAATGGTCCTAATGCTCAGGTCCGAGAGAGAGAAAAAGAGAGAGAGAAAAAGAGAGATAAATAGAGAGATAAATAGAGAGATAAATAGAGAGAGCATACTTAAATTCACACAGGACACCGGATAAGAGAGGAGAAATACTCCAGATATAACAGACAGACGCTAGCCCCCCGACACATAAACTACTGCAGCATAAATACTGGAGGCTGAGACAGGAGGGGTCGGGAGACACTGTGGCCCCGTCTGACGATACCCCCGGACAGGGCCAAACAGGCAGGATATAACCCCACCCACTCTGCCGAAGCACAGTCCCCACACCACTAGAGGGATATCGCCAACCAACAACTTACCATCCTGAGACGAGGCCAAGTATAGCCCACAAAGATCTCCGCCACGGCACAACTCAAGGGGGGGGCCAACCCGGACAGGAAGATCACGTCAGTGACTCAACCCACTCAAGCGATGCACCCCCCCAGGGACGGCATGGAAGAGCACTAGTAAGCCAGTGACTACGACCCTGTAATAGGGTTAGAGGCAGAGAATCCCAGTGGAGAGGGGAACCGGCCAGGCAGAGACAGCTAGGGTGGTTCGTTGCTCCAGTGCCTTTCCGTTCACCTTCACACTCCTGCGCCAGACTACACTCAATCATAGGACCTACTGAAGAGATGTTGGTTGAGACCGAGTCTGCGTCTCTCACATGGATAGGCAGACCATTCCATAAAAACAGAGCTCCATAGGAGAAAGCCCTGCCTCCAGCTGTTTGCTTAGAAATTCTAGGGACAGTAAAGAGGCCTGCGTCTTGTGACCGTAGCGTACGTGTAGGTATGTACGGTAGGACCAAATCGGAAAGATAGGTAGGAGCAAGCCCACGTAATGCTTTGTAGGTTAGCAGTAAAACCTTGAAATCAGCCCTTGCCTTTTTCTTTTTTTTTTTGGTTCTAGTCAAGATTCTAGCAGCCGTGTTTAGCACTAACTGAAGTTTATTTTGTGCTTTATCCGGGTAGCCGGAAAGTAGAGCATTGCAGTAGTCTAACCTCGAAGTGACAAAAGCATGGATAACATTTTCTGCATAATTTTTGGACAGAAGGTTTCTGATTTTGGCAATGTTACGTAGATGGAAAAAAAAGCTGTCCCTGAAACAGTCTTGATATGTTAGTCAAAAGGGGAGATCAGGGTCCAGAGTAAGGCCGAGGTCCTTCACAGTTTTATTTGAGACGACCGTACAACCATCAAGATGAATTGTCATATTCAACAGAAGATCTCTTCTTGGGACCTAGAACAAGCATCTCTGTTTTGTCAGAGTTTCGAAGTAGAACATTTGCCGCCATCCACTTCCTTATGTCTGAAACACAGGCTTCCAGGGAGGGCAATGTTGGGGCTTCACCATATTTCATCGAAATGTACAGCTGTGTGTCATCCTCATAGCAGTGAAATAAGTAATACAGTACTGGAGAGCAGTGCTGTAGTGTAATAATCTATCGGTAATACAGTATTGGAGAACAGTGCTGTAGTGTAATAATCTATCAGTAATACAGTACTGGAGAACAGTGCTGTAGTGTAATAATCTATCAGTAATACAGTATTGGTATTAATAATGAACCAGTAGCTAGCACTAGAACTTGTTACTAAGGGCATTCATATGGTAGGTTCTATACGCACATACAGGACTCTGGCCTCTGGCCTCTCCTCTCTCTCCCTTCCTTCTCCTGCACAAGACTGTTAGGGAGATCAGTGAGGTCAGCCTAGAGATGAGTGTCGGCGGGCCAACCCTGGGCCTTGAAGGCCACCATGTGTGAAGGTTTTGGTTCCGGCCAAGCTCTAATGTTAGTGCTGTGCTGAAACAAAACCCTGCACACTGCAGCCATCCAGGATTGAGATTACTAGCCCTTGCTACAGAGCAATGCATTATACATCCAGAGCCTGCCAGACTGTTATATGATATCCAGGAACCCTGTGGTATGTCTAGTCAGCAGGAATGGTATGGTTGTATGTCAATAGAAATGGTATGGTCCTGTTCAGAAATAATGGTACGGTCCAGGTCAATAGAAATTGTATGGTCCTAGTCTGTAGTTATGGAATGATCCTAGTCAGCAGTAATGGTATGGTCCTGGCCAGTAGTAATGGTATGGTCCAAGCAGCATTATTGGTATGGCCTGGGTCAGCAGTAATGGTATGGTCCTGGTCAGCAGAAATAGTATAGTCCTGGACAGTAGTAATGGTATGGTCCAGGTCAATAGAAATGGTATGGTCCTAGTCAGTAGTAATGGTATGGTCCTGGTCAGTAGTAATGGTATGGTCCTGGTCAGTAGTAATGGTGTGGTCCCGGTCAGCAGTAATGGTGTGGTCCTGGTCAGCAGTAATGGTATGGTCCTGGTCAGCAGGAATGGTATAGTGCTGTCAGTAGTAATGGTATGGTCCAGGTCAGTAGAAATGGCATTTGATCCTGGTCAGTAGTAATGGTATGATCCAGGTCAATAGAAAGTGTATGGTCCTAGTCAGTAGTAATGGTATGGTCCTGGTCATTAGTAATGGTATGGTCCTGGTCAGTAGAAATGGTATGGTCCTGGTTAGTATTAATGGTATAGTGCTGGTCAGTAGTAATGGTATGGTCCTGGTCAGTAGTAATGGTATGGTCCTGGTCAGCAGTAATGTTAAAATCCTGGTAAGTTGTAATGGTATGGTCCTGGTCAGTAGTAATGGTATGGTCCTGGTCAGAAGTAATGTTAAAATCCTGGTAAGTTGTAATGGTATGGTCCTTGTCAGTAGTAATGGTATGGTCCTGGTCAGCAGTAATGTTAAAATCCTGGTCAGTAGCAATGGTATTTGGTCCTGGTCAGTAGTAATGGTATGGTCCTGGTTAGTATTAATGGTATAGTGCTGGTCAGTAGTAATGGTTTTGTCCTGGTCAGTAGTAATGGTGTGGTCCTGGTCAGTAGTAATGGTGTGGTCCTGGTCAGTAGTAATGGTGTGGTCCTGGTCAGTAGTAATGGTATGGTCCTGGTTAGTATTAATGGTATATTGCTGGTCAGTAGTAATTGTATGGTCCTGGTTAGTAGTAATGGTATGGTCCTGGTCAGTAGGAATGGTATGGTCCTGGTCAGTATTAATGGTATGGTCCTGGTTAGTAGTAATGGCATGGTTCTGGTTGGTAGTGATGGCATGGTTCTGTTCAGTATTAATGGTATGGTCCTGGTTAGTAGTAATGGCATGTTTCTGGTTAATAATAATGGTATGATCCTGGTTAGTATTAATGGTATGGTCCTGTTCAGCAGTAATGGTATGGTCCTGGTCAGTAGTAATGGTATGGTCCTGGTCAGAAGTAATGTTAAAATCCTGGTAAGTTGTAATGGTATGGTCCTTGTCAGTAGTAATGGTATGGTCCTGGTCAGCAGTAATGTTAAAATCCTGGTCAGTAGCAATGGTATTTGGTCCTGGTCAGTAGTAATGGTATGGTCCTGGTTAGTATTAATGGTATAGTGCTGGTCAGTAGTAATGGTTTTGTCCTGGTCAGTAGTAATGGTGTGGTCCTGGTCAGTAGTAATGGTGTGGTCCTGGTCAGTAGTAATGGTATGGTCCTGGTTAGTATTAATGGTATATTGCTGGTCAGTAGTAATTGTATGGTCCTGGTTAGTAGTAATGGTATGGTCCTGGTCAGTAGGAATGGTATGGTCCTGGTCAGTATTAATGGTATGGTCCTGGTTAGTAGTAATGGCATGGTTCTGGTTGGTAGTGATGGCATGGTTCTGTTCAGTATTAATGGTATGGTCCTGGTTAGTAGTAATGGCATGTTTCTGGTTAATAATAATGGTATGATCCTGGTTAGTATTAATGGTATGGTCCTGTTCAGCAGTAATGGTATGGTCCTGGTCAGTAGTAATGGTATGGTCCTGGTCAGAAGTAATGTTAAAATCCTGGTAAGTTGTAATGGTATGGTCCTTGTCAGTAGTAATGGTATGGTCCTGGTCAGCAGTAATGTTAAAATCCTGGTCAGTAGCAATGGTATTTGGTCCTGGTCAGTAGTAATGGTATGGTCCTGGTTAGTATTAATGGTATAGTGCTGGTCAGTAGTAATGGTTTTGTCCTGGTCAGTAGTAATGGTGTGGTCCTGGTCAGTAGTAATGGTGTGGTCCTGGTCAGTAGTAATGGTGTGGTCCTGGTCAGTAGTAATGGTATGGTCCTGGTTAGTATTAATGGTATATTGCTGGTCAGTAGTAATTGTATGGTCCTGGTTAGTAGTAATGGTATGGTCCTGGTCAGTAGGAATGGTATGGTCCTGGTCAGTATTAATGGTATGGTCCTGGTTAGTAGTAATGGCATGGTTCTGGTTGGTAGTGATGGCATGGTTCTGGTTAGTATTAATGGCATGTTCCTGGTTAGTAGTAATGGTATGATCCTGGTTAGTATTAATGGTATGGTCCTGTTCAGCAGTAATGGTATGGTCCTGGTCAGTAGTAATGGTATGGTCCTGGTCAGAAGTAATGTTAAAATCCTGGTAAGTTGTAATGGTATGGTCCTTGTCAGTAGTAATGGTATGGTCCTGGTCAGCAGTAATGTTAAAATCCTGGTCAGTAGCAATGGTATTTGGTCCTGGTCAGTAGTAATGGTATGGTCCTGGTTAGTATTAATGGTATAGTGCTGGTCAGTAGTAATGGTTTTGTCCTGGTCAGTAGTAATGGTGTGGTCCTGGTCAGTAGTAATGGTGTGGTCCTGGTCAGTAGTAATGGTATGGTCCTGGTTAGTATTAATGGTATATTGCTGGTCAGTAGTAATTGTATGGTCCTGGTTAGTAGTAATGGTATGGTCCTGGTCAGTAGGAATGGTATGGTCCTGGTCAGTATTAATGGTATGGTCCTGGTTAGTAGTAATGGCATGGTTCTGGTTGGTAGTGATGGCATGGTTCTGTTCAGTATTAATGGTATGGTCCTGGTTAGTAGTAATGGCATGTTTCTGGTTAATAATAATGGTATGATCCTGGTTAGTATTAATGGTATGGTCCTGTTCAGCAGTAATGGTATGGTCCTGGTCAGTAGGAATGGTATGGTCCTGGTCAGTATTAACGGTTTAGTCTTGGTCAGTAGTAATGGCATGGTCCTGGTCAGTATTAATGGTATGGTCCTGGTTAGTAGTAATGGCATGGTTCTGGTTGGTAGTGATGGCATGGTTCTGGTCAGTATTAATGGTATGGTCCTGGTTAGTAGTAATGGCATGTTTCTGGTTAATAATAATGGTATGATCCTGGTTAGTATTAATGGTATGGTCCTGTTCAGCAGTAATGGTATGATCCTGGTTAGTATTAATGGTATGGTCCTAGTCAGTAATAATGAACATTACCCTGATGATGCAGAGTACATATTCAGTCAGGTTATTTAGGAGATACACTATGTAATGATGTATTGTCAGCATGTTCTATTGGCCTAAAGAACGCTTAATGGAACAAAAAATTGTGGGAAGGAGAAAAAAACTGAAGCCTGCCTTACAAACTCAATTAGCCCCTGGAAACATCCCAACTCCACAGGTCACAAACCTTGCACATATATCAGCTACCACAGAGACCAGGACAGAAAGACCTGAGTGGATTTCACTGTGAATGATGTCAACGTCATTAAAAAATACAATGCATTATCTTAATATTTCTGACAATTGGCCCAAAATAATTTAAGGTAATAAAGTATTAAACTTGTATTTAACTTGATTCACTTTATGCCCTTGTTTCCATTTCTCCATGACTACTGATCTGACAGGATTTGATGGTTGGTCCTGAAGGAAAGGAGACTAGTGAAGGATGCCAGAAAAATGCCAGGAACACAATGTACAAATCTTGTAATATACAATGTAGGTACAGTGCATTCATCAAGTATTCACATTCTTTCACTTTTTCCACATTTTGTTGTGTTACAGCCTGAATTTAAAATCGATAAAATTTAGATTGTGTCACTGGCCTACTTTTTTTTTAAGTAATAAAATATTAAAAGCTGAAATGTCTTGAGTCAATAAGTATTCAAACCCTTTGTTAAAACCTGTTAGGGTGCGGCATCAGTGTTCAGAGTTTGAGAGTCTGGCGTGCCCAAAGTAAAAAATGCCTGGTACTCAGGCCCAGAAACTAGGATATGCACATAATTGGTAGTATTGGATAGAAAACACTCTGACATTTTTTTAAACTGTTAAAATAATGTCTGTGAGTATAACAGAACTGATATGGCAGGTGAAAACCCAAGGAAAATCCATCCGAGAAAATGTGATTCTGTGAGCTGTCTCATTTTCCATTGAGCTGCTATTGGAAGTGCTTAAATCCAGCTCCCAGGTTGCAGTACCTATGGCTTCCACTAGATGTCAACAGTCTTTAGACAAGGTTTCATGCAATTACCTTGAAAAATAAGGGAGTAGAAGAAGATTATCCAAGTGGAGTGAGGAAGTAACTTTTGGGTTTTTTACTTTTCTATCGCCCAGGTTATTATCCGTGTGAAATATTATAGTTAATATACATAATAGTGTACATAAGGATCGATTAGAAACGTTGTTTGATTTGTTTGGACAAAGTTTATAGGTATATTTTTTACGCTCTGTATGTCTTGTATAATGGACGAGTGGACGGTGGATTTTCTGAACAGAATGCGCCAACCAAACTGAGCTTTATGGATATAAAGAGGGACCTTTTCGAACAAAAGGAACATTGATTGTCTTTCTTGGATACTTCGAATTACCATCAGCAGAAGATCTTCAAAGGTAAGCGATTTGTTTGAGCTCTTTTTGTGTGTTTTGTGACATGGTTATGTTTTTATGCTAATGGAGGAAGTACACGGGGCGCTGTCCTCAGACAATCAAATGTTATGCTTTCGCCGTACAGCCTTTTTGAAATCTGACAACGCTGTGAGATTGCCAAGCCTAAATAAGTTCAGGAGTTCAAAAAAAAAAAAAAAAGCAGACATTGAATATACCTTTGAGCATGGTGAAGTTATTATTTACAAATTGGATGGTATATTAATACAGTCACTACAAGGATACATGCGTCCTAACTCAGATGCCGGAGAGGAAGGAAACCGCTCAGGGATTTCACCATGAGGCCAATGGTGACTTTAAAACAGTTACAGAGTTTAATGTCTGTGATAGGAGAAATCTGAGGATGGCTCAAGAACCTTCTAGTTACTCAGACTGGTCTCATAGACTAGACGTAGCATAGTAAACGTAAATCCGGGATACTCAAATTAGTATGATATGTTATGTTTGGTATGACTACACTTCAACACCATCATTAAGTTTGCCGATGACACAACAGTGGTAGGCCTGATCACCAACAACGACGAGACAGCCTATAGGGAGGAGGCCAGACACCTGGCTGTGTGGTGCCAGGACAACAACCTCTCCCTCAACGTGATCAAGACAAAGGAGATGATTGTGGACTACAGGAAAAGGAGGACCGAGCACGCCCCCATTCTCATCGACGGGCTGTAGTGGAGCAGGTTGAGAGTTTCAAGTTCCTTGGTGTCCACATCACCAACAAACTATCATGGTACAAACACCAAGACAGTTGTGAAGAGGGCACGACAATGACAATTCCCCCTCAGGAGACTGAAAAGATTTGGCATGGGTCCTCAGATCCTCAAAAGGTTCTACAGCTGCACCATCGAGAGCATCCTGACTGGTTGCATCACTGCCTGGTATGGCAACTGCTTGGCTTCCGACCGCAAGGCACTACAGAGGGTAGTGCGTACGGCCCAGTACATCACTGGGGCCAAGCTTCCTGCCATCCAGGACCTCTATACCGGTCAAGAGGCTTCTAAACAGCTTCTACCCCCAAGCCATAAGACTCCTGAACATCTAATCAAATGGCTACCCAGACTATTTGCATTGCCCCCTGCTGCTCTTGAATTATTTGTTACTTTTATTTCTTTTTTTATTTTTATTTTTTATTTTTTTTAAACTGCATTGTTGGTTAGGGACTTGTAGTAAGCATTTCACTGTAAGGCCTACACCTGTTGTATTCGGTGCATGTGACAAATAAAATTTGATTTGATTTGATAACAATATGTCATCATGACCCCAACAAATCACCACACCACAATTCAAACATTTAGAACAACTGAGCTCACCTGCAGATGGCTGGAGCGTTTGAAGGCCTTGCCACACTGCAGGCAGACATGGGGTTTGTTCTGAGAGTGGATGATGGAGTGACGCTCCAGGTCAGACAGGTAGTAGAAGATCCTGGGGCAGAGAGGGCAGTAGGGGCGGCAGGTAGCCTAGTGGTTAGAGCGTTGGACTTGTAACCGGAGGGCTGCAAGTTCAAATCCCCGAGCTGACAAGGTAAAAATCTGTCGTTCTGCCCTGAACAAGGCAGTTAACCCACTGTTCCCTCGGGCGCCAAGACGTGGATGTCGATTAAAAAGGCAGCCCCGCACCTCTCTGATTCAGAGGGGTTGGGTTAAATGCGGAAGACACATTTCGGTTGAAGGCATTCGGTTGTACAACTGACTAATAATGGTGACTTTGACTTTGACTTTGACAGTAGAGGACCCTTCGTGGCCCAGAGGAGGGAGAGGAGGCTGGGGACAGGGGTCCAGAGGGTCCAGGAGAGCTGGGGGGAGGAGGGGAAGAAGAGGATGGGGGTGTTGGAGGAGGGGTTAGTCAGGATCTGGATGGGCTAAGAGGGTTGGAGGGGTACAGCAGAACCAGAGGGTTGGGAAACAGCAGCACTGGCATCACTAACAGATTTCACACCTGAATCTAGAACCTTAGGGGGTTCCGCATTCTGTGAGAGTTCTGGGTTCTTTGAGTGTTCTGTATATTTTAGAAGTTCTGACTTCTGTGAGGGTTTCATAGACGTAACAGGAGCGGGACATGTGTTTTCCTTGTGTGTGTGTGTGGAGTTTTTACTAAACTACGGCTGAGGTAAGTGACCCCTGCTGTGGTTATATGAGACGACCTGTCATCCTCTACCTCCAATGAGCTGGACTGCACCTTTGGCTGGCTTGAGGGTGGGTTGTCTGGCCTGGAAGAGTCCATTTGGGGCACTTTGTGCCCCTCAGGGGTGAGTGTGTATGGAATACCCTGGTCATCTATCAGGAGAAGACCTTCACTTTCAGAGTCTATGGAAGAGAGGGAGGTGAAAACGGAGGTAGAGAAGAACAAGGGAGACATGAGAGGTCCCCCAAAAATGTCAGCTCCATCAATTCTCAATATAGAATCCTCTTCATCATCATCTCCATCCCCCTCTACCTCCATAAGCAGTGAGCTCTCATGCCAAAGGCTCCTCTCCTTGATCTCTCTCTTTTTGGGGAAGCACAGATCCAATACTTCTCCCTCCTAGTCCTTTCTTCTCCCCCTTACTCCTTTCCCTGCCTCCGCTCTCTCTCCTCTATCCTCTCCTGGTCTCTCTTTTCCACCATGACATCGACTAGGGGGTAGGAAAAGAGGGATCACTCTCATCCTCTCTATCTTTCCTTTCTTTCTACCCCCTTATCCCTCCATCCCTCTCTGCCTTGGCTGTGTCGGAGATGAGAGGTCTTTCAGGGACAATGGGACTACCATTCCTGTCTTGTGTAACATCCCTCTCTCCATCTCTCCTCTCATCCCTCTCTTCTGTCTCCATCCTGTAGAGAGGCTCCTCAGTGTGTTTTATCTATTCAACACACACATCCTCCATCTGGCCCGTACCAGTCACAGTAGTGGAGGTTAGGGCATTTCAACTGGTCCCAGACCAAACAGCTCTGGCTTCTAAACTACTCCCTTTAGAATCAGAGGGAGGCACATCTTTGGTAGAGCTGAGAGCTGCAGTCTGTGATTAGCCTGTTGCACAATCCAGGAGCGTCTGATTTGACTCTGATTGGTTGATCGCACACACCAGAAAGTCCAGTCTTGACTGTAATTGGTTGGTTGAGCCTGCAGGGTTCAACTGCTTCCTGTAATGCAGGCTGTGTCCTGCTCACATCTGGCGCTCTCCCAGGCCCTCCTCCTCGTTTGGCCTAAAAAGGTTTTGATTGGAAACCTGTACTGGAGTACACCTGTTTAAGTTAGCATTATGGGAGGTTACCTGGTGGGCAGGATAAGATCAAAGAGTCCACTGGCTCCTCATGGATATCCGGCACAGTCCCCGATCTCTTCAAGGATTGGCCGACACTCCTGTCATCTGAGCCACCATTGGTCAGAACCCCTGTCTATTGAGAATCCATTTTGGAACATGCCTAAATCTGTAAAATGGGGATTCAATATTTTATAATCTCAACAAGAGACAAATTATTACAAGCAAATAATAAGAGGACTTGTCAATCAACTATAGGCTTCATTGATAAGGAAGATGTCCTTTATGCTTTTTCACAGGATATCAGAGCAGCAGAATTAGGAAGTTGATTCAATTAGTATCATGTTGTTAGAATATCGTACTTGTTCTTTCATTGTGCATAATGAAATCTGCCTAGACTCTATTCAAATAGACTAAATAGGCTATTATGAATTTCTTAAACTCCTATTCTTGTTTTACCACAAAAACCGGGCCTTCCGAAAGTATTCACACTCTTTTGACTTTTTCCACATTTTGTTGTGTTACAGCCTGAATTGAAAATGGGTTAAATTGAGATATTTTTGTCGCCGCAAATTCATAAAAAAATGAGAAGCTGAAATGTCTTGAGTCAATAAGTATTAAATCCCTTTGTTATGGCAAGCCTAAATAAGTCTAGGAATAAAACATTGCTTAACAGGTCACATAATAAATTGCATGGACTCACTCTCTGTGCAATAATAGTTAACATGAATGATTACCTCATCTCTGTACCCCAATTATCTCTAAGGTCCCTCAGTCGAGCAGTGAATTTAAAACACAGATTCAACCACAAATACCACAGAAGTTTTCCAATGCCTCGCAAAGGGCATCTATTGGTAAATGGGCAAAAAAAAAAAAAATACCTTTGAGCATTGTGAAGTTATTAATTACACTTTGGATGGTGTATCAAAACACCCAGTCACTACAAAGATACAGGCGTCCTTCCTAACTCAGTTGCCGGAGATTTCACCATGAGGCCAATGGTGACTTTAAACAGTTACAGGGTTGAATGGCTGTGATAGGAGAAAACTGAGGATGGGTCAACAACATTGTAGCTACTCGACAATACTAACCTAATTGACAGAGTGAAAAGAAGGAAGCCTGTACAGAATACAAATATTCCAAAAGATGAACCTGTTTGCAACAATGCACTAAGGTAATACCGCATAATATTTGCAAATCACTTTTTGTCTTGGATACAAAGTGTTATGTTTGGGGCAAATCCAATACAACACACATTACTGAGTACCACTCTCCATATTTTCAAGCATAGTGGTGGCTGCATCATGTTATGGGTATGCTTGTAATCGTTAAGGACTGCAGAGTTTCAGGATAAAAAAGCTACGGAATGGAACTAAGCACAGGCAAAATACTAGAGGAAAACCTGGTTCAGTCTGCTTTCCACCAGACACTGGGATTTGAATTCACCTTTCAGCAGGACAATAACCTAAAACACATGGCCAAATCTACACTGGAGTTGCTTACCAAGAAGACAGTGAATGTTCCTCTTGTCACGATCTTCTATAGGGACAGACCAAGGCGCAGCGAGGCATCCAGTATACATGTTTATTTAAAGAACGAACACTCACGTAACTGGGCAAAATAACAAAATTAACGAAGATCATGACGTTGAACCATAACTGAACAAAACAAACACAGCTATGACCAAACAATCACCCACAAAACCTAAATGAAAACCCCAAACATATATGGTTCCCAATTAGAGACAACGACACACAGCTGCCTCTAATTGGGAACCATTACCCCAACATAGATATAACACCTAGAACAAAAAAAACCTACACCAAAACCAAAGCAAAAACACGCCAGCCTGTCTTATCAGGCCTGGACGTGACAGTAGCGTAGAGCGTAGAACAGGGATCCTGGATCCTGGAGCGTAGAACAGGGATCCTGGAACGTGCAGCAGGGACAGGACGTACTGGACTGTGGATGCGAACCGGAGATTCTGCCCGTAGGACCGGTGCAGGATATCTTGGTCCTAGGAGACACACTGGAGACCTGGCGCGCAGAGCTGGCACCACTCTACCAGGCTGCACACTGACCTTGGCCTGACAGACGAGTGGCGCTGGGATCTCTCGCACTGGGCTGTGAATGCGCACAGGAGAAACCGTGCGCAAAACTGCATAGCACAGTGTCCTTTCCGTGCGACGCTATCCCCAACGCTCTCTCCACAAAGCACAAGGAGTTGGCTCAGGAGTCCCTCCTGAACCGGCCAAACTCCTCGTGTGCCCCCCCCAAAAGAAATTGGGGGGCTGTCTTTCGGGCTTCCGTGCCAGGCGAGGTCTATTAAACTCTCCTCTATCTGGATCCCATGCTCCGTATAGATCCTCGTACCTGCGCCGCTCTGCCGCCGCTGCTTCCAGTTCCTCTCTAGGACGGCGATACTCTCCAGGCTGGGTCCACGCACCTCCATTAAATAATTCCTCCTCCCAAGTCCTTAACTCCCAGGTCTCTCGCTGCTTGGTCTTCTTGTGGTGGGTGATTCTGTCACGATCTTCTATAGGGACAGACCAAGGCACAGCGAGGCATCCAGTATACATGTTTATTTAAAGAACAAAAACTCACGTAACTGGGCAAAATAACAAAATTAACGAAGATCATGACATTGAACCATAACTGAACAAAACAAACACAGCTATGACCAAACAATCACCCACAAAACCTAAATGAAAACCCCAAACATATATATGGTTCCCAATTAGAGACAACGACACACAGCTGCCTCTAATTGGGAACCATTACCCCAACATAGATATATAACACCTAGAACAAAAAAAAAACTACACCAAAACCAAAGCAAAAACACGCCAGCCTGTCTTATCAGGCCTGGACGTGACACCTCCTGAGTGTCCGAGTTACAGTTTTGACTTAAATATGCTTGAAAATCTATGGCAAGCTCTGAAAATGGTTCTCTAGCAATGATCAACAACCAATTTCACAGAGTTTAAAGAATTTTTAAAAGAATAATGGGCAAATGTTGCACAATCCAGATGTGGAAAGCTCTTAGAGACTTACCCAGAAAGACTGTAATCTGTAATCGCTGCCAAAGGTGATTTTAACATGTATTGACTCAGGGGGTTGAATACTTATTTAATCAAGATATTTTAGTGTTTTATTTTTCATTAATTTGTTTAAAAAAATATTTAAAAACATGTTTGAATTTTTCTTCCACTTTGACATTACAGAGTATTTTGTGTAGATTGGGGGTGGGGGGGGGACTGACAATTACAAGCATTTTAATTGCACTTTGTGAGACAACAAAATGTGTAAAAAGTCCAGGGGTGTGAATACTTTCTGAAGGCACTGTAGGCTAAATCATCCCCATCACCTTCATAACATCCTCACCACCACCTTCCACCTCATCATCGTCATCATCACCATTACATTGTCATCATCATCAATGATCGTCATCATCATCATCATCAACAACATTATCATCATTCAATTCCTGCTATTATCTCAATAACTTGAGGCGAGATTTGTTTTAAAGGCTACAGTGTGTGGTCTCATGCTCTACAATCAGTGGATTACCTGAAATTACGCACATGTTTGCATTACATTTGCTGTTATTATGGACTTCACTGGTTTTATATAATTTGCTTACCGGGCTCTAAACAAAGTCGCCAATATACCACATAGCATGAACGCGACAGTCTGCAGTGGAGGGTTCAAGAGAGCATGATGTCAGCGAAATCATACTATCCGAGGGTAAAGCCCATTTCTTTCTTTCTTTGGATTTCAGAATTTCATTTGTCTGCCATAGTCTAATACAAAATAAGACATTCGTTAAATATCTGGCAACGGGTTTGGGTCGACGTCATATTTGTTTTCCTCCATTTGAACCCTTATCCATCCTTGTACTGTATTTATGTTGGAATAAAAAGTGTCGCTGTTCATGGGAGACGCCATTGCGCGCAGTCCGAGGTCCGAATAGCCAAACCCTGTTTCATATCTGTGGATGTACTGCGCGTCAATGGACACGGCACTCGAACCTGGGACAATGTTTGCTACTTGCATTTAATGTAATATATCCGGCTCACTTATTTTAAATGACGCCGCGGTATTTGTCTAAATTATGTTGATATTTTTGCCGTAATAACTGCCCTTACTGTCTTTGGACCTACAACCAGCCATTTTACAAGTCGAGGGTTCGAGCCCTGTAGGGAGCGCAGCCCGACCGCTGGCAGAAAAAGCGATGTTGGAAACTTTACCGACATATTGTAATTTATTTCACTAACTTAATTGTCTGGACATACACTTGTCAACATAACAGGTGTGGGATGCGTCCGGTATACTGTCCATACATTTAAAACTGGATAATAAACTACATACTCCACCCATAAGTCACTCGCTGCATAGACGCTGGCTTACCCGAGCTGTGGATACTTCCGGAGGACCAAATATGAATGAGAGGCGGACTAGTTAGGAGGGGAGATTCTGCGCGAGCAGAGAGAGGTGGGAGCTCATGGCGTCGCAGCATTCGGCTTCGGTGCTATAAGGGATCCTTGGGCCGTCCATACCCTAACTTTAACCCCTATCCGTCGCATAACCCGTACCATAAACAAATGTAAACTTTAATGGGATAGGGACATCCCAAGGATCCCGGATAGCTAGGACAATTCTGGGTCCGACTAGACTCAATCCATGTTGAGTAAACAGTGGGCAGCTACTGTATATGGTATGAGATCAGATCAGATCACCATTCAATCCAAGTACATGTAACCTTAGAAAATACAAAATATGGATGTGTCTGTCTGTCTGTCTGTCTGTCTGTGTGTGTGCGTGCATGTGGGTGCATGCTCATGTGGGAGTGAGAGAGAGATATCAGGGTGTCCTAATTGTTGTGAGAATCAAGTGTTCATCTCTATTTTATTTCAATTACATGAAATATCACATTCATCACATTACAGCAAAACATTGTTTTTATTTAAAAACCGTCACATCAATAGAACTTCCAAGCCTCAGGGCTTGGTGTGTCAACAACAGAAGGAGGAGGAGTATCCTGAGGGCCAGCTTGGGGCAGGAACACACTATGTTAAAACAAAACAACACGTAAGGTCAGTCAGATCCCGCAGTGGGAGGAGTCAGTCACACAGTAACAACACATGAAGTGAACACTTGAACTATATGAGTTATGACTACGTTTTACTTCTGTATTAATGCATGTATTATCATGAATACACCGATTATTAAGACGTGGAGCCTATCATTGGTACAGGCTGAGAGAGAGGGGGACAAGAGATAGGGAGTGGGGTGCTGGGGTATTACTCCAGGTCTACAAGAGAGCAGGCCTCGATCTCCGACACCAGCCGATGAGGGAACAGTTTGTACTGCAGCCAGGTGGGTTCTGGGACACAGAAGGAGGGAGGTGATAGACATGTCACATCAAATGAAGACAATATAAGCACATACTGTCTCTGACTGAACCCTGAGATCTCCTGCCCACTGAACAGTCACATAGAAAGACTAGTAAGGCACCAAGGGGTTTTCCATAGATCATGTTAGACAGGGCACCAGTTCTGGGGTCCCAACTCACCCAGGTAGCAGAAGGGGGGGTTGAGCCTGCCGTCGAAACAGGTCTGTGTGTAGGGGAAGCTGCACTGCTTCCTGGAGTGTTTACAGTAGAACGTCACGCTCTCCCCGTGAGCAACCACCGAGTCTGTCACGTCATAGGGCCAACGCTTCAGCCCACCAATCAGAACACGGCTCCGCTCTGCTGGGATTGGACAGCGCGCTAAGAGAAGGAAGTTCGTGATGAAGAACAAATAAAGAAGAAAGGTCAATATTCTACCTATACTCTTTCTGTCTCTCTCTCACACACACACACACACACACACACAGTTGGCCCTGTGTATATCAGTTAGGTCTCACCTCTGCAGTACGGCACTGCGCTCCAGGTGCCGTTGGGCTGGCAGGTGACCCGGTTGGGTCCATCCAGCAGGTGGTTCTTCTTACAGAGGTAATAGATGGCATCGCCGACATCATACTCAGTCCTCTGTACCGCCACCAGGTACCCCTGGTTCACCTCCTGGGGGGGCGGGCACCACACCCCTGGAACAGGAGAGAGAGGGTCACTGTATATACACATTTACATGTTCTTCAATCCTGGTCAAGCCTGCACACCCTGTGAGTCCCTAGGATCAGACCAGGATACAAGAACATTGCTGAATGAATTGGCAAGAGATGTTATTCTCTGTTTAGGCCAAAAGGTGGCAGTAAAGCACTATGAAACATGACAACCAACAATACAGTCTCACTCACACACATAAAAAGACACACACAAAGTAGAACGATTTCAAGTGCAGAGTACAATAACCTCCTCCGCAAAATACACAAACACACAACCACACATACACACAGTCACACTCAAAAGGCCCAATCTATCCACCCACACGCCAACCATCAAATTCCATGGCTCTGATGCTCTCCCTCTGCTTGCGCTCTCTCTCTATCAAACACGATATATTATAAAACACACACACGTACTTTGACAGATGGGGTGAGGGTACTGCCAGGTCTGATCAATATTACAGAGATTCTCACTGTTTCCCACCAGCTCCCTGGAGAGACAAGGAGGGGGTGAGAGAGAGAGAGAATGAGCGAGAGTGAAAGAGACGGGGAGAGAGAGAGGGAGAGAGAGAGAAAGATAGAGAAAGAGGGAGAGAGAGAGAAACAGAGAGAGAGGGGGTGGTTAAATGACTAATTGACTGGTAATGCACTAAGCGGTGTAGCAGGGGTTAAATGTTCACCTCTCTGTTGGCTGTTTCAGAAAGTGTGTGTTTTGCATACAATACATGATTCCAATTGACATATGCATTGGGATGTGATACATTATTAGATGTGATACATTATTAGATGTGAGTCAGTAAAAAGCATATAATGGCTTAGTTAACAACAGTAACGTACACAGCCCAGTCTCTACATAATGAAGTTTTTCCACTTCCACCCCTTACCATCTCTCTCCCTCCTTTGTCTGCTATCTCTCTCTCTCTGTCTCAAACCTCTCATCCTGTCTCTCCCTCTCCCACCCTGCCTCTTCCAACCTCTCTAGCTTGCATCCCTACCTTCTCCCTCTCTCTCCCTCCCTCTCTCACCCAGACAGACAGGTGTAGCGGATGGTTGTTCCAGCGACTGCGGATCCATCGATGCTGAAGGTGTCGGTCACCTCCTCAGGTAAAGGACATGAGACCTGGGGGGAGGTGGGAGCTACAGAGGGGGCAGACGTAGACGCACATGAGGGAGGGAGGAGGGAAGAGAAGGGTGGAAGAGAGAGGGAGGAGAGAGGAACAGAGAGAGAGGGAGGGAAAGGGAGAGGGGAAGGGAGAGTGAGAAGCACATCAGTAACAAAACACATTTGTACATTCTGTTCAACTGAGTCACACACACACACACAGGGTGCTGATGATATTTTGCAGTGCCTTCAGAAAGTATTCACACCCCTTGACTTTTTCCACATTTTGTTGTGTTACTGCCTGATTTTAAAATTGATTACATTTAGATTTTGTGTCACTGATCTACACACAATTTCCCATAATGTGGAATTATGTTTTTATACATTTTTGCTAATTAATGAAAAATTCAAAGCTGAAAGGTCTTAGTCAATAAGTATTCAACCCCTTTGTTATGGCAAGCTTAAATAAGTTCAGGAGTAAACATTTGCTTAACAAGTCACATAATAAATTGCATGGAATAACTCTGTGTGGAATAATGGTGTTTATTAACATGATTTTTGAATGACTACCTCATCTCTGTACCCCACATATACAATTATCTGTAAGGTCCCTCAGTCGAGCAATGAATTTCAAACACAGATTCAACCACAAAGACCATGGAGGTTTTCCAATGCCTTGCAAAGGTCGATGGGTAAAAAAAAAGCAGATATTTAATATCCCTTTGAGCATGTTGAAGTTATTAATTACACTTCGGATGGTGTATAAATACAATCAGTCACTACAAAGATACAGGCGTCCTTCCTCAGTTGCCAGAGAGGAAGGAAACCGCTCAGGGATTTCACCATGAGGCCAATGGTGACTTTAAAACAGTTTGTCACACCCTGATCTGTTTCACCTGTCTTCATTATTGTCTCCACCCCCTCCAGGTGTCGCTTGTTTTCCCCAATGTATTTATCCCTGTGTTTCCTGTCTCTCTGTGCCAGTTCGTCTTGTATGTTCCAAGTCAACCAGCAGTTTTCCCGTACTTCCCGTTCTCCTGCCTTGCCTGTCCTGTACCCGCCTGCCTGACCATTCTGCCTGCCTTGACCACATGCCTGTCTGCCACTCTGTACCTCCTGGACTCTGATCTGGTTTTGACCTTTTGCCTGTCCACGACCATTCTCTTGCCTACCCCTTTTGGATTATTAAATATTGTAAGACTCCAACCATCTGCCTCCTGTGTCTGCATCTGGGTCTCGCCTTGTGTCATGATACAGTTAGAGTTTAATGGCTGTGATAGGAGAAAACTGAGGATGGATCAACAACATTGCAGTTACTCCACAATACTAATCTAAATGATAGAGTGAAACGAAGGAAGTCTGTACAAAATGAAAATATTCCAAACATGCACCCTGTTTGCAATAAGGCACTGAATTGATACTGTATTATGTGTTTGGGGCAAATCCAACACAACACATCACTGAGTACCGGTCTTCATATTTTCAAGCATAGTGGTGGCTGCATCATGTTTTGGGTATACTTGTCATCGGGAAAGACTAGGGAAGTTTTTTTTTATAAAAAGAAAATGAATAGAGCTAAGCACAGGCGAAGTAACAAGAGAACCTGTTTCAGTCTGCTTTCCGACAGATACTGGGAGACAAATCCCCCTTTCAGCAGGACAATAAACTAAAATGCAAGGCCACTGGAGTTACTTACCAAGATGACATTGAATGGTACTAAGTGGCCTACTTACAGTTTTGACTTAAATTGTCTTGAAAATGTCTAGCAATGATCAGCAATGAACTTGACAAAGCTTGAAGAATTTAAAAAAGAATAATGGGCAAATATTGTACAATCAAGGTTTGCAAAGCTCTTAGACTCACCCAGAAAGGCTCACAGCTGTAATCGCTGCCAAAGGTGATTCTAACATGTATTGACTCAGTGGGTTGAATATACTTCTCTAATCAAAATATATTATTTTTCATTAATAAAAAAAACATGTTTCTTCCACTGAGACATTACTGAGTATTTTGTGTAGATTGTTGACAAAATAATTCAATTAAATCTATTTTAATCCCGCTTTGTAACACAACAAAATGTGGAAAAAGTCAAGGGGTCAGAAAACCTTCTGAAGGCACTATGTCATTCACTGGTGGTGCCTATGTGCTGTTGAGCATAATACCATTCATAGCCTACACACATACAGAAACACACACATTCTTGAAAGACACACACACATATCAGCATGTACTGTAACTAATGTGCATAATAGGATTCATAGAAAAAACAGGAACACAACACAAAAATACACACACAGACAGACACACACACACACACAGAGCAGCATTTAGCTAATGTGAATAATGGGATTGAGAGAAAGTTAACAGCTAGTGTGCATTCGGAAAGTTTTCAGATGCCTTGACTTTCTCCACATTTTGTTACGCTAGTTTTATTTAAATTTGATTTTAAAAACATGTGTTCTTCATCAATCTACACACAATACCCCATGATGACACATTGAAAACAGGTTTTTAGACATTTTAGCTATTTTATTAAAAATAAAAAACAGAAATACCTTATTTACTTAAGTATTCAAAACCTTTGCTCTGAGACTCGAAATTTAGCTCAGGTGCATCCTGTTTCCATTGATCATCCTTGAGATGTTTCTACAACTTGATTGGAGGCCACCTATGGTACATTTTATTGATTTTACATGATTTGGAAAGGCACACAACTGTCTATATAAGGTCCCACAGTTGACAGTGCATGTCAGAGCAAAAACCAAGCCATGAGGTCAAAGGAATTGTCCGTAGAGCTCAGAGACAGGATTGTGTCGAGGCACAGATCTGGGAAAGGGTACCAAAACATTTATTTAGCATTGAAGGTCCTTAAGAACCCAGTGGTGGAAGAAGTTTGGAACCACCAAGACTCTTCCTAGAGCTGGCCGCCTAGCCAAACTGAGCAATGGGGGGGAGAAGGGCCATGGTCAGGGAGGTGACCAAGAACCCGAGGGTCACTCTGACAGAGCTCCAGAGTTCCTCTGTGGAGATGGGTGGACCTTCCAGAAGGACAACCATCTCTGCAGCACTCCACCAATCAGGCATTTATGATAGAGTGGCCAGACAGGAGCCACTCCTCAGTAAAAGGCACATGACAGCCCGCTTGGAGTTTGCCAAAAAGCACCTAAATACTCTCAGACCATGAGAAACAAGATTCTCTGGTCTGATGAAACCAAGATGGAACTCTTTGGCCTGAATGCCAAGCGTCACATCTGGAGGAAACCTGGCATGAACCCTACGGTGAAGCATGATGGTGGCAGCATCATGCTGTGGGGATGTTTTTCAGCGGCAGGGACTGAGAGACAGCGAGATCCTTGAGCAAAGTACAGCGAGATCCTTGATGAAAACCTGCTCTAGAGCTCTCAGGACCTCAGACTGGGGCGAAGGTTCACCTTCTAACAGGACAACAACCCTAAGCAGACAGCCAAGACAACGCAGGAGTGGCTTCTGGACAAGTGAGGGAATGTCCTTGAGTGGCCCAGCCAGAGCCCGGAATTTAACCCAATCGAACATCTCTGGAGAGACCTGAAAATAGCTGTGCAGCAACACTCCCCTTCCAACCTGACAGAGCTTGAGAGGATATGCAGAGAAGAATGGGAGAAACTCCCCAAATACAGGTGTGCCAAGCTTGTAGTGTCATACCCAAGAAGACTTCAATCGTGGTTCAACAAAGTACTGAGTAAAGGGTCTGAATACTTACGTAAATTAGAATAAGGCTGTAACCTAACAAAATGTGTAAAAAGTCAAGGGGTCTGAATACTTTCTGAATGCACTATAGGTGTGAGATGACACAGCAGACAGGGAGAAGTGGAATGGGAGGGACTCAGGATAAATAGAGGTCAACACCTCACATGTCCCTTTAACTGGTCAGGTGACTCATATAACAATAACCTTTGTAGGTTATAGGTGTTGCAGGTAGTCGTAGCTATGAGTCAGGAAAATGAATATCCTCTGTGAAAACAGGAATCTGAAAATAGATTATGGTAACTAGCTGATAAGCATGCATACTGCTGCAGAGAGAGAGAGAGAGTGACAGAGTGACAGAACGAGAGAGTGACAGAGCGAGAGAGTGACAGAGAGAGAGTGTGACAGAGTGAGAGAGAGAGTGAGAGAGAGTGACAGAGAGAGAGAGAGAGAGAGAGAGAGAGAGAGAGAGAGAGAGAGAGAGAGAGAGATTGACAGAGAAAGAGAGAGATGTGGCATTAGTTGTGTAACCGCATGGATGGCTCATTCCTGGAAGTATGAGAGCCTCTCATTCGTGGAAATATAAATATCAAGAGAGGCTCTTTGAAGAGGGGTTGAAGTGACCTCAGATTTATAGGGAGGGATGTTCGATGGGTAGTTTGATGTGCAGACTAACTACAGCAGGTAGAGAGAGGCTCTCTTCTGTGTAAAACTCTCCCATAGACACACATGAGCAATATCAAAAGGGTCAGTTCACTGAGTGTTTTTGAAATATATCTAACCCTATACGTAGCTATATAAATTCTGTATGGGCGGGGTGAGTGAGTTGAGTGTGTGGCTGTATGGGGAGTGAGTGTGAGTGCCTGGAGCTGGGTTGGTTCAGTGTTCTAACTGTGGCCCTCTTCTCTCGGGGTGCTCTCCAGCCTCCCTCCCTGCCTGCCTGCCTCCCACACAGCCAGGGCCCAGTGTGAAACTACTGTTGGCTGACAGGTAGCTCTGTCTTAAAGGAGGGATAGTGAAAGCAGAGAGATGTCCATAGATGATCAGGTGGTCAAAGTGCACCTCTTTCCCGGTCAAGTCCACCACACACACACACAGACACACACACACACACACACACACACACACACACACACACACACACACACACACACACACACACACACACACACACACACACACACACACAATGCACACCTCTCTCTTACAGCCCAGTTCTGCTTCACCAAACAAACACACTAAAGAGCCCAGAGCTGCTTGCTTGTCCTTGGCTCTCTCTGAGGGGAGAGACCTTATCAGGGGCCTCTCAGATGGAAAGGGAGGAGGGGAGAAGAGGATGAGAGGAAGAGAGGATAAGAGAGGAGAGGAGAAGAGGGAACAGCATGGCCCAGAGCTGCATGAGCAAGAGAGCTCTCTGACTGTGATCCGTCGCCCACACACATCACACACACACACACACACAAACACACACACACACACACACACAAATACACAGCTCTTTGACACTATCTGTGATCCACCTCCCACACACATTCAATGTATATACAAAATCTCTTCCTTTCTCTCGCTCTTCCCCCTCTCTCTCTCTCCCTCTCTCTCTCTCCCCCCTCTCTGTCTCTCTCTCTTCTTAAACTCATACACATACACACAGCTATTTGACACTCTGACAGTGATCTACCGCCCACTGCCTCTCAGTAAACACGATGTAGCAGAGCTCGAATACATAAATGTACAGAATACACACAGGAAGACACCCAGCCAACCTACTGCCTGTCTCTGTGAAAGAGCTCTGTGAGACTGGGACATGGACACACACACACACACACACACACACACACACACAAACATATAACACTATAAGTACACACACAATAGTGCACAGAGGACACAAATGCATGCAGACTTTCACACTCTTAAAATACACACTTGACTCACACTGAAACACACAACGGTTAAATAAAGGTTAAAAGAACCCAACCAGGAGGAGATGAACACTAGAACATGCTCTTTCACCCTATCTGGCACAGACACACTGTGAACTAATCAAGCCCTGCCTCTCTCTGGACTGCAGTCCTAGTATTAACAGCTGATAGTCCCGTTGCTAAGGCAATTTAGAGAATGGGCCCTGGTTACACAATGTCTCAGTCTATGTAAACAGACAAACTGGCAACAAAATAACACCATCACAGAGGCCCTCATTCCTGAGGTACACACCCACACACACACACATAGACTCACATAGACACCACACACACACACACACACACACACACGCCTAGAACCTTAAATGGTTCTCCTATGGGGGCAGCTGAAGAACTCTGAAGAAAATAACCCTTTTTGAAAAACTACTTCTGGGAAAAAGATAAATAGAATAGAATATGATGTAACACATAGAAATGGACTGAATAGAACAGAGGGAGTGAATTATGTTCTATTCCATTCACTGTGCCATCCACAGTATGTCCATTCCATTCTTTGGGGGTGGCAGGTAGCCTAGCGGTTGAGAGTGTTGAGCCAGTCACTCCCTTGAGCAAGGCAGTTAATCCCCCAACAACACCTGCTCCCCGGGTGCCAATGACATGGACGTCGGGAGTCCCCCGCACCTCTCTAATTCAGAGGGGTTGGGTTAAATGCGGAAGACACATTTCGGTTGAATTCATTCAGTTATGTAACTGACTAGGTACCCCCTTCCCTTCCCCTTCCCTATTTCCAGGGTCCTTCTAATGAGCAGAGATAATGTTATCTAAATTGCATCCAGAACATTCTGCCTCTCTGCTCTGTTCTTGTACCCACCTGTGCAGTTGGGATCATCACCACTCCATTGTCGGTCGCCTTGGCAACGACGGATGGCTGCATCCAAGCCATTGGGCAACATGTAGCCTGTGTCACAACGCACTTCGAGGAGGGCGGAGAAGGAGGGAGTGGGAGAGAGGAGGGAAGCAACAAAGTTGTTCCCTGAGGGCAGAGGCCAGGGACAAGTACGACCTGGGGAAGAAAGAGAGGAAGAGATGGAGGAGTGGAGAGGTTAAAGAGGAAAGATCAGATAATAAAGAACAATTTAGAATGGGCTTAGTACGTTTTTGGGCAGCTGAACTGAAAAGAAGGCACTTACAGGGGCATCATTGGTGATGATGTAAAGCCATGTCGAGTGCCCACATTTCCTCATTTGGAACACACATGAACATGTGCAATGATTTAAAAAAATTATCCCTCGCAGCTGAGGCCCAACTGACAAACCAGAACACACACACGTACCTGGAGCCACACAGCTGAGGCCCAACTGACAAACCAGAACACACACATACGTACCTGGAGCCACACAGCTGAGGCCACACTGGCCGTCACACAGACACTGGCGCTTGTTGCCACAGTCCTTGTCTTGTGTACAGGGTTTTGGACACGTCCTTCTCCGCTCGTTACCCAGCAGCCTCTCTGGACACACCTCAGATGCCTGAACTAGGAGAGAGACAGAGGTGGAGAGATGTGGCCCTCTAGCTCAGTTGGTAGAGCATGGTGATTGCAACGTAAGCGTGGTGGGTTTGATATCTGGAACCACCCAAATGAGAATACTTTTTTTATGTCTGCATGACTGTAAGTCACTTTGGATAAAAGTGTCTACTAAATGGCATATATTATTATATTATGTCACCGGCAAGCCGGCAAACCGGCCACCCTGGGAACCCCTCCCAGGCAAACCGGCCACCCTGGGAACCCCTCCCAGGCAAACCGGCCACCCTGGGACCCCCACCCAGAAACCCCTCCCAGGCAAACCAGCCACCCAGGGACCCCCTCCCAGGCATACCGGCCACCCTGGGAACCCCTCCCAGGCAAACCGGCCAGCCAGGGACCCCCTCCCAGGCAAACCGGCCACCCAGGGAATCCCTCCCAGGCAAACCGGCCACCCAGGGAATCCCTCCCAGGCAAACCAGCCACCCAGGGAACCCCTCCCAGGCAAACTGGCCACCCAGGGACCCCCTCCCAGGCAAACCGGCCACCCAGGGAACCCCTCCCAGGCAAACCGGCCGCCCAGATTTGATAAATAGTTTTTCATTATGTTGACCTCCCCACATTGTAATTGGAAGAGGAAGTGTAAACTCTATCATAGCCTATTAGCTAGAATTGTCACTACAAACACATTTTCAATAATAGCTGCTGTTTATCTGGTTAAACAGAGGTTAGCCCTGTGTTGGGAAAATTGTATGTCCAAGACAAGTCAAGAAAGCTTACTTTCTTAATTGGCTCCAAAAAGTGTAATTTTCTCAATATTAGGAGTTGAGAAATAAAGTTGGCATCATTAGATAAAAGATATTCTCCTATTTTCTACTGTTGATATGTAATTCAAAATTCCTTTATTCTGTTGTTGCTAGCAATATTCATAAAAACACTGAGAGACCATATATACAGGACCAGTCAAACGTTTGGACACCTACTCATTCCAGGGTTTTTCTTTATTTTTACTATTTTCTACTTTGTAGAATAATAGTGAAGACATAAAAACTATGAAATAACACATATGGAATCATGTAGTAACATTTATTTTTTTAAACAAATCAAAATATATATTCTTCAAAGTAGCGACCCTTTGCCTTGATGACAGCTTTACACACTCTTGGCATTCTCTCAACCAGCTTCATGAAGTAGTCACCTGGAATGCATTTCAATTAACAGGTGTGCCTTGTTAAAAGTTCATTTGTGGAATTTATTTCCTTCTTAATGCGTTTGAGCCAATCAGTTGTGTTGTGACAAGGATAGGGAGGTGTACAGAAAATAGCACAATTTGGTAAAAGACCAAGTCCTTATTATGGCAAGAACAGCACAAATAAGCAAAGAATAATGATAGTCCATCAATACTTTGAGTCATGAAGGTCAGTCAATACTGAAAATTTGAAGAACTTTGAAAGTTTCAAGTGCAGTCGCAAAAACCATCAAGCGCTTTGATGAAACTGGCACACATGAGGACCGCCACAGGAAAGGAAGACCCAGATTTACCTCTGCTGCAGAGGATAAGTTCATTAGAGTTACCAGCATCAGAAATTGCAGCCCAAATAAATGCTTCACAGAGTTCAAGCAACAGACACATCTCAACATCAACTGTTCAGAGGAGACTGTATGAATCAGGCCTTCATTGTCGAATTGCTGCAAAGAAACCTCTACTAAAGGACACCAAGAGACTTGCTTGGGCCAAGAAACACAAGCAATGGACATTAGACCGGTGGAAATCTGTCCTTTGGTCTGATGAGTCGATATATGAAATGTTTGGTTCCAAACGTCATGTCTTTTGTGAGATGCAGAGCAGGTGAATGGATGATCTCCGTATGTGTATTTCCCACCGTGAAGCATGGAGAAGGAGGTGTGATGGTGTGGGGGTCCTTTGCTGGTGGCACTATCTGTGATTTACTTCGAATTTTAAAGGCACACTTAACCAGCATGACTACCACTGCTTTCCGCAGTGATATGCCATCCCATCTGGTTTTCCCTTAGTGGGACTATCATTTGTTTTTCAACAGGACAATGACCCAACACACCTCAAGGCTGTGTAAGGGCTATTTGACCAAGTAGGAGAGTGATGGAGTGCTGCATCAGATGACCTGGCCTCCACAATCCCCCAACCTCAACCCAATTGAGATGGTTTGGAATGAGTTGGACTGCAGAGTGAAGGAAAAGCAGTCAACAAGTGCTCATGTGGGAACTCCTTCAAGACAGTTGGAAAAGCATTCCAGGTGAAGCTGGTTGAGAGAATGCCAAGAGTGTGCAAAGCTGTCATCGAGGCAAAGGTTGGCTACTTTGAAGAATCTCAAATATAAAATATATTTGGATTTGTTTAACACTTATTTGGTTACTACATGACTCCAAATGTGTTATTTCATAGTTTTGATGTCTTCACTATTATTCTACAATGTAGAAAATAGCAAAAATAAAGAAAAACCCTTGAATGAGTAGGTGTGCCCAAGCTTTTGACTGGAACTGTATATATTATAATTTTTTGCAGACAGCATGCGTTACCTCGGCGGACCCCCAGTTGAATATTGTACAGAGTCTTCAGAAGGTTTTCACATCCTTTGACTTTGTCCACATTTTGTTGTGTTACAGCCTGAATTTAAAATGGATTAAATTGAGATTTTGATTTTCTGTTACACAATACCCCATAATGTCAAAGTGGAATTATGTTTTTAGAAATTGTTACAAATTAATTTAAAAATTATAATTTGAAATGTCTTGAGTCAAGTATTCAACCCCTTTGTTATGGCAAGCCTAAATAACTTCAGGAATAAACATTTGCTTAACAAGTCACATAATAAGTTGCATGGAATAACTCTGTGTGCGATAATAGTGTTTATTAACATAATTATTTTTGAATGACTACTCCATCTCTGTACCCCACACATACAATTATCTGTAAGGTCCCTCAGTCGAGCAGTGAATTTCAAACACAGATTCAACAAAAAAGATCAGGGTTTTCCAATGCCTCACAAAGAAGGGCACCTATTGGTAAATGGGTACAAAAAAATATAAAAGCAGACACTGAATATCCCTTTGAGCATGGTGAAGTTATTAATTACAAGTTGGACGGTGTATCAAATACACCCAGTCATTATGAAGATACAGGCGTCCGCTCAGGGATTTGACCATGAGGCCAATGGTGACTTTAAAACAGTTACAGAGTGATAAGAGAAAACTGAGGATGGATCAACAACATTGTAGTTACCCCATAATAGTAACCTATATGACAGAGCGAAAAGAAGCAAGCCTGTACTGTCACACCCTGATCTGTTTCACCTGTCTTTGTGCTTGTCTCCACCCCCCTCCGGGTGTCGCCCATTATCGTCAGTGTTTTTATACCTGTGTTCTCTGTTTGTCTGTTGCCAGCTCGTTTTGTTTCGTGAAACCTACCAGCATTTTTACACTTGCTCCTGTCTGTTCTAGTTCCTGTTTTCTAGTTTTTCCCGGTTTTGACCATTCTGTTTGCCCTAACCCTGAGCCTGTCTACCGTTCTGTACCTTGTCACACCATACTGACTCCTGTCTGCTCTGACCCTGAGACTGCCTGCTGTTCTGGGCCTTTTGCACCCTATCTGGATTACTGACCTCTGCCTGCCCTTGACCTGTCATTTTGCCTGCCCCTGTACTAGTAATAAACTTTTGTTACTTCGACACTGTCTGCATCTGGGTCTTACCTGAAACGTGATATGTACAGAATAAAATTGTTCCCAAAATACTAAAGTAAAACTGCAAAACAATTGGCAAAAGAATTATCTTTATTTCCTGAATACAAAGCGTTTTGTTTGGGGCAAATCCAACACATCACTTAGTACCACTCTTCATATTTTCAAGCATGAATATCTTGTTGTGGGTATGCTTGTCTTTGACAAGGACTAGCGAGTTGTTTAGGATAAAAAGAAACAGAATAGAGCTCAGCACAGGCAAAATCCTAGTGGAAAACCTGTTTCAGTCTGCTTTCCAACAGACACTAGGAGACAAATTCAACTTTCACCAAGACAATAACCCAAAATACAAAGCCAAATATACACTGGAGTGGCTTACCAAGATTACATAGAATGTCCCTGAGGGGCATAGTTAAAATGTTGACTTAAATCGGATTGAAAATGGCTGTTTAGCAATGATCAACAACCAACTTGACAGAGCTTGAAGAATAAAAAAAAAATGATGTGCAAATATTTTGGGCTCCCGAGTGGTGCAGTGGTCTAAGACACTACATCTCAGTGCAAGAAGTGTCACTGCAGTACCTGTTTCAAATCCAGGCTGCATCACATCCGGCCGTGATTGGGAGTCCCATAGGGCTGTGCACAATTGGCCTAGCGTCGTTGTCCTTCTCCTTGTTTGGTCGACGTCACTAGCCATCGCCTTTTCATTTTTCCATTTGTTTTGTCTTTGTTTCTACACAGCTGGTTTCAATTCCCCAATTACATGTTCATTATTTAACCCTCTGTTTCCCCCCATGTTTGTGTGCGTGTTTATATTCATTGTTCTATTGGTTATGATACGGCTGGTTGATTGTTTTCCGGGTTCTGTGTTTTACGCGCGTTATATTTGTGAGACCGGTATTTTTTCCCGCACTTTGTATCGTTTGTGTACTGGTGCTGTTGTCTTATTAAATACCTTGTCCACACATCTCTGCTCTCCTGCGCCTGACTCACTGAACCAGTACCCACAATTCTTGACAGTCAGCCAGGTTTGGCTGGGGTAGGCCATCATTGTAAATAAGAATTTGTTCTTAACTGACTTGCCTAGTTCAATAAAAATAAATTGTACATTCCAGGTGTGCAAAGCTCTTAAGAGACTTACCCAGAAAGATGCACAGAAAAGGTGATTTGAACGTATTGACTCAGGGGTGTGAATACTTATGTAAATTACATATTTAATTTTCAATCAATTTGCTAACTTTTCTAGTCTACGGCTATGAATACTTTCTGGAGGCACTGTAGATAGATTAACCTCTCAGGGATTGCTGGGGCGCTAGCACCCCAATCCCGACACTACCAGGTGAAATGTAAGGCGCCAAATTCAAAATCCAAAAGTTGAATTATTAAACATCCACCAATATACAAGTGTTCCATACTCATCAAAAGCTCTGTTTCTTGGCAATATCACAGCGTTGTCAGATTTCAAAAAGGCTTCACGGCGAAAGCAGCACATTTGATTGTTTGAGGGTAGCACCTCACATATTTTTCCCATAGCCATGAATCGATTAGCCATCACGGCACACACATAAAACATTTCACAGCGAAAACAAATCAATTACCTGCTGAAGAACTTCTGCTGAGGTCATCCTAAGTGTCCAACGAAGACAATCCTTGGTTCTTTTGTTAGAAAAAGTAATGCATTTTATCCATAAATCTCCATTTGGTTCGCGCGTTATAATCAGAAACGACAGCTTCCACTCCTCCACTGAAACGTGACGCAAACTCGTTCATCTTATACCTATAAACTTGTCCAAGAACAATCAATCATAGTTTTAAATGTATCCTTAGGAACACTTTTACGTATATTTGCTATTATAAATCAACCGGAATATAAACTGATCGATAAAGGCGGTAAAAAAGACACTGCGCGCCTTGTCGGGAACGCGCACTGGGTACTGTTGACATAAAAAGTACACTTCCTGGTTTGCTCTTCTTCTCTGGTCTAATTCATCCAAAATGAAAATTGACACTGTCTCGAGACTGTTGACATCTAAAGGAAGCGATGGGTACTGCATTCATATGCCCTTATATGGTCATTTTCATGAGGGAGGGGTTCCAAATGAGCAATGTGTCAAAATCACTTTTTCCAGGACAGAAATTCCTTGGGGTTTCGCCTGCCATATGCGTTCTGTTTCACTCACAGACAAATGGTTAACACTTTTGGAAAATTCAGAGTGTTTCCTATCCAATGGTACTAAATATGTGAATATCCTATTTTCTGGGCCTGAATGGGAGGCATTTTACTTTGGGCACGCCAGGCTCTCCAAAACCGACCCCTCAGCTGCCACTCCCTAACAAGTTAATCAAATCAGACCTGGAATGGAGTACCTTGGCCAGGAGAGTGAAATGGAGAGGTCGGAACATGAAATCGTAATTGAAATGTGAACTGAAGTTGAAGTTGGAATCAGATGGGGCCTTTTGTCTATCAAACCTGGTACCCAGGTTTTCAAAGAGGACAATTTTCTTCTGGCACATTTGTAGGGATTCATGTACTCAGGTAAGCAAAGGTTACAGTGCTGTGCAGAATGTAAACCTGCTTATAGTTTGATAGAATAGAGGCCTAAATCTGATTCCAATTTGGACATCTAGTTCTATGATTTCTTCATAGGAATCCATTGTATTTTGCTTCCACGTGTTTATATAAAACACATCATTAATTAATATCCGCAATATAGCATGGACTGTAGCCCAGCATGCACACACACACAAACACACACACACACAGATACGCCCTTAATGTACAGCATATTTGGAACAGAGAGAGAGGGGTCCCCCAACTCATGTTCTCTCATGCTGACAGCTGCACATGTGTGACCAATTCACGGCATACATTCATATACTGTACACACAGGTGGACACAGGGACACACACACACATACACACAACTGTGCAAACACACACATACACAGACATTGACTCTCATACACTTGCCGTACACTGCCCTACCATAGCCGCGGCAAGCAGGGGTGCTAAGGGCGCTGCAGCACCCCCTGAAAAATAGAAATTTAAAAATAGAAATACAAAATTGGTGAACTGGGCCTTTATTACTCCTGTATAAGTGGGGGGAATTCACTTACGGTGTGTTACATTTAGTTTAGTATTGTGTCCCATATTCCTAGCACTCAATAAATACTTCAAGCTCATGACTACAAACTTGTTGGATGCATTTGTTTTGGTTGTGTTTTGGTTGTGTCTTGTTGGATGCATTTGTTTTGGTTGTGTTTTGGTTGTGTCTTGTTGGATGCATTTGTTTTGGTTGTGTTTTGGTTGTGTCTTGTTGGATGCATTTGTTTTGGTTGTGTTTTGGTTGTGTCTTGTTGGATGCATTTGTTTTGGTTGTGTTTTGGTTGTGTCTTGTTGGATGCATTTGTTTTGGTTGTGTTTTGGATTATGTTGCGCATAATAGAAATGAATGCCAAGTAATGTACTGTATCATTTTGGAGTAACTTTTATTGAATAAGAATAGAATAGGTTTCTGAACACTATTACATTAATGTGGATGCTACCATTATTGCTAAAAATCGTGAATTATTCGTGAATAGGGATGAGTGAGAAGGTTACAGAGGCATACAGTAAATATCATACCCCCCAACGACTGCTAACCTGCTAATGCTTGATCTTTGTGCAAAACACACACAAAAAAACTGCAAATGCATTCAATAAGTTTGTAGTCAGGAGTGTATCAGCATGCCACAACCATAACAACCAACCAAAACCACAGCCTATGTCAATACAACAAAGACAGGAACAAATATTCAATATACAGTACACTCATTGAAAAACAAATGCAAGCTCTAGATTTTCAAATGATCGGAAATAATCAATCGATTTACTCATCTATCCAAGGGCCAAACCAAAGCCCAGCTCAGCCTAGGTGGGACAAGCTCTGTCTAGGCATCACATACATAGTTACATAGTGTCATAGACGATGTGTGTGAGAGAGAGATAGAGGAGGTCTGAGCTGAGCTTACCTGCAGTCTGCAGAGAGACAGAGCCAGCCAGAGCACACAGAGACAGCAGCAGCACAGAGTCCATCCTTCCAGCCTAGACCCTGGTCTCAGCCGTTATGAGAGAGGCACACTAGGAAACAGAACATTTTGGGGAGAGGGGAACAAAATGGGAAAGGGGGGAGAGAGAGGGAGGGATAAGGTTCAGCCCGGGAGCACACATCTGGTTTGCGTTGAGTGTTTAGAACACTGGGTAAAATTCCATTGGAAGAAGCCTTTCACCCATTTATGTTTATAGAGCTGAGAGAAGGGGGTCAAGAGGTCAAACAGAGCAACTGACGTTACAGTCTCCCACTCACACACATACACACACACACACACACACACCTGTAATCAACAGGGTCTACTGATCAAACAGTTACAGGTTCTATTATTACTACCTGAGCCAGATCACACACACACACACACACACAATGATAAAGGTCCATGGACATATTCTGACGTCATCTCTGTTGGGCAGTTGTTTTTACTGAGTCACTTCAACAATGTTACAATCAAAGAAAAACAATACCATTTCAAAGTCACCATTATTAGTCAGTTGTACAACCGAATACCTTCAACTGAAATGTGTCTTGCGCATTTAACACAACCCCTCTGAATCAGAGAGGGGCAGAGGGCTGGCTTAATCGACATCTTCGGCACCCGGGGAACAGTGGGTTAACTGCCTTGTTCAGGGGCAGAACGACAGATTTTTTTTCCCCCTTGTCATACTTCTTACAGAAGGCGAGAGCCAAATCGGCATATTCAGGGGGAATGCGCACGGTGGAGACCTGGTCTGGACTTTCCACCGTGGTAGCACCAACGGAAACACCTAAACACCTCCCCGAGAACTCTCGCGACCACCCCGTGAGAGCCCTCCATTGCCAAGAAACAGTGGGGTCATGACAAGCTAACCAGGGTAGGCCTAGCACCACGGGAAACACAGGAGAGTCAATGAGGAAGAAACAAATTCTCTCCTTGTGACCCCCCTGCGTCACCATACCCAGAGGAGCGGTGACCTCCCTAATCAACCCTGACCCTAATGGTCGACTATCTAAGGCTTGAACGGGGAAAGGCACATCCACGGGAACAATGGGGATCCCTAAACTATGGGCGAACGATCTATCTATAAAATTCACAGCTGCGCCTGAATCGACGAGGGCCTTATACTGGGAATGCGGGGAAAATTCAGGAAAAATGACATACAAAAACATTTGTGCAACAGAGGACTCTGGGTGAGAATGTTACCGGCTCACCTGAGGTGACGCTAGAGCGCCCTGCCTGCTGCCTCGATACCCAGAGGAACCAACCCGGCACCGACCAGCATTTCAAGGCCTACCTTTAAATTCAGTGTCTCTTTGCTTGACATCATGGGAAAATCAAAGGACATCAGCCAAGACCTCAGAAAATCAATTGTAGTCTGGTTCATCCTTGGGAGCAATTTCCAAACGCCTGAAGGTACCACGTTCATCTGTACAAACAATAGCACGCAAGCCCTGACCTCAATCCTATAGAACATTTGTGGGCAGAACTGAAAAAGCATGTGCGAGCAAGGAGGCCTACAAACCTGACTCAGTTACACCAGCTCTGTCAGGAGGAATGGGCCAAAATTCACCCAACTTATTGTGGGAAGCTTGTGGAAGACTACCCAAGTTAAACAATTTAAAGGCAATGTTACCAAATACTAATTGAGTGTATGTAAACTTCTGACCCACTGGGAATGTGATGAAAGAGATAAAAGCTGAAATAAATAATTCTCTCTACTATTATTATGACATTTCACATTCTTAAAATAAAGTGGTGATCCTAACTGACCTAAGACAGGGAATTTTTACTTGAATTAAATGTCAGGAATTGTGAAAAACGGAGTTTAAATGTATTTGGCTAAGGTGTATGTAAACTTCTGACTTCAACTGTATAGTGTATCTTAAGATGAATGCACTAATTGTAAGTCGCCTGAATAAGAGTGTCTGCTAAATAACAAAAATGTAAATGTAAATGTGAAACGTGAGTAAATAAAGAAAACAGAGAAGCAGTAAGTAAGAACAATCTTTTATTTGTGTTTTCGGGAAAGTTTGACTACATCCCCATTGCCAGCACTGAGTGGGCTGGAACAGTGGACACCACTGGTGCAGATGGGTAGTTGTAGTTCAATAAAAGTCACTATAAGAGTTATCATCATCCACGTCAGGGAGATCAGGAACAACATCCAGTTGGGAGAGCATACGTACAGTCACTGAGGTGAAAATAGGCTGCAGAAAACCAAGAGGAAAACTGTGGCTAGTGTGCATAGTCCATACACAACTAGAGAACTGAACCGACGTGTACAGTCAGAAGTGCATGGGATTCTACCGCTGCCGTTCTCCAGGTATGAGATGAGCCAGTGAGATTGTGGAATCCATGATCAACAGAGAAACCAAGATGGCCGCCATCCTCTGGAAACTGTGTTTCAGAAAAGTCCAGATAGAAACTGTCCGTAGGGGTTATGAACAAACCATGTACAGGATGTACATGGTGCAGGGCAGGAAGTGACATAAAAACAAGGATGCATTTCTGAATAGTCTCTCTGTGAGGATAGCTTGAGATCAAAGATGCTTCAATACGAAACAAATCATGTTCATCCAAAGAAATAAAATCATTCAATTATATATAACAGCAACAATAAAGGGGGGTATCAATCATCATAATAATAATAATAATAATAATAGTAATGGTAGTTATTTATAACATGGTCGTTGAGGAAAAGAAGCACTATCACTGGGTTGACTGGGCCCTTTCTCTCCCCTGGGTTTAGTGAGTCGGTAGTGAAACATGACACTATGTGGATACTAAGACGATGCTCAACAACACAGAAATGCCGGAAAACTGACAGAAAGTATCAACAACCTTAATAAATCAACATTTTAAATTTTGGCTTTTTTATTAGTCCCAGATATCTGAGAATTTAACACCATTCCGATCGACGGGGAGAGTAATAATAGCATAATCTCGAATGATAACCTATTCCCTAGGTATATGGGAGAATAGGGTCACATTTGATATGACACCCTACCACAAACCCCATCTCCTGGAATACATTTGCATATACACAGTCATACACGCATCTCATCTCTGCAACATTCACACTTAGCATATACCTATGTAAAATACACAAACTGGTATATTCAATATAGACAATATTTATCTTCTACCAATAATAAGAATGCTAACTAAAATCATTAATATAGTACAGTAACACACGTGTGCTTTTTCCTGGGTAGTTTGTGGACTATTTAGGAGGGTGTGAAGACATTGTGGTATTATGTATACAATCTACAACCACAGAGACCGGTTGTTAGGATTGGTTAAAGATAAAGTAGCCTTTTCGTGATTGGTTGTAAGCGACATGAACCGTGTTGGGATTGGATCAATTTGATAAAAAAAACATAGGAAGGAAGAAAACATCACAATGCAGAGAGAAGATCAAAACGGTCCACTGTAACCAGAACAACTCAAAAATCCTGCCAACCCAGCTTGGGCAAGATATTCTACATCAGTTAGAACTGACAGCAATCCAAAAGGACAAAAAGTGACAGAAAGAGAGCGAGAGGGAGAGATGGCCAAGGGCTCAGCAATATGAGTTAATAGTATACATAATAAAAACTAACAGTCGCCCCATTAGCTGTAGTGTGATTGAATGCCCTGCTAGTCTTGGGGTCACATAATACAATTCTCTATATGACAGAGAAGATAGTGCAGCTATAATCAAATGTAAGAGCTGTTGCACCAAAGCCCAGACATCTAGACAACTACTAAACAGTCCAAACTGTTAGTAAAGGTTGCAAAGGTTGTAACAATATCAAGGATTTACAAACACAGGACAAGTGCTGAAGATTGTGCTGGGTTAATAGTGTTTATCCCATTTCTCTCTCGCTCTCTCTCTCTTTCACTTTCCTACCATTTCAGCCCAAACCCCATCAGTTAGAAACACAACAAAGAAAACAAATTAAGTGCTTGAGTAAAATCCACAAAGAAATATTGAACTGTACAATTTTAAAATCATTTTGCTCTCTATTTTACAGTTTGAAATGGCCGCCTCACCTCCTAGTCCCTGACTCTGAATCCTGTCTAAAAATCCCTGTCTAAACACCTCTAAAATAGCATCTCCTTTATCAATCTACTTTAAAAAGATATTTTGTCATAGCCCTCCATCTCTCTATATCTTACATCTTTCCCATTCATATAGAAAATATACAAAAATTATTTCCAAAATTTGCTCCCCCTCTAGTCTGAATATAAAAATATACAATTCTCCGATATCAAAATCCTCAAAGTCACGTCTTTTCTTCATTCGTCTAAAGGGGCAACAGTCCTCCGGATTATGTCATCTCTCTGTCCCTAACCTTAACCCTGCCCACTCTGACATCATCAAAATGTGACACCTGAGCTTCTTTATATCACCCTTCTCATCATCTCATACATTCATCATCATCATCATCATCATCATCATCATCATCATCATCGTTATCATCGTCATCATCATCATGTCACCCCATTCCACCCATCAGTTCCTCCTCTTTCTCCTCCTCTTCTTCACTGGTCTCCAAGGCGATTCTCATATTTGTTGAGAATGTTGCGGCAGCGACCGAGCTCCTTCCTCATGTCAGCCACTTCCTGTCTGAGTGCCTGGTTCTCTCTCTCCAGGAAGGCGGCGCGGACCGAGATCTGGTTTTCCTTCAAGCGCCCCGGCGTCACGCGAACGCTTGGCTGCCTCGTTGTTCTTACACCGCCGGGACCAGTACTTATCATCCTGAAAGAGGGAGACAGCGTTAGATATAGAGCTACTGACATTACCTTGTAGAAAATGATCTGACCCTGGACCAGAGGTTAGGGACAACTTCTACCAACTCTTAATACTTCTACCTACTCTCTGACTACCAACCTTGAGGTCTGCTGGCACCAGCATCTTGCGGGCCTTCTTGATCATGGGCTGTGGTTTGAGTTCGTCCTCGCTGAAGCGGTGTCTGCGGGGGTCGAAGGCATCCTGGCCGGGCACGCTGGACAGAGCCACGTCGGCCGCGTCGGGTTCAAAGCCTCCCATCACGTCTGGACCGTTGGATGTGGGCGTCATGAGAGGAGTGCAGGACGAAGAGGAGACAGAAGAACCGGGCGAGCCGCAGTCGTCGTTCATGCTCGATTGACTGCCTCCTGAAAGAGAGAGAATCGGTTGTTATTTTCTTATTAAACCTTTATATGAACCAGGAGATTCCATGTAGATACATTATGACTCACTGACCTCTCAGGTCCATCAGAAAGCAATAACACAGCATTTATCTACAAGTCAAAATAAGTAAAGTAAAAGAGCTGTAGAGCTGTTAGGCTGCAGTTACAGATCATTTCCACCAGATGGTGGAAGGGAGCTACTTTCTGCTCTGAGAAACGAATAAATGTTTTTCTCCCTACTTTCAAGTGTGAATTCTACAGCTCAATGTCTTTCCAACTATCTGTTTCAGGTGCTGGATTTCTGTGTGAGCGTGCGTTTCACTTCAATATGAATCAATTATCATGGATAAATTGAACTCAAATGGGAACTTTACATATGCAAGAGCACTTTTCTCAACTTATCTTGTGTATATTATTATCAACATGCCCGGACTCCTATAAGGCTGGTTTTGACCGTTTTCTTGAAAGTTTCTAAAACTGTTATACAACCGTCACCCCACCCCTTGAAATCAGTTCCCTGTGTTCTAGAAAGCTCACTCACCCCCTTTAGGGCCTAATGTACATAACACCTTGACATTCCTATCATCAAGACTCCAAACAGCCTTTTCCTCTTCCTATTCCTCCTTTAAGACATCACAATCAGAACACAGCCTACACTACACCCACATCGGGTTAAGTCAATGGTCAGGTGTCTGAAAGAAATCAGATCATTACAAATACATTCTCCTGTCTTGCCTCATAATTTGTGTTACACAGTAACGACTATGTAACAAACACATCATCCAACCCACAATATCAATGTTGGCTTCATCAATGCTTCTTCTACATAAATATCCGATTTGTCTTGATAAATGTGAATGTGTTGTATTTAACTCATGTCTAAACGTCTAAAGTGTATTATTGTGACATGTGACATTGGAATACAACTGAAATGCAGCTCAAAAACACCCAGTTTATGAAGGGTTAAATACAATGGCTACTGACATTCCCTATCTGCTGTACAGCACCATATCTTAATCATTTCTATCTCTGTAAATCTCTCTCTTCTGCATTCAAACATTCCATTTGAACTTCAGTATCAGCAGGCAATGGGAACCTCTTCCTCCCCCCCTCCCTCCCTCGCTCTCCCTCACTCTCCCTCCCACCCTCGCGTGCCTCTCCGCTCCTCCCAGTCCTCCGCTTGGCCCTGCCTCTCGTTCTCTTGCTCCAGTGCTCACAGCCTCGGCACGTGAAGGGACGCTGCACGTGCACATTGCTGTAGCGTGTGAGGTGGGGAGAGATTTAAAGACACGCGATCACAAACACTCACTACACACACCTACTTCCTCTCCCTCCCCCCTCCTTATCTCTGTCGCGATCTCCCTATGTACAGTAAGACCTTAGTGTTCAGTAAATGGCTGGTTGGACCTGAATTGAACATAAAACCGACCAAATCAAACCCCTTTGTCAGAGCTGTGAGATTCATTTGTTAAATGTCTCCTCTGTCTCTCAGGCAGCCTAAATGTTAAACCTAGCTCAGTGTGAAGGGTACTTTGTAGCCTACAGGAAATTCCTGTCATTGCTTTCTCAACCCCTCCTTGTTGTTCCCTCTCTGTCAAGTTAACTCAGCGTTAAGGGATTCCATTTGGCTTCACAGAAAATGATGCTTGGTCACCGTAGGAGAGGAGTTCAATATGAGGACTGAGGACAACTTAAAGAGCTGAATCACATGAAGACTCTGTGCAGACTCTGCTACAGCCTTCTCTCTAATGACATGTCCGTCCTGTATTGATACAGGGTCACCATGGTGTCTGCCATGTCAATGATCCTCCATTTTAGTCCTTCATCTAGTTGCCACTTCACAAGGCCAAAACAACATGGCACCATAATCCTTGCTTCATTTGGCCAAACTGGACCACCGAATACATTGTCGATACCATGTAAACAACGATACACTGCGATACATTCACCAACCACCCCTACAATCCCTTTCCATAGAATCACCATAAACCATCTCAATCTCCACCCCTCTCCACATTTTCTTTTTGAAGATGTGTACAATAAACATATGTACACTGTTCCGTATTGTATTCCATGGGATAAAATCCCTGCATGTTGCCCTCCCCTCCTCCGACACCCGGTTCGGGTAATATAGTCAAGTCCTCCCTGCATGTTGCCCTCCCCTCCTCCGACACCCGGTTCGGGTAACTCACCATAGTCAAGTCCTCCCTGCATGTTGGACTGGGCCACCTCCAGGCCGATGAGCGACGGGGAAGATGAGGATGACGAGGAGGAGGCTGAAGAGCAGGGTGGGGGCGATGAGGGGGGGCACTGGGAACTCTGATTGGGCACCGCCGACTGGGAACTCTGGGACGGGATCTGGGCTGTACTGGAACTGTTTTGGCCGTGGACACCGCCCATGCCGTTCTCTGTGAGGAATTCCTCCAGGTCCATGTACTGCAGCTGGAAGAGGCCTCCTTCCACTGGCAGGGTCCTCTCCCACAGGAGGGGTCCCAGGAACGCAGACTGGTTAAATCCTCCACCTGATCCTCCACCTCCTCCGCTGCCACAGCCGTTACTGTTACTGCTGCTCACCCCGCTGCTGCCGGTACGCATGTTGCAGCCGCCGTTCCCACCACCCAAGGAGTCCTCATCCATGTCTGTGATGGTTCTGTCTTTGTCTGTGATGGTGGAAGAGAGACAAAATGGAGGTTATTGGTTAGTAACGGATGGACATGGGTTGGAACTCTCAAGAGTTGTTGTTGTCGCATCAAATGTTTGACCCTTGGTGCTGTCAGAGGTGGTTTTGGGATTATACATATTTTTTTAAGTGTTATGGTATCCCACTAGATACACTCCCTCAAGTCTGGTTCCTCACAAGGTTTCTTCCATCTACACTCTTTGCTTTTTAGTTTAGGGGGTGTCACGTGTGCTCCCTCTCCGGCCTCTAGGTTACCAGGCTGCTCGTTCTGGCGCACACCTGTCATCATCGTTACACTCACCTGGACTCTATCACTTCCCTGATTACCTTCCCTATATATGTCACTCCCTTTGGTTCCTTCCCCAGGCGTTATTGTTTCTGTTCTGACTTTGTTTAATGTCGGTGCGCTGTTTGTGCTTCTTGTTTTGTTCATTTATTTATTAAATGTATTCACTCCCTGAACTTGCTTCCCGACTCTCAGAGCACATCGGGGGTTCTTAGGGTCATATGACAGGATACAATTATCTTATGTCCAAAGCTGTAGGTGTTCTTGTAAACCTATTTAATTTAATTCAATGAGACAAGAGGGTGCTATGGCCCAAGCCTCATAGCTGTTGAGGTCCAGAGGCACAATTATCCTATAGACGCCTCAACTCTACAGAGACTGAGAGACAGATGATATCTGTGGAATGATGTGACAGTTGGATGCATCAGCTGCACTGCTATGCGCACAAACACAACTGAATGCTTCAGTCAGACCGTAACAGATGGTCATGCACGAAACTGCACAACAATCAAAATCAATACGATTTTTACTACATGTATGCATGTCTATGTCTATATTTGGTGAGACAAATGAATTTGTGAATATAGGCATCCATACCACAGGCCTCGCTGGTACTGTTTAGCAGGTCAGATATTATACCAAAAGATGTCATCTTAATCTGCATGCTAATCTAAAACTATGCCAGGGGATTGGAGGAGCGGGGATTATAATCCATATGAGAACATCATGCTCAGCTCATAGCAGAGTGCAACGTGGGATGGCACCATCATTCTAATGGACATTTGGGGGTCATAATTGGACAGTGAGTGACCTTTATGTTTGGATAAAAGTGTTTGTTATGCCTAACGACCATGTAATAATGTGTTACAGAGATAATGGCATATTGGTTTCCTTACCCTGTAAACTGTCTATGGATAAGGTATGACAGTAGTTCATGCTTTGGTTTAGTTTCCCTGGCACAGTTTCCACATGCTAACGTTTTAGCATTTGTGGCACAAATCCTATTCAAGTCATGGGACCGATATTAGCATGTCCAAATCATCCGAATGTATCTAAAGTTGATTGTGAAGCTCAACAAAGTCACTTATAGATGATTTGAACATGATTACTATCCCATCATTTCCTTTCTGGTTTACTGCTCTTATACTATAGGAGTGGTTGGATTCAATTAACATTTTCCAAAGAGCATTTGATCCTACACTCTTAGAAACAAGGGTTCCAAAAATGTTATTTGGCTGTCCCCATAGGAGAACCCATTTTGGTTCCAGGTAGAACCCTTGTTGGTTGCAGGTAGAACCCTGTTGGGTTCCATGCAGAACCCTCTACATTGAACCCAAAAGGGTTCTACCTGGAACCAAAAATAGTTATTCAAAGGATTCTCCTATGGCGACAGCCGAAGTACCCTTTTAGGTTCTAGATAGCACCTTTTTTTCTAAGAGTGTAAGTTCTGTTCTGAGACAAAGTTTCCCTATTGTGGTCCTGCCCTGTATTAGCAGAAGTAAAAATACAAACTGACCATGAATCAGTTCTAAATGACAACTTCCACCACCATGTATATCCTATGGTGTGTGTTGGTTGCAGAATGTCAATCATTTATCATTATTCAGAGCTGAGTTCTGTATTGAAGACCCACACCAGTATACCTCCTCTGTTTTGTTTCCAAACAACAAGTCAGACAGTGGTGCATGTGTCATGCCAGGTGCGTGTGACAATGGCAGGGCCAGATATTAAGTTATGCAGGTGAGCACAGCTGTCTTCACTGTACTGTACTCAATTGAGTCAGGCAGACAATGGAGACTGGTAGATAGGATTTCAATTAATGTCAGTTACAAAATATGCTAAATAACAGAAAAACAACATAGGCATGCAGTGTCTGTTAGCATAAGTGCAACAAACTCCATCAGCAACATTGTTGCACTGTACAGCCTTCAGTGGTAACAGCATGATAACAATGTAACAATCAAATGAAATCAAAGTTATCTTCTCACCTTTAACGTCGCAGCAGTCTTTGAGACTTGCACGGTCTCCCTTCATCGGATGCTGCAGGAGGGACTTCAAACTAGCCATGGAGCTGAGGTGTCCACCGCTGATGGAGCCACCAGACTGGTTGCAATTCCCGAACTGCGGGCTAGCGCCGGCTGGGAGGTCCGGGGTCAGGAGCTGGGTGAGCTGCCTGGACATAGTTTGCCGGACCTGGTTGTTGTTTAGGATCCTGGGGCGCAGGCGGAGTCGAAATGACTGGCAGATTGATCACCGCTATTCAATTAACGAGAATATTGAATTAACATTTATTATAGTTGGAATTGGGTACAAACCAGGTGCAATGAATAGTCTATTTGAAATGACATTACAAACTTGTTGAAATAATATAAAACGCATATGTGAGTGCATATCTCGACAATATATGAGAACATTTAAGTATGATTCCCAGGCTCAGCATATACCAGTGTAGCCTAATAATAACAAGCAAGAGTTGCAAAACATGTCCCTTTATTTGTTTAGAATCTCAATAAGCATGTTCTTACCTTTCCCTCTATTTAGGCTATGAAGTGTTCTTAGATCCACTGTTGTATCATTATAATAGACAGTATTCCAGTAGATATGGTGCAACACTATATTAATTTAAATCCCCGGTGCAGATCAAGATGTTATTCTCCAATAGAGACCAGTTGTAAACGTCAAACTAATGACTGGTGCCCATGGTCAATTCAAAGGTGGACAAAATAAAATCCGAGCTGGAGATCAATAAGTCGAAAAATATCCTGAGTTGATCAACACCCCAAAAAAATGACGATTCAAATATGATCAAAATGAAACTCGAAGCAAGGAAAAAGAATGTCCTGCTCCAAAATGCCAAATGAACAAATAATGAAGAGCGAAAAGCGGAGAAGGCTCTGAGTGCGCGCGCTATTTGTCCGGTGACAAGCTATATGACTTTTTTCTATAAGCTTTCCTGTCGCTCTATCGTTCATCCGGGAGGGGGGGTCCTCTTTCCCCCCGCGTACGTTGTGTAGCCAATGTACTGAAGCACGGGCTTGGATTTGGGCTGCGCGACGGCTGTCCTCTCAGCTGGAACGAACACGGGCAGTTCACGTGACGTCACAACTCATAGGGCAAGGCGCGAGAGAAGGCATGATTGGCTTATTTGTTCAATATGCATGACACAAACACACAACCCCCCTCGTGCCACACCTCGAGGGGGCACGCCAAGCACTTGTTGTTTGTATGCTCATGGACAGACGGACGAAAACAAATGGGACAGTTATCAATCACCCGCCACCGTTATCATCATGACTTTGAATTAAAGTCTTTAAATGACACTAGCAACTGAGGGGACCTTGAGACATATCCTCTATAGAACGTTCATCTAGGCATAAAGAGTATTGCACAAATAGAGTGCCAATATGATTATTTCATTATAATGGCAATGGGCCTCGCACCATTCTATGAGAAAGCAACTGAGTGTAGACTACAGTTTTCCCAGTACGCTTGTAATCCAGAGAAAACGTGAGTGGCTGCCGGGTTTTCAGGCGAAAGGAACACAGCGGCACGTTGCTTCCTAAAAGCAGAATAGCTGTTATAGCGCACATGGCCCAGTCACGAGGAGGTGCAACCCTTATGCATGTTGCTCTAGCTTCGATTGGTTGGAGAAAATAATGTATCCTCCCCTAGTGAGCGCTTATTGGAAAGAACTAGGCCACCCGCCCCGCCCTACGGATTCCCCCCATGCTACGGCCGCGTGAGACCGATTCAAAGCAGAACAGCGCGAGGTGTTTGCAGTACTGTATTTTAACCCACAGCCAAAGAGCCACAGGAAATTGTTTCCTTTATTTTACTGCTAGTCGGACATCGGAAAAACAATATTTAGAGAGATCCCAGGAACAATATACATCCTTATGAGGATATTACTGTGTGTATTACTCACTTGTTTTCTTTACAAATAGGCGTATGCCAACAGTATGAGTATAATTAATGGGGGAACAATTGATACATTGATTGATGATAAACTATCATACATGTGTGTTTACTTCAGAAGTATTCTGCAAAACTAACCTTGCATGCCTTTATGCCTGACCTATTCACGATTATTAATCGGTTAGTACAATTTGAGAAGGTTTGAGAGAGCATAGAACAGGCCTACAGAAGAGGGAGTTAGAATATAGAAAGAACTGACAATGACATTCATATTTTCAAATTTCTATTTTTATTTTAAATCATAATCAATTTTGCTTTAAGCTATAGTAGGCTATATATTTTGTCTGTATACGCTTGTTATTGTGGCAGCACCATCTCACCAGGTCAAATTCCTGTTACATGTAATTGTACATAGGAACAAAGGTGACTCTGATTTGATAGGTAGGCTATAATATGCTTCTTCGGCTTTAGGCCTACATGACATGTGGAGAATGCACTAACACATGAACAGACCATGGTATCTAGAAATTAAAATGATAGTTAGCATTTCATGTTTATTTTTGTATTTAGACATTAATTATTGATGTTTAGTAGTATTTGGTGTTGAAACAGAGGGAATAAGCATAATAAAGTGAAATGTGCATATCCCTCTATAGCAGTTAGCGGGACAGGGCTGCTGCCACGTAAAACATACTCAAGTCACACCAGAACAACAGACCACAGCTGTCATATTTCATTAAGGTGAACTCTAATACTGTAGTCTACATTACAATAGCCTATATTCACACAAACTAACAGAACTAGGTCAGCAGGGCAGCCATAACTGCCTTGCAATTCTGGATGTAGACTATGTGTTTGTATGTATGCATTTATTTTGATGTTCTATCTGTGTCATACACAAATAGATTTATCTCACACTCGCATGCAAGCATGAGTCTGCAAACACACACACACACACACACACACATTTGTACACACTCGGTCACTCAGTCACTCAGTCACTAACATGCATGCACGGCTCAGACACGCGCACTCACTGACACACACGGCTCAGACATGGACACTGCACGTTCCGACTCTTGAATCCACCCCCTATCGGTGTAAAATCCATGTGACTGCCACACTCTACCACATAAGGGGCAGAGTAGAGTGAGCAGAAATGAGGTGCCTAATGCCATCTAGTGGATTTAACATAATACTGTAGGCTGTAGATGTCCATTATTTATTTATTTTGGGTGGTTGTGAGTTGTGGCCATTTCAAATTGGTGTCATGGAAAGCAAAGCAAAAAAAAATAGCATTTCTGGTCGAATATACAACAGTAATTGGATTGACCTGCAAATAAGTTGGATAACCCTAGTTGTGCTAAGTTGAAATGTATTTGTATATCCATGAAGACATCCTGAAATCCATCAGGCCCACACAGCTATTTAATTATATCTAGGACAAAACTATTATACTGATTTTGGTATTTGTAACATTTTTCTCATTATAGAGTCAATACCCACATGATTAGTTATCTGTAAGTATCCAGTTCTTCATCATTAGCCTTACATGATACATGGAGGAAAAGCACAGCGGAGAACACTTATGTTTTATTCAATGCTGAAGTATAATCAACAACGATCTTTGTTTTAAGTAAATAAAGGGATAGAAATGTACTTAGAACTATTCTTTTTCTTTAGAAGATAAAACAAGGCTTGACAGGGTTATGAACATGACTGCAACTCAGCAAAAAATAAGAGAAGAGGACAGGATCAAATCCAGGTTTGGCAGGTAGACAGATGGAGTTAAACACACATTAATACATGGAATCAGAACTGTTTTTGCTACTATGAAGGAGCAGTAAAAGCTAAATAAAGTACTTTGTGAAAAGAGAAACAGCAGTGATAAGATATGAACACAATATATGTTACAGTGAGCTTTTGTCATCCTGTCTTGATCTCAATATCTTGGTATAAAAGCTACAATTGTTTCCACAGGCATGAAAATTAAATAAAGTGATCATGATTAGCAAGGCTTATTGTAAGATACACTTTTTTGTCTGGAAGTGGTATTCACTTCAATCTATTAAGATTCTCAAATGTATTTTTAAAGACATGATTAAATCACTGGGGACATTTTTCAGGACTTTGTTAACTTACGCTTAAAACACGTCCTTTTTGGATGTACTGAATAAATCATCACATAGTGAGTTCACAACCTCCGCAACAAACTGACCAAAAAACACACATGCACCGACAGACAGACTGCCTCTCTACCAACCAGAAGTCTGTGTCCCACCCTCTCCCTACTCCTACTAAATGCACTTTTTACATAAAAATCCCCAAAAGGGCTCTAGGTGAACATCAACAAGACATAGTACACAGCAGAGACAGAGTTATCATACAGCTAGGGGTATAGAAGGGATGCTAGTAAGGCTGAGGGGGTAGAGTTAAATTAGCAGGTCAAATCACCTAAACATGTCTAATAACTGCACAGTGTCAGCCAAGCATAGTGTCAATGCACTTAAGGGTTAAAGATCATATGAAAACAGTAATGTCTTTCAACATCCTCCCATTCAGTTTGGATGGAGGAATTCCAGGTGAACCTTGGTTGATCTACAGTAGTTCATGTTGTTAAAACAGTCGTTCTAACAGTCAGTGAGTTGAGTTGATGAGGTCCAGACAGACACCAGACCAATTCAACCCCCCCCCCATCCCAAAGGCTTTTGTTTTTTAAAGTCCATCTTCTTCTATGTATAGTCCAAAACTGATAACCATTTCCTATCAGTGAAAATCTAAACGCCACTACTTTAGAAGTCAGCAAGCTCAGTATCTGTACTCTGTAAGCAGGGAGTGCGACATCTCCCCCTGCTCCTCTCTGCTCTTCCTCTCCCCCGCCCTCTTGGACGACTTCAGGCTGATAGCGCCACCTCGTGGCAGTCCCTTGGCCCTATGTCGGCAGGTCACCTTGTGCCTGCGGAGGAGGGGGGCGTTCCAGAAGCGAGCAGAGCAGCGTCTGCAGGAGAAGGACCCCCGGGCCCGATGAGTCGCCCGGTGGATGAAGGCTTCCAGAAGCCTGTGAGACTGCTTCCCACACACACCGCAGCACAGACGCTCCTGGGGGGACAGGACTCTCTGAGTGTGTTTAGCTGCCCTGTGGGCTAGCAGGCCGGCCTGGCGGGCGAACATGGCGTGGGGACAGATGGAGCAGGCAAAACGTTTCACTGGGACTTTGAGAGATGACAGGATTTGAATCTTCATCCCTCTTGTTGTGACCAGCTCATATCCTCCCCCTCCCGCCTCCCCCCCTCGTCTAATCTTCAACAACAGCTTTTTCTTCCTCAGCTGTTTTTGGAAAACAGACCTCCTCTTCCTCTGGTCTTTCCTCCCCTCGTCTCTGACGAAGCCTGAGGACTCCCCCCACATGTCCCCCCTTCTCTCCCTCCTGTCGGACTTTCTCTTCTTCTTGTGCCTCCTCATGTCATCGTGTGATTGGATGTTCCTGTGGTGTTGTTGCTGGGACTGTGGCTCTGAACGGTGGTAGTGATGTGAAGAATGGTGGTGGTGGTGGTGGTGGTGGTGATGGTGGTCGGATGGAAGCTCTGTGAGGGGCTGGAATGGAGCTGTGGTGTGAAGGGTGTGACTACTGGACCCAGCTGGGTAAATGTGCTCCCCTTTCACCCTTGCTGGGGAATGCTGGTGCTGAGGGGGCATGATTGTGGAGTTGGGTGGCAGGGGCTGAGAGTAGGGAGGGACGCTGGAGGCCGAGGAGTGGGCCGTACCAGCATCATAGAAAAGGGGGGAGTAGCCAGCTGGGGCCTGAGGTGGCTGTTGTTGATGACTATGGGTGACAACACTGTGACTCTGCTGCCCCCCGTGGCCCTCAGTGGAAGGTGCCATTTGAAGGAGGGCGTTGGTGGCTGCCTCGCTCTCTGACGCAGTCCCACTCACTCCACCACCAGCTGCACTGTTTACGCCTGACCCACTGGCGTCCCCTTGTGCGTTGTCAGGGCCGGTGCGGGCCAGGCCGTGCTGTGACAGCCTGTGTCGAGTAAGGCTGTTGGAGTAGGCAAAGGCCTTCCCACACACCTCGCAGCTGAACAGCTTCTCACCTCCGTTCTCATGGACCGTCTGGTGATGAGCCGTCAGGTGGAAGTGATGGCGGAAAGACTTCCAGCATATGGCACAGGTGTAGAGCCTGGGCGGGGGCTGACTGTTGGAGCCTTGAGGTTTGACATCTTGGGGGTATGAATAATAGGAGGAGCTGTTTCCTTGGTTCTGTTCCCTGTCTTGGCCCATCCCACATGACGGGTTTGTGTTGAAGTTGTTGAGGTTCTCCCCTCCTGGTGTTGTGGGAATCTCTTCCAGCTCCCCTTTCTGATGGAGCTTCCCGTGCCTCTTGAGGCTCTGGGAGTAGCCAAACTCTTTCCCACACAGGCTGCATTTGTAGTTCTTCTCCCCAGAGTGAACGGTGTGGTGCTTGGTGAGGTGGAAGGCCTCTCTGAAGTGCTTCCCACATGTACTGCAGCGGTGGGGCTTCTCCCCAGTATGGACACGGTCGTGCCTACGCAGGGTCTCGCGGCGTGCAAACCCCCTGCCACAAACACTGCACAGATATGGCCGCGGGATGTTGCTCGACTCTCTGGGAGCTCTGGGGGTGTACTGCCTGCGCTTAGGGGGAGCGTTGGGGTCTTTGGGCTTTCTGGGTTTCCGGGGACGTTTTGGTTTGGCAGCAGGGTTCTGTGGATCATTCCCCTGCTGTTGGTTGTGGTTCATATTACCACTCATACCATCCTGGTTCGCTGCTCCTCTATAGGTCTTATCCATCCCAGATGTTGATGAAGGGGACCCCAAGGGGCCTAAGTCCAGCCCCCCCAACAGCCCTCCGATGATATCCCTCCTATCGTCGCCTCTGTTCCCACTGTTCATATCACAGTTGGCGGCAGCTGCGGCGGCGATGGCTGAGATGGCATTGTTGACAGAGCTGGTGACGTCGTCTTCAGAGTCATCCAGGAGAGAGGACAGGGGGAGGTGCTGTTGGTGGTGATGTTGGGTTTGACTCTGAGGGTGGGGGTGCAGCGTCGGGGCCAATGGAGCCTTCCTCAGCGCCGGGCCCGCCATCCCACTGCCACAGGGGGAGGCTCCAGAGTAACACGGAGACGGGTTACCTTGAGAACGGTGGTCGTCATGGTAGCCTGTGTAACGATTCCGAGAGTAATCAGTTGGGTATTTACCATCTGGCCTGTCCCTGCTGTTAGCATTCCCTCCCCTCTCTGACTGAAACAGACCACCATCACACCCTAGCCTTGACTTCTGACCTCCCTCACCTCCCATGATCACACCCTCTTCCTCGTCCTCAGTTTTCCCATAAATCACCCCTCTACCACCCTGGTAATCCCCACCTCCTCCACCTTCTCCTCCCCCCCTTCCTCCGCCCCCTCCTCCCATTCTGCCCTCCCCTACAGCTCCTTCCTTGCTGCTGCCCTGTGGTTTTGATGCCCTACCTGGCTTGCCGCATGTGCCAGAGGCAGCATGGTTGAGTAGAGAAGTGCTCTCACGGAAGCATCGACCGCAGGCTGGACAGCGGAAGGGCTTGTCCTGGTGAATCTTCTCGTGTCGCGTCAGCGACTCACGACGGTTGAAAGCCCGGGAGCAGATGCTGCAGCCATACGGGCGAGCCTCTGAGTGGATGACGCCATGTTGGAGGAGGTGCCCCTTCTTCTTGAAGTGCTTGCCACAATCTGAGCAATTGAAGGTCTTGTCAGGGCTGGGGCAGGAGGATGAGGCCTGGACTGAGTTGGATGATTGTTGGGAGGACAGCGAGTTAGATTGAGAGTTCAGATCCTGGGTGGAGTGTTCCTGGGTGGAGTGTGGGAGACTAGGGTCAGTTAGTGGTTGGATATGAGTCGGGTTTGGGTTAATGCTGGCATTATTGCTAGTACCTGCTGCCGTAGACTCATGCATACGCAGGTGCCTGCGAAGGCTGGAGAGGTGAGTGAAGGTTTTGCCACACTCACCACAGTTATAGAGGGGCTCAGTGTCAGCCTGTGTAGATGCAGATGGCATGGAGCCCATGTTATCAGGTTTGGATAGGTGAGAACCATTAGTAACCAGGACTGATGCTGCAGTGGAGGAGGGGCCAGAGGAAGAGGACGATGAGACAACTGATGATGATGATGATGAGGATGATGAAGAGGCAAGGAGGGATGGATCTCCTCCCAAACCTGACATGCCAACCCCTCCACCCCCCCCCCCAACCAGACCTGGGGAGGGGTCGTGGCCCAGCCCCCCTGCACTGCTGCTAGCACTGGGGTTCCCACTGCCGTGGCCGCTGCTGCTGTTACTGCCGCCATCTGACTTCCTCTGTGGCAGGTAGCCAGCCATCGCTTTCTTCCTCCTACTGCTGCTGCTTCCGCCCCCACTGCTGTCCCCCTTTCCGTCATCCTTGGAGAGGGACAGATGAAGCGGCAGGGGGAGCGGCAGGCCTGCTTCCTGCTGCATCAAAGAGGCCAGCTGGTTGGAAGAGAGCACTGGGATGCCCTGGAAGTCAAAACCACCCAGGGAGGAGGGCTGGGAGCCTGGGTGGAGGGTGGTGAGGGTGGGAGTGCGAGTGGGGTGGGACAGGGTATGGGGAGGCAGCTGCTGCTGCTGTGGAGGCTGCTGCTGCTGTGGCTGAGCGGTAGAGAGGGCATGCGAATGAGAGGAATGCAGAGCTGGAGGCGGAGCAAGGCCTGAGCTGGATCCCTCACTCTGACCTAAACCTATCCCCAGGTGGTTGTGGGTTCCCTGCTGAACCAGAAACTGCTCTAAGCTAGCGTTAGCAGGCACCCCAGATAGAAAGTACTGATTAGCAGCTAGCATGCAACTGAACTGCTGGTGAAGGCTCCGTGCATCAGACTGGGCCCCAACCAGCTGGTGTCCCAGAGAGGTGACTGCACTGCTACTGGGGGGATTGTTAGTTACCACTGAACTGGAGGGGGAGGGGGAAGAGGATGAAGGGCCAGGTGATGCTTGGGGGACAGAGAGGCCTGGATGCAGAGGGGGTGGTGGAGGGGGGGCAACTCCCAACCCCCCAGCACCCCCACCACTGCTACCCCCTGCAAAGTGCTCGAAGCGGCCGACCCCAGAATGCAGTTGCTCCTGTGCCAGAGCTGCCTCTGTCGGGTGGAAGGAACGCAGGAACTGTGGGTAGCCCGACACATGGCTTGAGCTGCTGCTACTCATCTTGCTTGACTTGGATCTTGAGCTTTGTGAGGACGAAGAAGGTTGTTGTTGTAGGGGGGGAGGAGGAGGGGCGCTCATTTTGGCGAAAATAGAGGCAGAATCGGAAAAGGCGTTGCTTCTGGCCCCTTGGAGGGACCCAAGGCCTAGCCCAGACAGGAGAGCTCCTGAGGTCTCGGCCTGCTGTTGTTGTTGCTGCTGGAGCTGGTGCTGGTGAAGCTGCACCTGCTGCTGATGCTGTAGCTGTCGTTCTAACCCAAGGCCTTTGAACTGATGGGCCTGGTGTCCGCTTAACATCTCTATTATGTCCAAATTGTATTTTCCAAATTGGAACATCTCCCACTCACTGGCACATGGGGGTGCAGGAGCCACACCTCCAGCGCCAGGAGCAGCGACAATGATCCCACCACTGCCGCCAACAGACGAGCTTCGGGCCGAGGGATCCTGCAGTGCCACTATTTGACCTGGAACTGCCTGAGTCGCCTCGGCTCGATCCCAAACTCCGCCCAATAACACTGCCGGTCCCCCCTGTTCGCGCACTTCGGCTGCTGCTACTTCCGCCCGATCGCCCACTGCCCCCACTCTCCATCCAACAGGAGAGGGAGCAAGTGTGTGGGGAATGGGATAATATAGTGTAAAGTGTGGGGCGGGGGGGGGTATTTTTTCTCAAACGCGAACAGTTCTTACAGGTCTTTTCAATGGGGATACCGTATTCTCTTTTTTATCTTGATGGGTTGGTGCCATTTTATTTAGTCTTAAACACTATGTACAGTTTCATGGGGAGGCCTTGTTTTGGTGTGCAATTGTTGTGGGTCTGTTGTTGGTTGTTGGTCTCTTGGTGTTTTATGGCACAGAACAATCTTTATTAGAGAGCTGTTCAGTCAACAGCTGTTGGTTGGCTGTTTCAGTTAGTGTTTTCATCCATATCATCGTTTCCCTTCATCCACGTCAGTTTATTCCCTCATTCTCTGGGAAGAGATGTTGTTTTCTTCTCCTCACTGAAAAACAGAGACTACATTAGTCAAAATACACATTTCTGTTTGATAAAAACTGTTAAATTGAACAGCTGACATTTGTAAATACACCAACATTTGTACCATTATGATACACCAAAGTATGCATGATAAAATACAATTTTCTTTAGCTTAAAATAAATCACACACAACAAAAAGGTATATATATATATATATATATATATATATATATATATATATATATATATATATATATATATATACACATATATATTTTTTTTAAATAATATTTTTTTTTAATTATTGAAAAGGGATAAAGTAGGTGATGGAAATGCAATCACGAACCTTGAACATCACATTGATAGATGCCACAAAACAAATTACACATGGTTTTGTTAATAATGTGTATATTTCTGTTGTATTATCCAGGGCGCATTTGAAAAATAAAACTAGTTCTCAATATGTCGTACCTGTTAAAATAAAGGTTAAATAAAATAAAATAAAACTTAGTAATGACATATTTTTTTAAATGTCAGTCTTACTAAAATTAATAGTTTTCCAAATGTAAGTATAGTATGCTGAATGACTATTTTATTACTACTGTTATTATAATGTATTTATTGTTTATTACAAGGGTATTACTACTGCATATAGTTTCGTATGAACTGAGCACTGTCACACTTTTTAAGTCCCCCTAACTGTAAATAAAACACGTTAATTATTATGAATTATTATTGCATGTTCATAAGACGTCGGCGAAATATTGATCACGTTATGAAAAATCTTACCTTTGAATTTTGACAGATGTCAATGAGTCAAAATATGTGTTCCCCCGACAGCGGAGGGAGATGGATTTTATTTCACAATCGCATCTGTTTGATTGCCTTTCACATTATGTAGATGACCGATCCTGTGGAGGACAGAAATTCAGACTCAGCAACTGTAATTGTTGCAAGATTTGCATAATTGCACAATACTAGCTACGGGAAATACTAACTTTGGGTTGCACATTGCATTGACAAACATTGGGGGTTTTGCAAAGACGCGCTTACATGCAAAACTGACAGCTTTTGGTATAACATTCTGCTATTTAGCTAGGAGATATCGCATATGCAACCCATAAAAATACACAACACACACGGCTTGCTATCTATAGCATAAAAAAATATGCATTCAAAAGCCAATGAATGCGTCTTGCCAGAATGAAATACGAAATTGCTTATTTACCTACACATCCAAGTACAAGTTCAGGATGCGGCCTGTCACGCCTTCCTACCATCTAGCTATCATTCGCTTAGCTCTCCATTTCTGCGTACTTTTTTTCGACTCGTTAGCCATAGCCATGTTTACTGATGCTGAGCTAGGTGAATGCTCGGCTCCCTTTCGCTCGAAATACTCAGTATTTGAGGCTGCAACCTTTTCCTCGCCATTTGACAGCATCAATCCCCATTGGTAATGATGAGTTGGTGATGTTTTTGTCGGCTTAAATGTTTTGGACGGTCGGTTATAATTTGGGGGTAAAGGGAATGACGTGTGCTCACTTAACATTGGTCCTTTCCGGCCCGTGAAATATTTCCGGGTAGCATAACCTGTGGTTCAGTAGTTGTTTTGGATAGCAAGCATGCTATCTATAGCTAACTGATATTTTGCATTGAATTATTCTTATTTCCATTTGGTAAAGATTTTTCATGGTAAATTATGTCAAGTCGTCACCCGTTTAGGTATCCGAATGACAAATAATGTGATAAGAATCCGTCAGAAATAGATTCCGACTCTGCGGGAGGTTGAAGCCATTTTAACTGGCTTCATGCTGCAGCTGGGCTTGGCATTCACCAACCAGACCTATTAAAATGGCTGCCGTGTATTTGCTAACTTGCATTTCATTGTCATTCATATAAAACGTTTTAAAAATGCCTAGATGTTTGGACATGCGATGTATGGTTGTCAATCTGGCACATGCGGGGTGACAAGCTTTGTCATGCAAATGTGTTGTTTCATTGAAATGGTAATGTATCCCTGGATCAGGGGTAACTCCTGAAGGCTACTGGTGCAGGCTTTTGCTCCAAACCCGTGGTAACATACCTGATTCAGTTAATTAAGGTCCTGGGGAACAGTTATTAGCCCATATTAGCTAGTAATTTAGTTGTAGCCTACTGTAGATTTAGGAACAACTTTCTACAGAATGTCTTAACATTTATTCAATCTTACCTGTCAGTAAAGTCACCACATATTTATATGTACATACTCGTATTCATTCCTTTACTCTTGTGTGTATAAGGTAGTTGTTGTGAATTTGTTAGATTACTTGTTAGATACTACTGCATGGTCAGAACTAGAAGCACAAGCATTTCGCTACACTCGCATTAACATCTGCTAACCATGTGTATGTGACAAATAAAATTTGATTTGATTTGATATGAGAACAGTTGAGTAGGATGGCTAGTTTATCACTCCCAATATCATGCAATTTCCTCAGTATTGAGTAAGACCCTGATGAAAAAAACAAGTCTGACAACCTTTTCCACCAACTTTATTTTACAAATGTAGTGTTCGATCACTGCTGTATCCAAGGGGATCAAAATGCTTTGGAGAAATTAAAAGTAGGCCTTTATATATTCAAATTAATAATAGTCATGAAAACATTCATGAAGTTCACTTGTAAATATCATCCCATACAAATCTATATAATCTCATACAAATCTAGATTTAGATTTATCCTTCCTCGTTCTACATAGGTTTAAATGAATTCATGATGGTGTCGAAACATACACCTATTCATTCATCTCTTTGTGTCTTATTTTATTCACCATCTATTACATGTGTTATTTGTCATTACTCATCAAAAATATCCCTGTTGCCACATAATAGGCTATATAGAAATATGTTAAATGTTAAGCATTTGGGTGGTCACTGTACATTCCACTAAATACTCACATATCATTTGTTGAAGCCTCAAATTAATGTGTTATAGAAGAGAGCCACAACCCATTAGAATATTCTGATTGTACTAGCTATACAAAATACAATATACTTACACAAAAAAAGGTTTACCATTTACAAAATAATGGCAGAAGTGTATGTAATGACTGTTTCAATGGTTATGGCTTGTGGCGATAGTACAGACATTGCTACAGACTTTCTGTGACTAATACAAATCTAAAACTAGGTTAGCTGTCCTAATTCCCTGAAAAAAGACACTGTTACTGAACATTCAGGTAGTTACTGTTATACCCTTTTTACCTACCTGTGTTTAAACATTAATGTAAACACATACATTGTGACATCATGTGTTGTTAACCCTTTGGGTTTTATTGGGTTAGGCTGTGGTATTAGCAAGTGTTTCAATTTGGTCCCAGACCCAGAACTTTTCCCTCCCTAGTCCCTATCAATATTGTATGACCTTGTGAACGGTGAGTGTAATGATTCCACCCCAACACGTGGAACCAACACAACTTTTGCTAATACCTATGCAATATTTTCAAATAGTCTAGATAGAAGGCTCCATCTAGGGAAAGGGACTAGGGATAGGTTTGTAATTGGGCCATTGTCTCAAAACATACTGTAATAAAACCCTGTATTCAGGCATATTGCCAATGCATTACCAAGGCATGGAGTTGACATGCATCAAGATTAGACAGTGTTAGTTTGAATCCCCATTTGTGTTCAGATGTAACAAAAACAAACAAAATGTCATGAGAAAGATAGATATCTAAAAACATGTAAACACTTAAAATCTCACTAAGAAAAATAACACCAACATCATAACTATAAGATAACCATTAATTATAACAACAATTATAATAATCGTTAATAATAACACTTGTCGTAATCATGACAATAACCGACATGGACTACCCAGTGAACACCGTCTGACGCCGACGTCCATGGATGTCTAAAAGATGCCATTGTGGTCACTGGGTAAGTTACCATTGTGTATAGGAAGATTGTCAAAAGAAAATCTGTATCAACATGTCAGTCATTTAATCTCCTGAATTATGTCAGATTTTTTTCTTCTGTCCATTTTTAAGCAATATGAGACACGTTGTATACTGTAGATGATATATATATATACAGTTATACTCTCTTAGTCGAATACAAGTCGGTTAATTTTCTTAAGTCCCTTAAGTTTATCAAACACAGCCTCGTGCATCACCAGTGACTGAATGTCCTTTTTTGCTGAATGTAAACCACAAAGACGTGATACAAAGTATGTCTGTCTTTATCTGGTGCAAATATCAGGATTGTGCAAAAACGTTTCTGTCTTAGTGTTTCCCTCTTTGAGCTGGGCTGGAAAAAAACTGCTCATGTTTTTTTACAAGTTTAACTCCAGATATCTACAGAACATTAGTACTCACACGTCAGTGACAATATCAACACCAAAAATTAAGTGAAAGCATTAATATGCTGTATTATATGGTCCAAAGCCACACATGTAGGATAGGATAGCCCTTAATATTAAGCATTATTATTGATATTATGACATTTCTACCTAATAGAGAACGGTTGGAGTGTGTTACTACGAAAGAGCAAGGTCCTCTTCTGATGAAGGGCATCCTAGCCACCCAAGTCTCTTCTGAGTCTCACCCTCATATCTGACTGCTTGATCATTGGAGTCATCCTACAGTATGCATTATAGTCCACTGCCTTGTTACAGTCAATTCCCTAGACACATACACTTTGGCTTGCTCTGAAGCCAATAATTTGTCTTGTCCTGTAGAAATGTTGGCTTGTGTCAGTTCTCCTCTGGTGAGAATAATAAAATGGTGATTGTCAGACATGCTTTCTCTGTGGTATTTTATTTGTATCCCAATGCATGGCTTTGAAGGTCAGTCGTATTATGAAGTGCAACACCTGCATCATACTGTACTTTTTGTGCTCTTTGAAGGAAAATACCCTGTAGTTGCAGTAGCTAATCATCCTATTGGTAGGCTGACCAACTCAGAAGTTCCTCGTCAAACAAAGTGACTCATGGCTCAATCAGATTTGCTTGTCCTGATGAAGACAGGTGGGTCACAGGGGAGCTCCAGGTAGAAGTTGCACTTAGGCACAGATTTAGGATGAGCTCAACCTCCCCAAATGCTGAGCATAACTATTAGGCGGTGGTGGGATGCAAAACGGACTTCAGATCAGTTACTGGGGGCAACTAGAGAATGTATGGAAGCAATTTTCCCAAGGTCACTCATTCATTCACACAAGAAGCAACTATTGACAGCTCTGTTTTCCTGCGTCAGAATGAGGCGGGCTCACTCACACCGCTACACGGATTTAAAACCCAACATCATCCGACATTCCACATCATAGGTCATGAAGATCATCAGTTCAATGCTCCATGAGGAAAATAGCATCCTTTGATACAAGTGTATCCTGTTTTTCTATGGAACACTGAAGTACACAGTCTGTCCGTACACCACCCTTATCTCTCTCATACTTAGATGTATTATCTTGGTCCCTCCTTTCTAATATGGCTCAAAAGTTTATTTATTCTGTAAAACATTTGATATAAAACACAAGGTTATGCATGAACAAACCAGTTTCTTAACTAAGTCCTAGCTATCTAATTTCTCCCACGTTTGTTATTTTTCAGTTATTCATGGCATCAGTGTATGGCAATATGGCACATTTAGATATGAAATATGGCTGATGTATCACATATATAAAAATGGCAGGATTATTCCGTTCCTCTACCATTTTGACCTCTAAGCAAGTCCTTCATCTTCCTATATGTACAGATTGATTCACCACATTTCCTTCTCTACCCTTCCTATTCTCATGTCTACTCTCTTCATGAAGACCACACACACAGTAGGCAGAAATTGCCCTAACCACTGATACAGAGTCAGATATTTTTTCATCCCCTAATGGTTAAGGGTGGGTTTAGGGGTGAGATAATCTGATCCTAGATCTGCAGTTGATGGCAATTTCTACCTGGAGCCCCTCACACTGTCACCTCATTCTTACTGCCTGTCCTGATGCCCTGACTGCCTCCCCCTCCTCCTCCACTTCCTCCTCCTCTACTTCCTCCTCCCGCTCCTCCGTCGCCCCCTCCTGGTATAAAGTGTAACTGCTCAATAGTGTTCTGCCTCTTGGCAGCGAAAGCCATCCTCTTGGCATTGTGGCCCCCTAGCGTCCCTGTTCCCATGACAACCCCCGCCCCGGGCATCTCGCTACCACCCCAGCCCCCCATGCCTCCCCCCATGCCTCCGCTCATATGCCCTGTCATGCCCTGGCTTCTCTCCTGCTCCCTCCCTGAGGTGGGGTGAGAGTTCATCTTGATCATGTGGTGGCGGTCCAGGGAGGGCGTGGCACATACATTCTGCTGGGACTGGGCTTTCTGCTGAGGGGTGAGACCCCCCCGGGGGAGAGTGGGGACCATGCCTCCCCCGCCTCCATGGGCGTATGGATCCTGCACACCCACTCCCATCCCTCCGACCCCTCTACCCATGCTCTCCTCCAGGTGATCTGGGGACATGAGTTGGCGATCCTGGGGACGCTCCTGGGGCCAATCCTTGGGCTTCCTCGTCAGGGTCTGGTTGTTGGACTGAGGCCGCTCCTGGGGTCGATCCTTGGGCTTCCGTGTCAGGGTCTGGGTGTTGGACTGAGGCCGCTCCTGGGGTCGATCCTGGGGCTTCCTTGTCAGGGTCTGGGTGTTGGACTGAGGCCGCTCCTGGGGTCGATCCTGGGGCTTTCTTGTCAGGGTCTGGGTGTTGGAGTTCTTAGTAGCAGCAGCCATGGCTTTGTAGTACTGGTGCTGCTGGTTCTTGGACATCCTGGAGAGGGTCCCAGTGTTCCCGGGGACGTCCCCCATGTTGAGCAGCTGGTCCTGCGACATGACCTTCCTGGCAGGCTTGGACAGAGTGTCGTAGTTGGGGTTGTAGTGCTGCTCGGTTGGGTCCAGGGGGTAGGGGTTGACCGTGGGGGAGACGGGGGGTAGGCCGGTGGGTTGGATCCAGGGTCGGGGGGCGTGGCGGGGGAGGGTGCCCCTCCCACCCATGGTGTTGTAGTCTCCGCCACAGGGGATGTGGTGACTGGAGGACTGGAGAGCGGGCTGGGCCGTGTGGGGACGCCTCTTGGTGGTGCAGTAGCCCGATGAATATTCATCAAGACCACTCTTTTCTGGAATCAAAAGAGGAATAGTGAAACACATAAGTCATAGAGCTATTGTTTTCTGTTTTACGGGGTCAATCTCTATGTTGCTACGTGGTGCACTACTCACCCAGGCGTTTGAGCGAGGAGTATCTGTTGAGCTCTGGCTTGGTGGCGTTCTCGTAGGATGGGGGGAGCTGTGCCAGGTTGTGGAGGGAGTGGTGGAAGGAGGGCTGCCCTTTAGTATTGTTGTGTTTACTGGACAGAAGAGTGCCTCCTGCCGCCAGCTGGGCGTTGTTCATACGGGGGGCGCGTTCTGAGGGGTCAAAAGACAGCTATGTTAGGGTGTTTGTTTCTTAATGCGATGTTGTTGTTTTTTGGACAACCTTTATCAAACCAGGTTGGTATTATTGACATCTAAGACATTATTGTGAATAACTGTAAAACATGGAAGGGGCACCAGATGCATACATTACAGTATTTCTCTGGAACCAACCATTTACACCACCAGTTGTCTTACCGATGGTAGCAGTGTGATTGGGACTGGTTCCTGAATGGATAAAATTGTGTTGAATATTCCCCACTGCAAAACAAACAAACAGTCATCAGCTGTGGAGCAACAGTGTATACATAATGTAGATGTGTGTGTGTGTACGTAAGTGAGACAGCAGAGGGATACACTGTATGATGTGTTCAATTGTGGATGTTATCAGGCAATTTCTAGCTTCATGGTTTATTAACCACATTAAGATCAAGGCATCCATCCTCTTTTACATTACCTGGGCCAATTCCCCTTTACACGCTCACTCACTTATCATTTATTGAGCCTGTGGGAATCGACCAGGGTATTGCACTGTGTTTCAAATACACATAACTGTCCCTTTTCGAAAACTTCAAGTTCCTCGACGTACACATCTCCGATGAGATGAAATGGTAAAACCATACGGACACCGCGATAAAGAAGTCACAGCAGCGACTCTTCTACCTCAGGAGGCTGAATAAATTTGGCCTGTCTCCGAGGGCCCTCACAATGTTTTACAGGAGCACCATCGAGAGACTACTGTCGGTCTGCATCACATCCTGGTACGGAAGCTCCACCGCCGCTGACTGCAAGGCTCTACAGAGGGTGGTACTCTCAGCCAAACGCACCATTAGGTGCTCACTGCCTGCCCTCCAGGACACCTACAACACCAGGCATCGCAAGAAGGCCAAGAAGATCATCAGGGACCTCGTGGCACCCAAGCCATCATGGCCTGTTCTCCCCTGCTTCCATCACTCAGACGCTAAGGTATAGGAGTATCATGGCAAAAACTGTCAGACTGGCCAATAGGTTCTACCGCCAACCATCAGGCTGCTGAATAGCCACTAGACCGCTACCTGCTCCCTCCCCCTTGCTTTCCCCCTATGGATATTCTACCCCCCCTCAATAACACTTACCCTGCCCCTCCCTCAATAGACATTATCATTGCTACAGTTGTAATATTATTTGTATTATTGTCTCATTCACTTCTTTTTTTTGACCTGCGCTGTTGAACTCGGATCATAAGTATTTCACTGTGCCCTGTGATTACATCTGCAACACTGTGCATGTGACTAATAACCTCATCTAATCTAATCCATTTGACCCCTTCCCCTTTCTTACAAGACAGTTTGATATAACCCTAAAGCCCAACAACAGCACAAAACAGGACAAACGACTTTGAAACAGAAGTGTACTATGTGAGCTTGTCCTCATTTCCCTTTTTCATTTCAAAAACATGTTTCCTGTTTGTTCCAACTGAATGCTCCCCTGGCCACTCACGTCTGTTGTCCTTGCTGGGCAGGCCAGGGGCGTAGAGGTTTTTGGGAGGTCTGCCCAGCGTACCCTGTCCCTCCCCTGAACCACACAGAGCCACGCTGTTGTTCCTCTCATCCTGCTGCACTGGACTGGACTGGTGACGCAACATGTCCACCAGCGCTCTGAGAGGAGAAACCAAAAAGATAATGTAAAAAATGTAAACGTCAAAGTAATTAGCTGGTGTAAAATATGTTTTATTGCCTGGAGTAATAACAGTTCCTCCCCCCCCGGCATTAACTATATCATATCTTGTCTGATCTTATGAATGAAACATGCTATAAACATGTTATAACGACATTATGAAATTATTAAAGAATCTGTGTTTGTCTGTCTGACTGTCCATCTGTCTATCCGTCTGTGTGACTGTCTGTCTGTCTTACTTTCTGTCTGTTCATCTGTCTGGTCTCACCTGGGCATGTTGATCTCTCCGTTGTTGGCCTGCTGCGACACCTTGTTGAACATTATCTTAATCCCCACGGCAACCGCTACCATAAACACAATGACACCTCCAATCACAAAGCCTGTGTTGTGGCTCAGAGGCTGCAGAGGGTCCAGTTCCGGCTCATCATCGTCCAGAAGTATGGCGTTTGGTGGCTGGGTCTTGGCCCAATCCGGGGAGTCGTAGTTGGTACAGCTGCTCTGCTCCAAACGACGGGTGGGGTCGGGGCAGCAGAAGCGGTAGTGGCAGCTGCCACAGCAGTAGATGAAGCTGTCCTTGGAGCAGTTGAAGGTGTTGTCCAACTGGCCCATGACGTCATAGTAACCATGGCACACGTCCACGTCCACCAGTCTGCGGGGAGGAGGAGCCACCTGGGCCGCGCCCAATGGAGGAGCCAGGGCTCCCCGCTGCCGCAGACGTCACGTTCTTGGGGAACATGATCTGGGCCAGGGGTCGGGGAGGGGTCTCCAGAACCCCAGGGGATTCTGGAAGTTTTTCTGGAGCTTTGGGCCTGCCCCGGAGGGCAGCGGGGCGGAGGTTGGCATGGATGGCCAGGAGGAGGAGAGGGGGGCTGGGGGCAGACTGAGGGGGGTCGGTGGAGCCCCCCTGGCGAGGCCGGGGGTCGGTACGTAGGGGAGAGGGAGTGGGAGAGGGGGAGCTGTCCTCAGCTGTGGTAAGTGGGGCAGCAAGGAGAGAGAGGAGGGGAGACGGCGAAGACTTGGAGATTGGTGGTGGGCGTCATCTTTACATGACTAAGAGCTCTATTTTCTGTTGTCGACTCAACGCTGTTACAATGCTGTGTCCTTTTTTCAGAATTAAACCACTAAAACACTATTTGAAACATTTAGGTAGCAGGTATGAGTTGTTTGGTACTCATAGTTTTAAAATATCTTAATTTAATAATGAATATGTCTGATGAACTTTGTGAATGAATTCTAGATACGCTTTAAGAGATGGAAGTCACGAGTGTCAACCAGTTGTAAGTGTCAACCATTGGTGACAGAGGTATTTACATGGCTTTCATTCTGTTACTATTATCTTCAACATCTCCTGTGATAATATTCTGCATCCCATTACAGTAAAATCAGATCTCTATAAGCCTCACAGAGTAAACAAAGGTAAATTGAACATGATGGTCTTGATCAAATCCAGATCGTCTATTTCTTCTCTTAGTTCTAGAATCTATCTACCACACAAAACCTAGCTATGAATCATGTGAAGTTAGTTTGAGGTTATAACATTCAAATGCAAAAATAGAAAAATAGATGGAATCTCCTTGGATGAAAGGTCAAAGAGGATTTTGACCTGCACCATGACGTATTCCTGAACACGTTGTGCTTTGTTTTGCTGAAGACAAGAAGTAAGCTTCCTCAATGAGTTATGGCAACTTTATACATTTCCTTTCGGTTATGGCACTTGTAAAATAATGTCACAAAATGACACATAGGCCTGTGTTTTAAGGGCAACAGTCCTCTGTAAACATTGTTCCTAGAATGTAAACAGTTATTGATTCAATTATGTCGTTTTGGCACTGGATACATTCCAAGTTCGCACTTAGAATCAACCTGTAAACTAATATTCTCTGAAAAGGTAGACAAATCTCTACATATAAATGTCTAAATGTTTCAATTTTATGCTAAATAAATGATTTGTACTAAATAAATATTGTGCTAAATAAATGTAAATAATTTGTGTTCCTGTGCTTTTAGATGTTGCAGACCATTTGAATGGCAGTTGGAGAGGCTGTGGTTCTTAACGGGTCAGGGCACTGAATGGTTGTGGCGTAGTGTAAACATTACTGTTTGACTGTAAAGCAGGACATTGCCCTTCCAGGCTTTTAAACATCACAGGTCACTAACTACATAATGCATTGGCCACTTATTTACTTAAATGTTTTATGGTCTTATCTAAAATGCATAGGCACTTACTGTTCCTCTGATTGGGCTGATGGCTACAGAGCCAGCACCCTACATTAAGGACAGAGGACAGTGAATACCGCAAATGAGGAGAAAATATAAAACGGTAAGACAAATCGTATTATATCAAATAGACAGCTGAAAAAGCAATTTTCATTTTAGCTAGTGGCTGGGTGGGTACCTCTGATTTTAGATGTACAAACTTAGTATGTATGGTCTAGTATAGAATATACAAGGAAAATAGCTTGAGGTTAGATTGAATTCAGTTGTGTCTCATTATGATGGTTGAGGACTGAATAGCACATTGTAGTTCACATGTGCCATTCCTTCAATAACTCTGATTATTCCTGATTTGGTCCTAAAACTGAAAGAAAAGCATTTTTGGAGAGAAATATGTAAATGTGTTGAGTTATTGTGTCTGAGGTTACAGGTGATAATAGACAGAGACAGCTCCGTCTCCCACACAAATTATAATTACATACAATTATCAAAACAGTTCTTATCTGTCGCTGAGCATGTAGGCATGGATAGGGGAGGCGGGGGGGCTGCTGAAATCACTGATGGCTCTACTTGTTTCAATACATGTGAAAAAAAACAACGGAGAATACAACCAGCAGTTCTCACTGTTGTTCCAAGTTTTTATAAAGAACTCTTCTGTTCCCTGAAAGTTCTGCTTGATTTCCTGTCTTCAGATTTGGATGAAGGGGATCAGGCCTGGAATGTCTTCACAGATTTGTGGATCCTGTATGGAACACAGAAAGAATCGATTAGGAGAGTGGACTTCAAGCCCCCCCCACACACACACACTCCCTCCCTCGTACTCTAACATACACCACAGAAACACACAGACAACACACTCTGTACGACACTCATGAATTTCTAGCTATAAATTGGAATATAACTTTTTAAGAGGTGTGCACCATGCACACTGTATGCACCTGTATTTGTGTGCTGTTGTGTGTGTGTGTAGGTATGTATGCTACGTGTGTGTGTGTGTGTGTGTGTGTGTGTGTGTGTGTGTGTAGGGTAGCCAGGCATATGCACCTGAATTTGTGTGCTGTTATGTGTGTGTGAGATAGCTGGCAAATGCCCTCACATTGATGAGACAGAGATAGTGATATCGTAATACATAGTGTAGTTTTATTAAAACCTTGCAGACATCCCAGCAGTCCCACTCACACACAGAACACCATCCTCCATTTAAACAAACTGAAGCGCTTCAGGCAGCAGGCCACAGGTGTGTGCAGGTGCAATTAGCTAATTAACAAAGCTTGACTGCAGTCAGCTCACACAATTAAAGGGGCATGTTAATCATTCTAACGTTCAAACCAACAGGTAAAGGTTGAGCTGATGAATAAAGATCAATTAACTGGAAGTATGTGATAATTAATTGACAGTTTAGGATCCTATATAAATAAATACACAATAAATACATACATACAAAGCTACTCCTTCACGGTGTGTGTGCATGTAGGTATGCTAGGTGTGTCTGTGTGTTAGTGTGTCTGCCTTTTGCAGGAGCATCAGATCCTCCTGAAAAGCAGATGAGAGAGGGAGAGTAAGAAAGAGTGAAACAGAGAGAGAGAGCAGGGGGATAAATGTAGGGTCGGGATTTAAATGAGCAGAGAGAGTTGGTGGGGAGCGGGAAGAGCCAGAGGTATAGACGCAGAGACGGTCGTGAGTGGGAGGGCGGTGTGTGGGTGGCACAGAATCAAGTACATTTCTCCCAGCACTTACCAATATAACACCGCACACCACAGCACACAACAGTTAGACAGACCCACAAATGCACAACCCAAACAACATAACAGGATAGGGTGACACAAGCAGCATGAAATAAGATGGAAGAGAGTGCTTTGGATGTCCTTTCACTTGCATCTGCAAGATCTGATCTGCACAATGAACCATGTTAATGTTGCTGTTGAAGTGGCAGCATGTATGTCAGTCAGAGAGATTGTGTGTGTGTGTGTGTGTGTGTGTGTGTGTGTGTGTGTGTGTGTGTGTGTGTGTGTGTGTGTGTGTGTGTGTGTGTGTGTGTGTGACTGCAGTACACTCTACAGGCATTCTGAACCTTTCTGTAGTCTCTCCCTCTCTCCTTTCATTCCTCTCGCTCTCTCCTTCTGTCTCCCATCTCCCTCGTTCTCCCTTTCTCTCTCTTTCTCAGATTTGGTGCGTGGGTTGAGGCAGCTAACTCTCTTAGAATAGCACTGCAGCTCTGTCTGTGTGTAAGAGAGATAGATAGATGGAGAGAGAGAGAGAAAATGAGGTATAGTCCAATCTACATCTATTAGCCAATTCTGAAACTTCTACCTCCATCATCACTGGTTCTCCATGATACCATAATCTCTTCCAATTCATCCTCTATCCATACATTATTCTATCTCCATCACCACATTCACCAATTTCAACTAACAACATCTATTCTCATGAAAAGGCATCCCAACCTGCATTTTCCAGCAGGATATACTAATCCAAAAGACTTGTCACGACTAAAGACGCAAATTAGAGTGAAAGATAATTCCGGTAATGTATCACCAGTATCCTAACACACCTACAAGTAAAAATGTAAAAATGCCATATACTGTAACATCAGAAGTTAGATGTCTCTATAGTTACTACTATACGCTGCAAGTTAGTCTCTATAGTTGTATCTGTATAGTTACCACTATATACTGTAACATCAGAATTTAGATGTCTCTATAGTCATATCTCTATAGTTACCACTATATACTGTAACATCAGAATTTAGATGTCTCTATAGTCATATCTCTATAGTTACCACTATATACTGTAACATCAGAAGTTAGATATCTCTATAGTTACTACTATATACTGTAACATCAGAAGTTAGATGTCTCTATAGTTTCCACTATATGCTGTAACATCGTAAGTTAGATATCTCTATAGTTACTACTATATACTGTAACATCAGAAGTTAGATGTCTCTATAGTTATATCTCTATAGTTACCACTATATACTGTAACATCAGAAGTTAGATATCTCTATAGTTACTACTATATACTGTAACATCAGAAGTTAGATGTCTCTATAGTTTCCACTATATGCTGTAACATCGTAAGTTAGATATCTCTATAGTTACTACTATATACTGTAACATCAGAAGTTAGATGCCTCTATAGTTATATCTCTATAGTTACCACTATATGCTGTAACATCAGAAGTTAGATGTCTCTATAGTTATATCTCTATAGTTACTACTATATACTGTAACATCAGAAGTTAGATGTCTCTATAGTTTCCACTATATGCTGTAACATCGTAAGTTAGATATCTCTATAGTTACTACTATATACTGTAACATCAGAAGTTAGATGTCTCTATAGTTTCCACTATATGCTGTAACATCGTAAGTTAGATATCTCTATAGTTACTACTATATACTGTAACATCAGAAGTTAGATGCCTCTATAGTTATATCTCTATAGTTACCACTATATGCTGTAACATCAGAAGTTAGATGTCTCTATAGTTATATCTCTATAGTTACCACTATATACTGTAACATCAGAAGTTAGATATCTCTATAGTTACTACTATATGCTGTAACATCAGAATTTAGATGTCTCTATAGTTATATCTCTATAGTTACCACTATATACTGTAACATCGTAAGTTAGATATCTCTATAGTTACCACTATATACTGTAACATCAGAAGTTAGATGTCTCTATAGTTATATCTCTATAGTTACCACTATATACTGTAACATCAGAAGTTAGATATCTCTATAGTTACTACTATATGCTGTAACATCAGAATTTAGATGTCTCTATAGTTATATCTCTATAGTTACCACTATATGCTGTAACATCGTAAGTTAGATATCTCTATAGTTACCACTATATACTGTAACATCAGAAGTTAGATATCTCTATGGTCATATCTCTATAGTTACCACTATATACTGTAAGTTAGTCTCTATAGTTATATCTGTATAGTTACTACTATACAATCAGTGGCCAGTTTACGAAAATAGTTTGCCACTACAGATGGCCGTGGTGTGCTATATAAAGCAAGCATCGAGGCATTCAGTTACTGTTCAGTTGAACGTTAGAATGGGCAAAGCGAGCGACTTAAGCATGGTATGGTCATCGGTGCCAGGCGCGCCGGTTTGAGTATCTCAGAAGCGGCCAGCCTCCTAGGCTTTTCACTCACGACAGTCTAGGGTTTACCAAGAATGTTGCGACAAACAAAAAGCATCCAGTCAGTGGCAATCCTGTGGGCGAAAACAGCTTGTTGATGAGAGGTCGAAGGAGAATGGCAAGAATCGTGCAACAGGCAGGCCACTAACAGGCAAATAACAACGCAGTACAACAGTGGTGTGCAGAATGGCATCTCGGAACGCACAACTCATCGGCCCTTGTCACAAATGGACTATTGCAGCAGACGACCACACCGGGTTCCACTCCTATCAGCTAAAAACAAGAAGAAAAAGAAGAAGCGGCTCCAGTGGGCACGTGATCAACAGCACTGTACAATTGAGGAGTGGGAAAATTTGGGCTGGTCCAACGAATCCCAGTTCCTGTTGCGTCATGCTGATGGCAGAGTCAGGATTTGGCGTAAGCAGCATATGAGTCCATGGCCCCATCCTGCATGGACAGGCTGGTAGCGGTGGTGTAATGGTGTGGGGAATGTTTTCCTGGCACATGTTAGGTCCCTTGATACCAATTGAGCAACGTTTCCATGCCCCAAAGAATTCAGGCTGTTCTGGAGGCAAAGGAGGTCCAACACGGTACTAGATAGGTGTACCTTAAACTGGCCACTGAGTGTATACTGTAACATTGTAAGTTAGATGCCTCTCTATAGATGTCTCTTCCTTACTAGAAGCATTGCAGTTGCATGAGGAGTGGGGGCAGAGGCAAGGCTGTCTCACATACATTGTTGCATGCTAAAGGACGGGAGGAAAGGAGGGAGGGAGAGAGAGAATAAATGGGAACAAAAAGTGTAGGACAAAACACTCAGTGTTGTGCAGATCAGAATGATGCATCCATGAGTTCCATGTCCACTGAAGGAAGGACATCATGACGTGACACTAAACTTATTCAGAACAAACACACAGGACTAATCCTGCATGCCATTGTATCACAGCAACAGCATCTTGCTTATTGATTTATGATACCATAGTGTGAAGAAGATGTAACAAAACTTGTCCATCATGACTCATTGCACTGAATACTAATCAATCGAAGCAGGGGGTTGAGGGTTTGATCCAATCAGGGTGTAGATGCAAATATCTCCACACCCTGTGAAGAGAAAAATGTTAAATGCTCACATTTGAACAACATTCCTTTCATATTCCATATCGAAAAACAATAGAGTCTAATATGCACACTGCACAAAATAAAACGGCTTTAATTCTGATAAAGGCCAGCAGAGAAGAAGTAGCCTAGTGCAAGCAGACGTAAATCTGAAATGCCCATAGTGAGTTTAACTGCGCAATGAACCTGCTGCTGCTTGTGTACCCATATCTGGCTGTAACCGGTCTGTGTATGAATGGACATCGGCACATCTATATCTTTTACAGGTTAACAACTTGTAGCTCAGCCACTGCACGCATACATTATTGCATGTAGGTTACGGAGGTATGACTTGCATGTCTCATTAAGCGTGCGTGGGTGTATCAGAACCCGAGTGTGTATACACTGACTGGCTGCGTGTGTGTAGTCTAATCACATATGAAGTATCAATGTATAAAAACTGTGTCAATGTGTATCCGCTGCGTCTTACAAGCGTGTTTATGTGATAAGTTGATTTCTGTGGCGCAGCTTTCAAATCAATGTTTTGTTGCTGTATCCTATATTTATCCATATTGATAGCAAATCACTTTGTGCCATTTGTGGAACCCAAGGTAACGAGAAACACGAAGACAATTTAAACTATTACTGAGCATTTGTTTCGTGATGTTCCTCTATCAAAAAAGGTTAATATATTGTCATGTCTTACCTGCGCGTTCTGCCGGATAACAGCCGGGGAGACCGTGCGCACTGGATTGCTGCGATAAATTCGCTCTGGTTAGGCAATAACGACTGTTTTATAAACTGTTGAAGGAAGACTATTGTGACAAATCCTCCTCATTTTGTAGTCGATAAACTGCTGCCTAATGTTGTGTTCCAGCATATCCGTCGACAATATGACATATCTGCACTATTTATTTTTACTAGACTGAGCTAAACTCTTTTAGTTGACTCTATCGATGGAATAAACTATTATTAGAATAGCCTACAAGCTGTGCAATGGCAAGTTTATGGAAATATTGTCTAACTTTTCCTGGTGAAATACATTTTTGTAACTAAACGATGTGCATAAATTCCATTTGTTGCACATATAATTTGTCTGGTAAAAAAAAATCCGTAGAAGAAAACGCAAATCTAGCTATCCTACGAAACTCACTATAGCGAGCAAGTGCAGCACAATAGGCATATCACACCGTTAAAAGGAAGGTCGCCAGAACATTTTTTTTCCTGAATTAAACTACACATTTTTTCTCTGCAAATTTACGTTCCATTTATTCCAAGCTGATATCAGAACCGTCAGAAATTCCGACCGACCCCGATCATACAATGCCTATGGGATTGTGCGACTGGTCTCACTAAGGTCCGCAAAGCTCAAGCGCGCTCTCATTGGTCGCTCGAACTGGTGCTGATGAGAGTTCTATCCAGGGCTTTCGGATGCTGAATTCCAACCCATCCATGATGGTCTGTAATTGGCTTATTAAGGAAGTTATTGTGGTTCCAATACGATTGGTTCCAATACCAGAAAGACTGTATACAGAAGACATGAGCTATCCTTCTCAATGATGCACTGCAACTGCTATGCAGAGCCATGGACCATTATGGACAGCAAACATGCCACGGGGCCCCCAACTTCCAGGGGCCCCCCAAGATAGCATATGAACACGTCATAAGCAATGGCAAAGTGTGTAGAATTGCAGGAAATCACCTTTAAAACTGCAAAGTTCTCTCAGCCTCATGGTCAAATGTGAAGAATAGCATGAGATAAACTATAAACAGCACATTTTTCTCTTTGCCCCATGGCAAAATGTGTATACTTGCATGAAATTATCTTTAAAACTGCAGCATTTTCTCTCAGCCTCATGACAAACCCCCTGGAGGTAGGTGCCCTGGGGCCCAAAATGAGGTAGTCCAGCCCTGCTGCAATACAGTATCACATGTGTTAGAAGAAAAAAACTAAGAAAATATTGACAGCCATCAGTCATCATGATGCTGCTGGTCATCAGATGACAAATGCGCAAAAATACATCAAAATGGGGACCTTTGATATTTTCTGCCTTGATACATTCTCTCACTCTTTTTTTGTGTATGTGGGTATTAAAAGAGAGAGAGCGAGAGAGAGGGGTGCACCAACGGTTGCCACAGCAACTGTGTGATTATGTTGGTGGCAATTATGAAAGGGATGAAAACAGGGTGGGGGAAGAGGACTGGCGCAATTCAAAGCCAGAACACTGATGCGCGTGAGTGAATCTGTCAACCATGACGGATAGGCCTACAATTTCAAAATGTGATAAGACGCTGATGTCTTCAAAGAAGTGAGAGAAGTTTTAATCCCAATTCCATGTAGTGTGCATAACACATAAAGGTATATTTGGTATGTGTTTCATTAGATTTCATAGAATAATGACTATGTTCATTTATTTTTGACAAAGCATCATACTCCCAGATTAAAATACTATCTCTTGTAGCCTCTCAGCCAACAGTAAAGCATGGGGCTTATTCATGGTGTTAAACCTTGCAAATAATAAGAGAAAACAAGAATAGCCCTGTATGATATATGTATGTTCTATACCTCTATCAACAGCCTGAAACGTTTTCCCAAATGACCGACTGTAGACGAAGGTTGAGGAGTGAAGTTGGGGGAGGTGCATCTGCGACAGCCAAAAGTCGGACACTGATGTGGTTTTCCTACAGCAAGGCTCAGTGTAACATGGCAGTGTTGCCATTGTTTAGAAAAGTTGTTCTTTATAATGTCGAAATAAACACATCTCCAACCCCCATATAACACACTCACAAACTGAAAAATTATGTCAACCCTTTGGAATTACCTGGATTTCTGCATAAATTAATCATAAAATTTGATCTGATCATCTTAGTCACAATAGACAAAACACAGTGTGCTTAAACTAATGACACACCAATTATTGTATTTTTCTTGTCTATATTGAATACATCAATTAAATATTCACAGTGAAGGTTGGAAAAAGTATGTGAACACCAAGGCAAATGCCTTTTCCAAAAGTTAATTGGAGTCAGGAATCAGCTAACCTGGAGTCCAATCAATGAGACAAGGTTGGAGTTGTTGGTTAGTACTGCCCTGCCCTATAAAAAAACAACTCACAAAACGTGAGTTTGCTATTCACAAGAAGCATTGCCTGATGTGAACCATGCCTCAAACAAAAGAGAACTCAGAATTGTTGACTTGCATAAAACTGGAAAGGGTTACAAAAGTATTTCTAAAAGCCTTGATGTTCATCAGTCCACGTTAAGACAAATTGTCTATAAATGGAGAAAGTTCAGCACTGTTGCTAGTCTCCCACGGAGTGGCCGTCTTGCAAAGATAACTGCAGAGCACAGTGCAGAATGCTCAATGAGGTTAAGAAGGATCCTCGAGTGTCAGCTAAAGACGTTACAGAAATCTCTGGAACATGCTAACATCTCTGTTGACGAGTCTACGATATGTAAAACACTAAACAAGAATGTGTTCATGGGAGGACACCACGGAAGAAGCCACTGCTGTCCAAAAAAAACATTGCTGCACGTCTGAAGTTTGCAAAAGTGCATCTGGATGTTCCACAGCGCTTCTGGCAAAATATTCTGTGGCTAGATTAAACTAAAGTTGAGTTGTTCGGAAGGAAGGAACACACAACACTATGTGTGGAGAAAAAAAAGACACAGCACACCAACATCAAAACCTCATCCCAACAGTAAAGTATGGTGGAGGGAACATCATGGTTTGGGGCTGCTTTGCTGCCTCAGGGCCTGGACAGCTTGCAATCATCAACAAAAAAATGAATTCCCAAGTTTATCAAGACATTTTGCAGGAGAATGTAAGGCTGTCTGCTCAACAGAAGTTGGTTGATGCAACAGGACAACGACCCAAAACACAGAAGTAAATCAACAACAGAAGAAAATACGCCCAGTCAGAGTCCTGACCTCAACACGATTTAAAATGCTGTGGCATGACCTCGAGAGCGGTTCACACCAAACATCCTAAGAATATTGTTAAAATGAAACAGTTTTGTAAATATGAATGGTCCAAAATTCCTCCTGGCCATTGTGCAGGGACTAAACAGCTCCAGGGGATTCTAAAGCTCCAGGGGTTACAAATGAAAGTGATATGAGACTTTCTAATCATTTAAATGTACACATTATGTTTTCAGTTTGTGAGTGTGTAATAAACTTTTAATTTATTCTGAAAAACTTTTGCAAACAGAAGCTATGTTGACACTGCCATGTTGATCTGAGCCTTGCTGTCAGAAAACCACTAGTGTCCGTCTTTTGGCTGTTGCAGATGCACCTCCCCAGACTTCACCCAAGGACTTTCGTCTATTCGGCTTCGTTAGGCTTACCGCCCGAACACACCCATTTTCTAGGCAGAGGCTGTGGATAAGACTTTCTGGACTTCTCTTCCTGACAGTTAAAGGTCCCAAAGCTTTTGTGCATGTGCAAGATTCTGTACTTTACAGTCTCTGATCTACTCCTAGAGAACCTCCCTTCACATTTCTATCAATTGTGAATGATAATTCAAGTATTACCGGTGAAACATCCATGCAGCATCTGCATACCAAACATATGATCTGTTTCAGGGGGATATGCATTTATATTATTATTGAGTTAGTGTAGTACCCTACAGTGTAGTCACGAAGTAGCCTACAGTGTAGTTAGGAAGTACCCTACAGTTTAGTTACGAAGTATCCTACAGTGTAGTTACGAAGTATCCTACAGTGTAGTTACGAAGCACCCTACAGTGTTTTTAGGAAGTACACTACAGTGTTGTTTTATTATGTACAGTGAGCGAACATGTTAACAAGCAGACAGAGTTCGACTGTAGCATAGCCTAACTGTGCTTAGTTCAAAATAAAATAAAATATTTTGCATAATGGCGCACGATGTTGTGATGGAGATAAATGTGACCATTTGTACAACCATCCTAAAATCTCATAAGAAATTACACAGTAACATACTATGCTATTATTTTTGGTTCTGTTATGTAGACCAGTATCATTGTGTTTTTGCAGACATAGTTAGATCAAAGCTGAAACAATCTAAACGAGCGCCAGTCGCAACAGTAGCCTGTTCTTTATGAGTAAAACCAAGACAGTGTGTAAAGTAGAGAATTTCACGAGCAAAGGCTTCGGGACCTTTAGCTGTTGGGAAGATGGGGCCAGAGAAGTTGGATCCGCAGCCACTCCATATTTTCTATCCCCATAATCGTCAAGGTGGTAGGGTACTCCGATAGACAGTTGAATCAACCTCTCCACTGAGAGGGGGACTAGAAGGTGAAAGACCTTTCTAAACAGGGGGTTTCCTAGTGTCAGCTCCAGCCCAAAACCCGGGTTTCTGAGGGCAATTACCAAGATGTCAGGCAGCTATTTATGGGTGGAGCTCAACAGTGTAAAGTGGCTCCCTCCTTCGACTCGTCTCCCCTGTTGCTTTTTCACCCATCCCATGTTCAGACCTTTACAGATGAAGAGGAAATGAATCCTGTTTTTACTATGAAATATGCCCCAGAGACAACCTACATTCGGGGCTCTCTAAAAATCTGATTTCTCCCTTCCCTGTCATTATACTACTGTACCACAGAGAGCAATGCTATTCACACCATTATATGTCCAATATCTTACCAACACTGAAGAAAGAACTAAATTATACATTTTTCCAAATATTTCTAATTTATTCATTTAAATAACTTAAAATGGACACAAAAATTCCCACCCGTTAAGTTTCGCACAATGACTGTTTCCCAGGCACCTTTTCCCACCGAAGTAAAAGACAACTGTTGATTGTTTCCCTGGGAAATGTAGGCGCCAACATGCATTTAGAACTGAGGGAGAAAACATGCCCAGGAAACCCAGCCAGAGGAGCGCATCGAGTGGAGTTCCTTTCTATCAAATCTGTTGAGGCTTCCCTACTGACAAATACATGGTTTTCTCCAAATCTGGCCCATATGGGAACAGGATAGGAGCTGGATAGTGCATACAACCGGAGCAGGTATTTGATCCATACAAATCAAATGAAAAACATTTTTTAACAATAAAAGGTTCACAAGTACACTATTGGCAAATTAGTACTAAAGACCAGATGTGCAGCTATGACCATATAAATAAATATCCATAATTATGGGATATAATTAATAATCAATTATATGCACAATCCTGCACCCTAACCTAATCCTGTATGGACAATTAAAACCACTCTTGCAAATACTGGACAATGAATAAACAATGACAATTTGGACAGAATAGTCATACAGGGGGATAAATAGGTGTGAAATACATTTTTTTAAAGTAATAATCAGACCAGATGTTGCTCCCTTCGTGTCCCTCTCACTTCAACCACTACTAGACAAACATGCTCATTGTTACTTCCTCATTTGATTACCCAATGAATGACCATCTCATGTTTTGTTTCACTCTATGAACCAAAAACATTGCATAATCTTCTAATAAGTCCTCCACCCTTACTCCCTTCCGACAACATGATTTCGTATAAGGTAACTCAACTCAGACATGACAAAACATCTCATCTTACCAGTTTCCCAAAACGAGGCTAGCTGGGCAGTACACAGTACCATTTCAGCAACAGGAGCCATGTCAAGAAGGGGGTGGGGTAATGGGGGAAGAAAAAGGCATTTTCTGTTGTTGCAAAATATCTAAGACATTTTGTTTAGTGAACACTGAACAGAAAGAAGCCTAATTTCAGATAGGGGAGATGAGTCAGACTGAAGCCCAAACAGTCTTGAGCTGGGTCGCTACTGTATGACACACAATCACTAGTGCTGTGTATGAAACAATAAAACCTCTTAGATCATGACAGTAAGGATCCATGGAGAGAACTAACACACACAGCGGTGAATCCATTTCAATTCAGTCACTTTCACAACATCCCTTTTGTTTTAAACATAACTTTCCATGCATGTTTGCCCATTGAAGAAGTGGTGAGAAAGTGACTTTTGGGACCTAAATGCCAAAACCATTCAGGAGATAAAGGGGCTCAAAGTTGCCCCATTTTGTATACCTAACCCTACCAAGAAATGACTAAATAGTCTGACAACCCTGTTTGTTAGCTTTTAAAATATATCAAATCTCAACCGTTGATCTTTTCCAGTGATGTAGACATGGCTGTCTCATGGTGTGGTGGGGTTTGCAACATGGGTCAACTTTGAGCACCTTTATCTTTTATGTTTTGGCATTCAGGTCCAAAAAGTCCATTTCTGACCACTTCTACAATGGACAAATATGTTTGGAAGGTTTCATTCAAATTAAAAAGCGGTGCTGTCAAAAGTAATTGAATGCAAATGGATTCATCCACAGGGGGGATTGGGAGAATATATGGCAATAAGGAATGAACAGGGATACAAGATGCAATGAGTACAAAAGGGACAGTACAGAGTCAGGGGGATAGAAAGAGTCTGGGAGAGGGGAACAATATTCAATATACACACACACACACACACACACACACACAGAGAGAGAAGACTCCAAGCAGCATTAGAGTCGTCTCAACGCTCGCTTTTTATCTGTTTTCTTCTTCCCTACAACATTACTATTGCTACTACTACTGCTGGAGGTAGTACTGCTTCCATTGGCTCCGTTACCCAGAGCAGCAGAGGGGGCAACCCCTGGCCCCATCGCCCTCTTGGTAGGGTCCCCTGCGTGTTTTTTGGGCTGAGGGCCATCGGCGGGGTCCTGGGGCACCCCCGACGTCCCCCCGTGCCCCCCCATGGCATGGATCTCAGTGAGGAGGCGAGCACGGGATGCATACTCTGTATAGTCCTCCAGGAGCAGACGCCCCCGCCTCCTCGTTGAGAGCAGACTCAGGGTTGGGATGGATCATAAGGCACTTGATAGTCTGAGGGGAGAGACAGAATGAACACAAGTGAGTCATCAGGGCATAGTTCATATTTCCTTGAACCAAGCAGAGATGACTATACAAAATGTTAAGAATATAAAATGCACCAGATACAATATTTTCTTTCACCCATTGCTATTTTGGATTATTAAGAAGCAACATAGAGATGCTTAAATGTTTCTTACCAGTAATACATGTCTGAGTCCCAGCTCTGCCCTCCAGTCCCTCTTCAGGACATTGACACAGATCTCTCCCTTGTGGCCCACATTAGGGTGGAAGATCTTGGTTAGGAAGTAGCCCTTCGGTGGTGCAGCAGGGAAGTCCTTCCCCAGGACCAGGCGCATCCGGAAAATACCCCCGGCAAACGGTGTTCCTTCTATTGAAGCACAATAAATAAACCACGTCAAGCATTAACGGTTGTCCAGGGCAGGTAAGGTGGAATCTACCGTTTGTCCTGAAGACTAGCGTTCATTCACGTCGACTCGAGTTCCATTTGTTCATGTGCATAAGCGACTCAACAAAAAAATGTATAAAGTTAAGTGATCACACAGTTCTCCCTACATTCTCTTTCACCTCCGTTACGAGTCTCACTCAATTTAGATCCGACCGCTCCCTCTACACAAACGCCTTGCGCACCCAAGCTCCCATTATGACTATAGAAATGACTGCCTATAAAAATGCATCTAACAGATGGGATAAACAAAACTGTAGACAAGCAACATTCCTTGAAAATCACGACAGCTTTATCACAAATTCAAAATGGACTGGTTGATTAAAGTAGTGAAATGTGTTCCAACTACGAGCTGCAGATTTGAAAAATAAAATGCATCTGGTCTATTTAGCAAACTGCTAGTCTGTCATTTAGAATAGGTTACAGATGGACATATGTAACAAAAACATTGTTTTGATGAAGGCAAATAGCCAATAATAAGCTAATTACACCATGTTCAAACAGGAGTAGGCTAAACGTGCAGTGATATTGATGAGAAGTAGCAAATGTCAGAGCTCAAATGGCGGTAGGAGTCCATAATTTAACAAATTTTACCTTGCAACTCAAGTCGGCCTAAGTGTTTTCCAGTTTAGACAGTGAAGATTAGACAACTAAATAAAATGTTTAGGCCTTTGTGCCAACTGCCTCTAGTAGGGTGTTAGCTAGTCAGTGTGTAATCTGAGCATAGTTGCGTTCTAACCTGAAATCTCTAGTCTGGAAGCTGTGCTGAACCATTTCCCCTACATTTTACCCCATGTGGGCCAGCCCCTAGCAATTAGTTTCAGCCAATGAGCTTCAGCTCCACACACAGCAGAGCGAGAGAGAGCAATGACATGGTGCACATATCTGCGCATAGTATGCAATTTCCAAGTACCACTTTTGGCTGCTGAGCGCTACTTTCAGAACTATTGTCTAAAGTACACAAAAGTACCGGAGACTTAAATGTCATGCCTCTATGGAGTATTTTACATGTGTGATCATTACTTCATACTTCAACATATACTTTAACCCTTTTCATCAGAAGTCTGTCAGAGTAAAGGCGTCTGCATGCTTCCCAACAGTTCGAAAAGAGTTTGTGCATATATTAAGACAATATTATGCGCTGTTTTTGTTAGTTTTGGACTTCGGTACGTTTATTTTTTGTTCGGGCGCACATTTTTTCTTGTGCCAAGACAAAGTTGGAAGCCAGAGTCAGTAGCCGAAGTCTACAGCCCTTTGTCAGTGATTGGCCAACAGTAGGGATTCTTCGGTAAAGTCTTGTCATTCAACGAGAGACAACTCGTTTTTATGAAAATGTTTAATTGCAAAATACTGCAAACATCCTTGGCAAAAACGTCAAAACTATTGACAGATTTCTTGAGTTCTCTTAGATTAATTCTGACTATGTTGAGGAAGTGTATACTGTCTACGGCGTTTAAAAATTGACAAACAATACTATTTCCGCTTTTTACTTGTTTTTCCAAGCGAAGGTCTTTTAAAGGAGTATGCGAGCACACTCGTTTGGTTCACCTTTGGCTAACTGCCAGCCGAACTGAAGGGAATTTCTTTACAGAATTAGCATGAAACTTATGAAAAAAGGGGTTTGAATAGTGTCGTAAGTGTGCTGACTCATTCAAACAATGTTTGAATAAAAGGTACTTGAAATTTGTAACATTTGTGCGTGTAAAAGACCATTTTCATTTCTTGGACCATTTTGTTTTTTAGGCAAGTGACCAAGACCTTGCCCGATGGACAAGTACCTTTGATAGCGTAATGTCAACCCCAGCGTTAAGCATGTTCTACATTACAGCTTCCCTAGGCAGACAAAACATTTCCCATGGCACAGAGGTATGAGTTACCTGGTCCCTCGATGGCTGTATGGAGTTCTGTGATGTCTTCTTCGCTGGGGTAGATCTTGATGCCCTCAGGGGGATCTGCAGCTAGTGCAGACACCTCTTTGTACACCAGACGCAGAACCTGGGGCGGCAAGTTCTCTACATTGGAGTTCTATAAATGGGGCACACACATACATCACTATTCTGTCCCACTACCAACAGAAAGGTGCAAATATGGTAAATACTATAGAAATGGAACCCACACATCCCATGATCACAAACACATTAACAGGAAGATCTCAGTAAGGGAACATTTCAGTAAAGCTGTCACCAACAGGGTTGCTCAGAATCAATGTAGCTCTCTACTGTCTGATAAGCCTTAGGCCTGTAGCCGATTAAACTCAACTCCACGATTTATGATGGAGATGAGCTGCGATTAGTGTGAACAGACTGAAGCTCCTTAGTCACAAAATCAATTTTAATCAAAAACTACTGATTTTAACACCCAAAGAATAGCCCACAATTACACACATTTCTGCGTAATTGCGGGCTGTTCTTTGGATGCTATAATCAGTAGTTTTTTTTATAAAAACAGAATTGTATGGGACTAAGGAACTCCAGTTTGCCCACACTAGTCGCTGCTCAACTCCATCATAAATCATGGAGTTGAGCCGGCTACAGTGCAGGCCAGGTGGTGATTCACGATAATATCATCATGAGAGTGCAGTGGATAAGCTGTGTCACAACTGACAACTGCGATTTCAGCCAATGTGTGGCAGTTTACTTCATTGATAAATGTACAAACCGGTCAAGTTAAGATATTGTATTAGCATTTTCTAGGCATACAAAATTGACATCAAGTTAGCCATTCTGTCTTTGTCAAATAAAGCTAGGTTGTAGCTAGCTAGCGAATTAACAGTTAGCCGAAAGCTAGCTAATGGTAGCATTGCTGGCTAAAATTACTGACTAGTTCACATCATTGTCAAGTCAAATAGCTAATGTACCATTAAATCGCCCAATCGTGTAACATATTGATGTACTTCGGGGCTAAGATATATAACTAGCAAGCTAACATTAGGTAGCTAGCCAGCCATATTATCATTAGGTAGCTAGCTACATACACCAACTTTGGGGTGTGCTAACATTATGATAGTTACTTTGCTGACAATATTGTAGAAGTTAATTAGTTAGTGATTAATCTTTATGTTGGACAGTTTTCCATTTAAATTATGTTCGGGAGAAGTGTCAACACTGAACTAGCCTGCAAAAGACAATCGTAGCTAACGTATCAGCTAACGCCAGTTAGTTAACTATAGCAAGCAAACAGCCAACTACCGTTAGCTACCCAACTTAACTAGCTAGCTAATTTAGGTCTCGGCTAAGTAACGTTGCTGTAGTTAGTTAGTTAACGTTAGCTAAACAGCTGGCAAACATTTTGACTTGCTTCGTTAGCTAGCTAAATAACCAATAATTTGTATCACTTTATGAAAATGTTTGTAAACAATTTTAACTTACCATGTCTTCCGAAGAATAATAGTATTCAGGTGACTGGGGCTAGCTAACTCTGTGATCCACGTCGAAATAGCAACGGTAGTTAGCAACTAATAAATGCTTGCAGATTATGCTTGATTGACGAGAAAGTGGTACACGACACCTCAAATAAGTGAATAAATGCAGTTATCGCCGACTATTTAGATCTCGAATGGCCAAGCAAGCGATCGAGTTATGCTAACGCGTTAGCCAGCTGCAGCTTGCTAGCTGAAATTATTCTCCTCAAAAGTTCAGATACACTGATAGCACGTCAACTCCAGTTCGTTATTCTGCTAAAAACGGCCTGCTTTTTGGGGTAAATAACGTATACAGTGTAGGGAAGCGAGCTAGTGGTAGAAAGTGTTTTTAGCCAAAGTTATGTGGTGGCCAAGTGCTAGAGTAGCTAGCCAGCTACTATTTTCGTTGACACGGAACAAAACTACGATCTCCCAAATGAAATTGTGTTGTCTTGACCAATCGGTATTTTAGCCATACAACACGTGTACAAACAACGTAACCAACAAGACCAATCACATATCGTAGGTGCTCTGTCGTCATCATACTTGACATTTCCACCAGCCATCCAAAGTCGAGAATGTAAAAAATGCTTCCAAGCCATAGGTGTGTTTGAAAAACTCATACCCACCCAGAGGGTAGGCCTTCATCTTGACAGACAGCACACAATATAAACTTTTTTCTAAACTTCAATATAACCTAACCCCAGTGAACCTAACTCTACCATACAATATACCTATAGACGGCAGTGTCATAGGAAGGCTTAACAAATTAGCAAAGACTGTTCTCTCTGCTGCCGCAAGTGGTACCAATCAAATCAATGTACCAAGTCTGGAACCAACAGGACCCTGAACAGCTTCTACCCCCAAACCAAAGGGGTTTCTGAGTGGTGAAGCGGTCTAAGGCACTGCATCTCAGTACTAGAGGTGTCACTACAGAGCCTGGTTCGTTTCCAGGCTGTATCACAACTGGCTGTGATTGGGAGTCCCATGGGGCGGTGCACAATTGGCCCAGCGTCGTCTGGGTTAGGGTTTGACTTGGGTAGGCTGTCATTGTAAATAAGAATTTGTTCTTAACTGACTTGCCTAGTTGAAATAAAGAAGACTTCTAAACAATATTGCGAAATAGCTAATCAAATGGCAACCCTGACTACCTGCATTGACCAATTTTTGCGCTGACTCTATGCACACTCACATGTACTTACACTGACACCCCAACACACATACACACATATGCATACTGTCGCCACACACTTTCACACTCACCATATACCACATACACTGCTGCTACTGTCTATTATCTATCCTGTTGCCTATTCTCTTTACCCCCACCTACATGTACCATACATAGCTACCTCAATTACGTGGTACCCCTTCACATCGACTCGGTACTGGTACTCCCTCGTTGTTCACTGCATATTTATTCCTTGTGTTACTATTTGTATTTTCTTTGTATTTATTTGATTTGATCTTTAATTATGCATTGTTGGAAAAGGACCCGTAAGTAAGCATTTCACTGTGAGTCTACACCTGTTGTCTACGAAGCATGTGACAAATAAAACAAATATATATATTTTAATTGAATACAACTAGTCAAGGTACCAGTCTTTTTAAGCAAATAATTCAACAAGTTTTCACTCCTGTCATTTGCTTTGGCAAGGAGTGGAATGTAATAGCTGAGCAGAGACAGAGATGGCAACCAGGCTAGAATGCAAAAAATCAGAGAGAATTTAGAACGTTCGATGCTATCAGAAGCATGAACTATTAGTCAAAATGTTAGATATGCTTGGGAATTGCTACAATAGCAGCTTTGTGTAACAATATGGTCTTCATTCTAATGTTCACACATAACGCCATCCATTCCAATGCATTAAAACAAATGTAGCTATTTCTCAAACCTGTCCACATTATTTTTTATGATCTTCTAAAAATCACCATTTCACTCTTCATGACTTTTGGTGAGCAGCACAATAAAACCTGGGCACGTAACCCCTTGTTGCATGAGGTAAAACATTTATTTACTCATGGTTAAGGTACCAAACCATCAAGCACTGGCATCCAACATTATAATAAGGGGTTAAATATCTGTACATGTAAGACTCTTATCACATGTATTACTTGCATGGAGGAAACCTTTACAGCTCACAGCAAATCTAATGTAAGTGTTGCTTCCGTACAAACAAGAAACAGCAAACAACACAGCCTGCCAACCCCAGTCTACTGACATCAGTGTGTGACTGTGGAGACATAAGCTCAGACTAAATTTGAAAGCCCCTGGCCCTGACCAACAGTCCTGAGATCTATGGTCACTAAGGCCAGAGTGGGAATGTGCCTACCATGTGCCAGACACAGAAAATTGACTGTTATTTAAAAGTAAATTAATGTTGATGAGCGATTATTAATGCCATCCTCAAGATACATTGATACACCCAAGATTTGAAAATGTACATTCCAAGTAACATTACATTAAATTATTCCTAGTATCCATCATTTTGAAAGGGAACATTTTGGCCTTCAATACTTTTTGCTGCAGTATTTCTATTGACCACTAGAGTGCATCTCATCACTACATTGTCTGCGTGTTTTTATTTTGGGATTCTGGTTATGGATGTTTTCTTCGAATTATTTGTAGGAAAACAGTGCACAGAGATTTTCCCTTGTGGCCCTCTCTGCAATCTGGAAATGTTTTTCAATTAATTACATGATTGCTTGTGTCAGATGCAAATACTTTTTGTCAAATGTGATTTTTTTGGTTGTTAATTGCGACGTTGTAAAAATACTATAAAATACAATAAAGTTATTCAATAATTTTTATTTATATTACACAGTTAAACAGTTTAAACTAAACCACTAACTTGTAACGCTCATTTGGACAGTATGTTTGTGGCGTTTCCCATAGAGATAGATAAAGGACTCTAGTCCCCAAATGTCTATTTTTGAATGGGCAGCGCCATTGAGCACTTTCGCCATTGTGAAGTAGTCACTGGGTGGGACTTCCTATGGGTTAAGGAAGGATCACATAATTCCAACCAGGTCACCAGGAGGGATCAGCCAATGCATTATACTTGTGAACAAACATTCCAAAACTGCAGGTGGCAGTGTATCGGCAAGCTTTATACCTGTTCAAACAACGCACTCCAGGTGGCAGTATGCACCAAGAGGCCAGGGTTCCGGTCTAGAAGCAGGTTTTGACTGCTCCCACAGTTTTGCTTCTGTACCGCAGTTCAATCTTAAGGATCGGACCCTTTTTTTTCCAATTTTCGCCTAAAATGACATACTCAAATCTAACTGCCTGTAGCTCAGGATCTGAAGCAAGGACATGCATATTCTTGATACCATTTGAAAGGAAAAACTTTGAAGTTTGTGGAAATTTGAAATTAATGTAAGACAATATAACACATTTGATCTGGTAAAGATAATACAAAGGTAAAAAACATGTTTTTTTTTTTTTTTTTTTTGTACCATCTTTGAAATGCAAGAGAAAGGCCATAATATATTATTCCAGCCCAGGCGAAATTTAGATTTTAGCCACTAGATGGCAGCAGTGTATGTGCAAAGTTTTAGACAGATCCAATGGACCATTGCATATCTATTCAAAATGTTGTATCAAGACTGCCCAAATGTGCCTAATTGGGTTATTAATACATTTTCAAGTTCAGAATTGTGCACTCTCATCAAACAATAGCATGATATTATTTAACTGTAATAGCTACTGTAAATTGGACAGTGCAGTTAGATTAACAAGAATTTAAGCTTTCTGCCCAATATCAGATATGTCTATGTCCTGGGAATTTATTTTGTTACTTACAACCTCTTGCTAAACACATTAGCCTACTTTAGCTCAACCGTCCTGTAAGCCCGTCCCAAAAAGACAATTTCCATACACTGTCACACAGAGAAGTCAGATTAGAAAATTCCAAATAAGACACTTAGTCATCTCCTTTGTGAACAAAACATCCAATTAATTATTCAAATAATTGTTGCTGAGGCTGTTTTTTCTCCATCACTCACAGCCGAAGATATTAACATTTTATATTCATCAAATGTCTGCTCTGTTTTTGGATGATGTGATGACGTCATCACTGCTTGCGCTGCTCCTTGTGCGGTTGCATCCCGGATATTGACGATCCATGAAATTAATCAACGTATGCGAAAGTGAGTAGATTACCTTGAAAACAATGGGTGGACATCTTGGATGTAGTCTTCAGTTCTTATTATATCTCAGTGGTATGCACACATTCAGTTCGTTTACCAAATCATAGAAAATTGACTACTTCAAAATGGAGATGGCCTCAATTGCGCTGCCCCTGCTCTCACAAACGCCATAATGGTACAGATACAATGATGCGATGTCTATCTAAGTCTATGGGCTTTTCCAGGCGCGCCATCTTTGCTGGCACCACGCATAGTTCCTGGCTTTCAGCGCGCACTAATCACTGATTGGATAGCCTGATGCGCGTTGCAGAGAAATTCAGCGAGGACAAAAATTACGCTCGCTCCAATTTACGGGGCGTGACAGTTGAACAACAACAATCAAGCTTCCGGTTTTTCCCATTCTTACTAGAGAGTTCACTAGCATGTTCTTGTGATCGTAAAATCGAAAAGCAAGTTTATGTATAATAGATTTACGTGTACACTAGGTACATTTTATTATTTTGTTTGTCGTGGAATAAGAGCACCGAAAGAGCTATTACTGACTTTGATACACCGCTTTATTTGGCCATTACAGTGCGGACAACTTCCAATACGGTAAAGACTGATCTAGTTAGTTAGCTAATAATTGAATAAAATTAAGCATTCTATTGGACTTCGAATGCACGTGTTTTTTCTGGAGTGTTACAGAGGAGATAGTTATTGTTTTGCTCCCTTGGAAAGTGTTTAAGTCATGCCCTTTTCACTGTTTTGTTGAAAGTTCATATATTCCACAATGTATTGAACCGCTGCAGTCAATATGCTTATGTTTTGTGTATTTTGTCCATCAACAGGGTTATTATGAGCGACGGAGAGGTATTCCATGAGAAGCAGCGACTGGAGTTGTGCGCCATTCATGCTCTGAACAACGTTCTGCAAGAACAAGTGTTCTCCAAGGAGACGGCAGATGACATCTGCAAGCGGTGAGGTCACTTTGGTCAGGCGATGTGTGTGTAATGTCATCTTTAGGGGGTGGTGTTTTGGCTAAACAGTGTTCTTTGTGTCAATGATAAGTCTATTCAATATGCAATCTCTGCATGTAAATCATCAAGTACTGCTATAAGCCTGTGATTCAAAGAACACCCACCACACACTTCCTCCATGATTTCCAAGAGCATGTGAATCTGTTTTTACCATGTTCCCCTCTTTCCCCTTCCTCCCCAGGCTAGCTCCCCAATGTGTGGTGAACCCTCACCGCTCGATGCTGGGCACAGGCAACTATGACGTCAACGTCATCATGGCTGCCCTACAGAGCAGAGAGTTGGCTGCAGTATGGTGGGACAAACGCAGGTCAGACTTCAATACCTCAGGGCCAGACAGATTCGGAAGAGATGATTGTCAATGAAATACAAATGTGTAATAAACTAAAATCCAACCAAGTACTGCTACAGGTCACGAAGAGCTACAGTTTTATTGACCAAAGAAAATATACTGATAAGGAAACTTCGCCACAGATTCTGTCTACTCCTACTGTTCATCACTGTTCCTCCCCTTCACCACCACTGTGGCTCTGTTGATTTTAAACCAAAATCTCCTTCCCTTTTCCTATTTCTCCCTCAGAACGGTACAGAGTCTCTGTGTTGACAAGGTCCAGGGGTTCATCCTAAACGTTCCGTCACGTGTCTCTCTCGGAATTGTGTCCCTCCCCGTCAAGCGGCGGCACTGGCTTGCAGTGCGACAGGTTAATGGACACTACTACAACCTCGACTCCAAACTAAAGAGTCCTGTCTGCATCGAACGAAGCAGATCTCCGGTAAGTGAAGGGGGAGGGGGTACTATGCAGACATGTATTGTACAACTCCTAATCAAAGACACAGTATCTCTAACTTTACAGCTGATAGTGATAAATGCAAACAATCAACTTGTCATGCTTGTTGTTTACAAACAGAAATGTCCCTCTGTGTAAAAAAAAGACAGAGTAATCCTGTCAGGAACTCTGGAACGCAGCCCACAATTTGACTGTGGTAGAGTTCGATCTCATCCTGTTAGAGGAGTGGTCACATGGGGCTTACCACAGTGTCTGTTTGTTACTGTTTGTTACAGTTTGTACTTTGCACTCTTGTAAACCAGTCTCTCTCACTCTCCCATTCGCTCTCTCACCACACTCCTCTTCTCTCTCTCAGTACATTTCTCAGTGAACAGCTGTCTCCGGACGTGGCAGAGATGCTCCTGGTTGTGAGGAGGGACGTGGAGGAGTACGGAACCTGGCTGAACTCTGATGACCTCAGGAAGTGATTCCTCTGGCCTGGCCATTGCTTCATTCATTCAGCATGGGACTCAAACTCTTGCTCTACTCTGGAAAAACAAATAACATTTTAGAAAACAAGAGACGCTTAACAAAAAGTACATATTTCAGGAAATGCATTACCGGTTTCTGAGGAGTGTGGCACTCTTACACACACACACAAAGTTCCAAAGAGAATTTAAGATGACGAGGGATTTCTGTCCCAAATGGCTTGTTTGTAACAGTTTCCTGGCCGTTGTTTGGATTTCTACACTACAGCTACATCTATATCCTGTTTCCTTCTCCCTCTTCCTTCTTATGCGGCTATGCACTGCACTGTCGAGGTAGACCAGTTAGAACTGGTTTGTCTTAGTTATTCTATGCACTGAGGAGGTACAGAGGAGGCACTGGATGTCATGTTGACAACTGACTGTGTGAAAATAATGCTTCTATGTTTGTGTTCTGTCTGCGTCTACATCTAACTATGCATATCCAAGTGAATGGGAGCACTGTCTTTCTGTTACACGTGCTCAAATTACACACACACACACACATACACACACACTCAGGATATAAAGAAAATGTTATTTATACAGTTGAAGTTGGAAGTTTAAATACACTTAGGTTGGAGTCATTAAAACCTGTTTTTCAACCACTCCACAAATGTCTTGTTAACAAACTATAGTTTTAGCAAGTCGGTTAGGACATCTACTTTGTGCATGACACAAGTAATTTTTCCAACAATTGTTTATAGTCAATTATAAGTTAAATAATCTGTCTATCACAATTCCAGTGGGTCAGAAGTTTACATACACTAACTTGACTGTGCCTTTAAACAGCATGGAAAATTATTCCAGATAATGATGTCATGGCTTTAGAAGCTTCTGATAGGCTAATTGACATCATTTGAGTCAATTGGAGGTGTACCTGTGGATGTACTTCAAGACCTACCTTCAAACTCAGTGCCTCTTTGCTTGACATCATGGGGAAATCAAAAGAAATAAGCCAAGATCTCAGAAAAAAAATTGTAGACCTCCACAAGTCTGGTTCATCCTTGGGAGCATTTTTTAAATGCCTGAAGGTACCACAGTCATCTGTACAAACAATAGTACACAAGTATAAACACCATGGGACCAGGCAGGCGTTATACCGCTCAGACGCGTTCTGTCTCCTAGAGATCAACGTACTTTGGTGTGAAAAGCATGGGGGTGGCAGCATAATGTTGTGGGGGTGCTTTGCTAGAGGAGGGACTGGTGCACTTCACGAAATAGATTGCATCATGAGGAAAATGATGTGGATATATTGAAGCAACATCTCAAGACATCAGTCAGGAAGTTAAAGCTTGGTCACAAATGGGTCTTCCAAATGGACAATGAGTGGCAAAATGGCTTAAAGACAACAAAGTCAAGGTATTGGAGTGGCCATCACAAAGCCCTGACCTCAATGCTGTAGAAAATTTGTGTGCAGAACTTAAAAAGCATGTGCGAGCAAGGAGGCCTACAAACCTGACTCAGTTACACCAGCTCTGTCAGGAGGAATGGGCCAAAATTCACCCAACTTATTGTGGGAAGCTCGTGGAAGGCTACCCAAAATGTTTTACCCAAGTTAAACAATTAAAAGGCAATTCTACCAAATACTAATTGAGTGAATGTAAACTTCTGACCCACTGGGAATGTGATGAAAGAAATAAAAGCTGAAATAAATAATTCTCTCTACTAATATTCTGACATTTCATATTCTTAAAATAAAGTGGTGATCCTAACTGACCTAAGACAGGATTTGTTTACTAGGATTAAATGTCAGGAATTGTGAAAAACTGAGTTTAAATGTATTTGGCTAAGGTGTATGTAAACTTCCGAACTTCAACTGTATGTAACGATGTGTCTCGTTGTCTTTCAGTGTGCATACAGTCTTTCAGAGGTTCAGCAGTACAGTTCATTCACTGTTGAGTGATTTAAACAAGGCCAAACTTTATTCATTGTTATTATTTTATTTATATTAGACTCTGGAGTGAAAAAGGATGCCATTCAAAAGGAGCATTGATTATACCATACAAACGCAATTCAAGGGTTAACAAGGTCAGTAGGCAAGGAGAGTGTTCAATGAAATCTGACATCGCATATTTACATAACATTCTATAGAGATCCCAGAAACCGACTGCTATATAGTTATTATTGCTATTTACGGTAGGGCTACTGCAGCACCAGTGGCAGGAGTTTTATTGCTATGTGCCTGCTGTCATTGCATGGGATTTGTAGTTCTCTAACGGTCTCGTGGCTGGATGGAAGTTGTAGTTCTCCATTCAGCCTACAGAGAGGAGGTACTATAGCCATCTCTTGAATGTTCTTTATAAGAGAAAAGTTTCATGAGGGGATGGGTAACTCCAGTCATTGGTGTCCCTTCTGCACAAACTCCAATAATTGCCTAATCATGATCTTTAGTTTAGAATGCAATTAGTTTAATCACCCCTCCGGCCCCGAGGACAGGAGTTGCCCATCCCTGATTTAGATAATATCATCAACAGTGAAATGTACAGTATAGTAACAGAAGGTAATACAAGGGAGATACAGAATTGTCACCTATAAAAAGTAAATAAAATAAAAATTGCACGTTGAATACCAAGTGAGGAGACTGCATATTCATTCACCCAAAAATGTGTCTTGTTTCTACGTGTCAGTGTTTCTTTACAACAAGATAGATATAAAAACGTGAAAATAAAGTGGTGCTACATTTAAAAAATATAGAACTACAGTGTAGTAACGTCAATACCATTTTGGCTCGCCGAGCAACTGTTGACACTGGACAGACAAGGGGATTGTAAGGAGTGACTTTGACTGAGTGAATCTGGTTCAGACCTCTTCATAATCATGCTACCTACTGTATCTATCTGACATGAGCTTACTGTGAGGTTCTACAGCAGGCCATTCAACCTTGTTGGTACTGACGTTACGCACCTTTAATTTACATCTAAAGCTCAATTTTTGGAGATTAGTTATTTTTCCTTCATCTCAGTAAAGTGTCCATTCATTAGAAAATAAACAAATGTTCTATACTTTTTTAAACATAAAAATAAATTAGCGTGAATACAGGTTCCTTGAATGGGTGGAGTTGGGGTGTGTTTGACTACCCCCGTAACCAGTCAGCATGCTGGGAGAGTACTGTACTTTCAGAACCGGCGTTTGGATTCGATAAGGGGGAGCCGCCATTGAAGATCCACAGAGGAGGGTGTACAGAGAGAAGGGAGACAAGAAAACAACAAGAAATCTCCATTATTCACCTTTGTTTCAAAATCATCTCATGTATGAAGATGAGCACTCACGTGGTCACGTTATTCCCCTAACAGGGGTTGAGGAGATAGAAGTTATCTACAACCACTGATCCAGGGTCTTTACCTCCAAATGGTTAAGGTTAGGAATGGGTGTCAGGTAATCTGATCCCAGATCAGAGGTGGATGGAGGCAACTTCTACCTCAAGCACCAGGGACTGTTGTAAAGGTTCGGACTGGGATGGTAATGCTAGAAAGGACAACGGTAGGGTAATGGTTAGGGTTAGGTCTCAGGTTGTGGTCAGAAAGCACTGTATTTACGTTCTTTCTAGGATGTCCAAAGTCAGAGAGGTGACAACCGACAGAGTTAGTAGTTAGGGGCAGAAAGTGAGCTTTCTCATTCAAGAGATAGAACACATACTTTAGGTTAGTTGAATAAAAAAATGAATGCCAGTTTACAGCAGGTGCGTAGACAGAATTTAGTTGGTAGATGCAGAAATGTGGATGGGCCAACGCCACCCAGGCCCACCCATGCCATCACAACCATCATCACCATGACCACCATCACCACTACCATCACAACCATCACCACTACCATCACCACCTTGACTATAACCACCATCACAACCATCACTACTACCATCACCACCATCACCACCTTGACCATCACCATCATGACCACCATCACCACTACTATCACCACCACTACCATCACCACCTTGACCATCACCTCCATGACCACCATCACCACCTTGACCATCACCACATCACCACTACTATCAAATCAAATCAAATCAAATTTATTTATAAAGCCCCCCTTACATCAGCTGATGTCACAGAGTGCTGTACAGAAACCCAGCCTAAAACCCCAAACAGCAAGCAATGCAGGTGTAAAAGCACGGTGGCTAGGAAAAACTCCCTAGAAGGCCAAAACCTAGGAAGAAACCTAGAGAGGAACCAGGCTGTGAGGGGTGGCCAGTCCTCTTCTGGCTGTGCCGGGTGCAGATTATAACAGAACATGGACAAGATTTTAAAATGTTCATAAAACAGGCAGAACAGTTGTAACTGGAGAAGCAGCACGGCCAGGTGGACTCGGGACATCCGGGTAGGCCTTGAGGAATGGTCCTAATGCTCAGGTCCTCCGAGAGAGAGAGAGAGAGAGAGAGAGAGAGAGAGAGAGAAGAAGAAAAAGAAAGAGAGAGATAATTAGAGCGAGCATACTTAAATTCGCACAGGACACCAGATAAGAGAAGAAATACTCCAGATATAACAGACGGACCCTAGCACCCCGACACATAAACTACTGCAGCATAAATACTGGGGTGAGACAGGAGGGGTCGGAGACACTGTGGCCCGTCCGACTAAACCCCGGACAGGGCCAAACAGGCAGGATATAACCCCACCCACTCTGCCAAGCACAGCCCCCACACCACTAGAGGGATATCTTCAACCACCAACTTACCATCCTGAGACAAGGCCGAGTATAGCCCACAAGATCTCCGCCACGGCACCAGAAGCCAGTGACTCAGCCCCTGTAATAGGGTTAGAGGCAGAGAATCCCAGTGGAGGGGAACCGGCCAGGCAAAAGACAGCAAGGGTGGTTCGTTGCTCCAGTGCCTTTCCGCTCACCTTCACACTCCTGGGCCAGACTACACTCAGTCATAAGACCTACTGAAGAGATGAGTCTTCAATAAAGACTTAAAGGTTGAGACCGAGTCTGCGTCTCTCACATGGATAGGCAGACTATTCCATAAAAATGGAGCTCTATAGGAAAAAGCCCTGCCTCCAGCTGTTTGCTTAGAAATTTTAGGGACAGTAAGGAGGCTCATGTCTTGTGACCGTAGCGCACGTGTAGGTATGTACGGCAGGACCAAATCAGAAAGATAGGTAGGAGCAAGCCCATGTAATGCTTTGTAGGTTAGCAGTAAAACCTTGAAATCAGCCCTTGCCTTAACAGGAAGCCAGTGTAGAGAGGCTAGTACTGGAGTAATATGATCAAATTTTGGGGTTCTAGTCAATATTCTAGCAGCCGTGTTAAGCACTAACTGAAGTTTATTTAGTGCTTTATCCGGATAGCCGGAAAATAAAGCATTGCAGTAGTCTAACCTAGAAGTTACAAATGCATGGATTAACTTTTTCTGCATCATTTTTGGACAGAAAGTTTCTAATTTTTACAATGTTACGTAAATGGAAAAAAGCTGTCCTTGAAACAGTCTTGATATGTTCACAAAAGAGAGATCAGGGTCCAGAGTAACGCGAGGTCCTTCACAGTTTTATTTGAGACGACTGTACAACCATCAAGATTAATTGTCAGATTCAACAGAAGATCTCTTTGTTTCTTGGGACCTAGGACTAGCATCTCTGTTTTATCAGAGTTTAAAAGTAGAAAATTTTCTGCCATCCACTTCCTTATGTCTGAAACACAGGCTTCAAGGGAGGGCAATTTTGGGGCTTCACCATGTTTCATCGAAATGTACAGCTGTGTGTCATCCGCATAGCAGTGAAAGTTAACATTATGTTTCCGAATGACATCACCAAGTGGTAAAATATATAGTGAAAACAATAGTGGTCCCAAAACAGAGCCTTGAGGAACACCGAAATTTACAGTTGATTTGTCAGAGGACAAACCATCCACAGAGACAAACTGATATCTTTCCAACAGATAAGATCTAAACCAGGCCAAAACTTGTCCATGTAGACCAATTTGGGTTTCCAATCTCTCCAAAAGAATGTGGTGATCGATGGTATCAAAAGCAGCACTAAGGTCTAGGAGCATGAGTACAGTTGCAGAGCCTCGGTCTGACGCCATTAAAAGGTCATTTACCACCTTCACAAGTGCAGTCTCAGTGCTATGATGGGGTCTAAAACCAGACTGAAGCGTTTCAGTATACATTGTTTGTCTTCAGGAAGGCAGTGAGTTGCTGCGCAACAGCTTTTTCTAAAATTTTTGAGAGGAATGGAAGATTCGATATAGGCCGATAGTTTTTATATTTTCTGGGTCAAGGTTTGGCTTTTTAAGAGAGGCTTTATTACTGCCACTTTTAGTGAGTTTGGTACACATCCGGTAGATAGAGAGCTGTTTATTATGTTCAACATAGGAGGGCCAAGCACAGGAAGCAGCTCTTTCAGTAGTTTAGTTGGAATAGGGTCCAGTATGCAGCTTGAAGGTTTAGAGGCCATGATTATTTTCATCAATGTGTCAAGAGATATGGTACTAAAAACTTGAGTGTCTCTCTTGATTTTATGTCCTGGCAAAGTTGTGTGGACTCAGGACAACTGAGCTTTGGAGGAATACGCAGATTTAAAGAGGAGTCCGTAATTTGCTTTCTAATGATCATGATCTTTTCCTCAAAGAAGTTCATGAATGAATCACTGCTAAAGTGAAAGCCATCCTCTCTTGGGGAATGCTGCTTTTAGTTAGCTTTGTGACAGTATCAAAAAGAAACTTTGGATTATTCTTATTTTCCTCAATTAACTTGGAAAAATAGGATGATCGAGCAGCAGTGAGGGCTCTTCGATACTGCACGGTACTGTCTTTCCAAGCTAGTCGGAAGACTTCCAGTTTGGTGTGGCGCCATTTCCGTTCCAATTTTCTGGTAACTTGCTTCAGAGCTCGGGTATTTTCTGTATACCAGGGAGCTAGTTTTTTTGGCAAATGTTTTTGTTTTTAGGGGTGCAACTGCATCTAGGGTATTGTAAGGTTACATTGAGTTCCTCAGTTAGGTGGTTAACTGATTTTTGTACTCTGACGTCCTTGGGTAGGTGGAAGGATTCTGGAAGGGCATCTAGGAATCTTTGGGATGTCTGAGAATTTATAGCACGACTTTTGATGATCCTTGGTTGGGGTCTGAGCAGATTATCTGTTGCGATTTCAAACGTAATAAAATGGTGGTCCGATAGTCCAGGATTATGAGGAAAAACATTAAGATCCACAACATTTATTCCACGGGACAAAACTAGGTCCAGAGTATGACTGTGGCAGTGAGTAGGTCCGGAGACATGTTGAACAAAACCGACAGAGTCGATGATGGCTCCAAAAGCCTTTTGGAGTGGGTCTGTGGACTTTTCCATGTGAATATTGTCTGCCATGACTACAAGGTCCGATAGGAATTCAGGGGAACTCAGTGAGGAATGTTGTATATGGCCCAGGAGGCCTGTAAACAGTAGCTATAAAAAGTGATTGAGTAGGCTGCATAGATTTCATGACTAGAAGCTCAAAAGACGAAAACGTCGTTTTTTTGTTTTTTGTAAATAGAAATTTGCTATTGTAAATGTTAGCAACACCTCCGCCTTTGCGGGATGCGCGGGGGGATATGGTCACTAGTGTAACCAGGAGGTGAGGCCTCATTTAACACAATAAATTCATCAGGCTTAAGCCATGTTTCAGTCAGGCCAATCACATCAAGATTATGATCAGTGATTAGTTCATTGACTAGAACTGCCTTGGAAGTGAGGGATCTAACATTGAGTAGCCCCATTTTGAGATGTGAGGTATCACAATCTCTTTCAATAATGGCAGCAATGGAGGAGGTCTTTATTCTAGTGAGATTGCTAAGGCGAACACCGCCATGTTTAGTTTTGCCCAACCTAGGTCGAGGCACAGACACAGTCTCAATAGAGATAGCTGAGCTGACTACACTAACTGTGCTAGTGGCAGACTCCACTAAGCTGGCAGGCTGGCTAACAGCCTGCTGCCTGGCCTGCACCCTATCTCATTGTGAAGCTAGAGGAGTTAGAGCCCTGTCTATGTTCGTCGATAAGATGAGAGCACCCCTCCAGCTAGGATGGAGTCCGTCACTCCTCAACAGGCCAGGCTTGGTCCTGTTTGTGGGTGAGTCCCAGAAAGAGGGCCAATTATCTACAAATTCTATCTTTTGTGTGGGGCAGAAAACAGTTTTCAACCAGCGATTGAGTTGTGAGACTCTGCTGTAGAGCTCATCACTCCCCCTAACTGGGAGGGGGCCAGAGACAATTACTCGATGCCGACACATCTTTCTAGCTGATTTACACGCTGAAGCTATGTTGCGCTTTGTGACCTCTGACTGTTTCATCCTAACATCGTTGGTGCCGACGTGGATAACAATATCTCTATACTCTCTACACTCGCCAGATTTAGCCTTAGCCAGCACCATCTTCAGGTTAGCCTTAACGTCGGTAGCCCTGCCCCTGGTAAACAGTGTATGATCGCTGGGTGATTCGCTTCAAGTCTAATACTGCGAGTAATGGAGTCGCCAATGACTAGAGTTTTCAATTTGTCAGTGCTAATGGTGGGAGGCCTCGGCATCTCAGACCCCGTAACGGGAGGAGTAGAGACCAGAGAAGGCTCGGCCTCTGACTCCGACCCGCTGCTTAATGGGGAAAACCGGTTGAAAGTTTCTGTCGGCTGAATGAGCGACACCGGTTGAGCATTGCTCCAGCATTTCCTTCCAGAAGCCGTGAGAAAATTGTCCGGCTGCGGGGACTGTGCGAGGATTTCTACGACTATCTGTACTTACTGGTGGCACAGACGCTGTTTCATCCTTTCCTACACTTACATTTCCCTTGCCTAACGATTGCGTCTGAAGCTGGGCTTGCAGCACAGCTATCCTCGCCTTAAGCCGACCGTTCTCCTGTATGTTATGAGTACAGCGACTGCAATTAGAAGGCATGATGTTAATGTTACTACTTAGCTTCGGTTGGTGGAGGTCCTGACGAAACACGTCCAGATAAAGCGTCCGGAGTGAAAAAGTTGAATGAAAAAATAAACGGTAATTACAAAGTAAAAACCGTAAAACTGTCAGGTAGCAAAGTTAGGTTAGCAACAAAACGCACAGCAGCACGTAAACAAGTCTACTAGTTGTGACCGGAAATGAAAGTTGTGATGCTCAAACAAATCACTACTATCACCACCATCACCACCTTGACCATCACCACCATCACCACTACTATCACCACCACTACCATCACCACCATCACCACCTTGACCATCACCACCATGACCACCATCACCACTACTATCACCACCACTACCATCACCACCACCAGTTAGTTAGATCCAGAATGTTTATTATCGACTAACGACAAACGTACAGGCAAATAACACCTCAAGGGACGGTTTACATGCATAGTGATGACAAATGCCACAGATTAGGATGTCACGAATACAAAGGAACTCACAGAGGGGGGTGGGGACTGCCTGTCAGTCAAGGGTAGGCTCTCATAGCCAGGGTTGCCATTGGAGGAAACGTTTGGAGTCCTGTATAGAGACAGAAAGAGAGAGAGGAAACGAAAGGAAAAGGAGGAAGGCAGAAGAGCAGGATAAGGAGCAGGAGTGGAGAATGAGTGAGAGAGAGAGGGGAAAAAGGGATGAGACACATTGAGAAAGACGAAAAGAGGGAGGTGGACCAAAGGAGGGAACCGAGGTGAGGGTAAGAAGAGAAAGGGAGGAAGAGTGATTAGTGAAATGGTGATGTAGAAACGGGCCTCCTTATAACTGGTGGCTTTAGTGTTATTAGGGCACTATGTCTACTAGGCAGCGGGATAGCTGGTGGTTTCAGCATGGGGGACACAGATATTATAGACACAGTCCACTCCTGATAAGCGCACTTTGGGAAATGCAAACTCATGTACAATGATGAAGTGCACATTTGTGTACTTCATAATTGCAACTTACAACTTGAGACTTCACCAGTCCCAATTCAAAATACATTCATTTTTAATTGCTCTGGATATCCACATGCTCCACTTTAGTGCATGCTTTCCAGACGGCCCCAAACCAGAGCATTTATCAGGAGTCCACTGCATTCTTATGTTTATTTGCTACCTGGAATCTGAGTTACTTTACTCTGGGCAGTTTGGTCATGATACTGTTACTATTAGATCTAGGCTAGGGCCACTGACGATCAGTGTTTACAGCGCCTGTATACACCAACTGGACTTGGCATTTAGTTATGTTCTACATGCTAAGGCATAAGGTAGGAAAGTACACTTAGTTGCATTAACTGGACTTGCAAAGTATAGAAAGAGAGTGAAAGAGAGGAAGAGACACAGTGAGAGAGGGAGTGATAAAGACAGAGAGAGAGCAGAGAGTGATAAAGAAATAATAAAGGACAGAGACAGAAAGAGAGTGAGGAGAGAGTAATTTGAGAGACTTGATAACATGAGACTTGGACACCACAGTGTGGATGGTGGGTGGGAGTAATGGGGTTTTACCTAGGTCAACCTGAGCCTCATATCTCCGCAGTATTAAGTCCTGTGTCTCAAATGACACGCTATTCCCCATATAGTGCACTACTTTCGGACACTTGGCCCAAAGTAGTGCACTATATGGTGAATATGGTGTCATTTGAAACACACCCAAGATCTGTGAGTGATCGATCGGACCGGTCTATGTCTGTCTTGGAAGGCGCGACAGACCGATAGACAGACACACAGAAAGACAGACTTCTGGAGTTGTGTCTGTTTCTCTGCCTACCCTGCAGTCCACAGTAGACCTGTCTGTGGGTCTGTTTCTCTGCCTACCCTGCAGTCCACAGCAGACCTGTCTGTGGGTCTGTTTCTCTGCCTACCCTGCAGTCCACAGTAGACCTGTCTGTGGGTCTGTTTCTCTGCCTACCCTGCAGTCCACAGTAGACCTGTCTGTGGGTCTGTTTCTCTGCCTACCCTGCAGTCCACAGTAGACCTGTCTGTGGGTCTGTTTCTCTGCCTACCCTGCAGTCCACAGCAGACCTGTCTGTGGGTCTGTTTCTCTGCCTACCCTGCAGTCCACAGCAGACCTGTCTGTGGGTCTGTCTGCATTGCATGTGTTTGCTTCCCCTGACGAAGCGATCCGTATGTGTATATATGGAGGCAGAGTGATTCTGGCTACTCCATCACTGTACATGTATGGGTGGGTGTGAGGTAGAACTATATCCAATGTATTCCCAATGTCAAACGTTTGCCATGTGTGTTCATGTATGCTAACATTACAGGGTGTGGTGAAGTAAATATGGGTTTCTTTTCAAGCTATGCATCTAAAACCTCTGTGTGTCTCTGTTTTGTGCCTATTCTTTACTTATGCTCGTTAACATAGCAGACTTAGTCAGTAGGTCTGTGTGTGTTCATGCACACTCCACTACTCTATACTGGGCCTATATGAGTGTCCTGATCTTGTTGGCTTCAGTTGGGAGTTGAAGTTACACCAAGGCACAGATCTAGGATCAGCTTACCCTCCCCCAAGTCTTCATCCTCAACCACTATAGTAAAAAAAACTGACCTTAGATCAGTGACTAGGGGCAACTTCATCTTACTCCCAGGGGTCTCTCTGAGGCAACTCTGTCTGTCTGTCTGTCTGTCTGTCTGTCTGTGTGTCTGTGTGTCTGTGTTACTCACGGGAGGGGTGGCGCGCTAGAAAAGGGAGGAGTCCACCCGGCCCCCTGGTAATTATAGAAGGGGGGCAAGGCCCCTCGCTGAGACCCCGAGGCCGGCTGTCTACGTGCCTGATGGGAAGTGAAGGGGTCCTCGCTCTCGCTGTCCGAATCTTCATACTCCTCGGTATCACTGTCGCCCGTCGGAGAGAGGGGAGAGGAGAACTCATGAGAACAACAATTAGTGGTTTTGGAAACACTGTATGAACCTGTGAAATCCTATGGAACAGATACGGAACATACTGTACATGTGTGGAAGACAGCCACAACATCTGTGTACCTTTACCCTACTGTACAAGAAAACAAACAAAATATTGTTGTAAAATAATAATATACAGTACTGTGTAAAGGTTTTAGGCAGGTGTGAAAAAATGCTATAAAGTAAGAATGCTTTCAAAAATAGACATGTTAATAGATTATATTTATCAATTAACAAAATGCGAAGTGAGCGAACAGAAGAAAAATCTACATCAAATCCATATTTGGTGTGACCACCCTTTGCCTTCAAAACAGCATCAATTCTTGTAGGTACACTTGCACAAAGTCATGGGTTTTGTAGACATATAGTCAGGTGTGTGATTAAACAATTATACCAAAAAGGTGCTAATGATCATCTGTTCATTTCTGCAAATGTTGGGGATTTGGTCAGAATTAATGGTCTCCTCAATGCTGAGAAGTACAGGCAGATACTTATCCATCACGCAATACCATCTGATTGGCCCCAAATTTATTCTGCAGCATGACAACGACCCCAAACATACAGCGAAAGTCATTAAGAACTATCTTTAGCGTTAAGAAGAACAGGGAGTCCTGGAAGTGATGGTACGGCCCCCACAGAGCCCTGATCTCAACATAATCGAGTCTGGCTGGGATTACATGAAGAGAGAGAAGCACCTAAATCCACAGAAGAACTGTGGTTAGTTCTCCATGATGTTTGGGCCAACCTACCTGCCGAGTTCCTTCAAAAACTGTGTGCAAGTGTACCTACAAGAATTGATGCTGTTTTGAAGGCAAAGGGTGGTCACACCAAATATTGATTTGATGTAGATTTTTCTTCTGTTCACTCACTTTGCATTTTGTTAATTGATAAATATAAACTATTAACATGTCTATTTTTTTTTAAAGCATTCTTACTTTACAGCATTTCTTTTCAAACCTGCCCAACACTTTTGCACAGTACTGTATATATCTTTTTTTATCTGTTAAATGAATGGGTTTGTGATGGTGCATTCATGCAATGTCCTGTGGAATACAGACCTCCTGTTAATTTTACATCGATATTCGAAATAGAAAAAATGAATCCCCTTGTTGATCCCTTAATCTTTTTTTCCCTTCATGTTTCTGGCTGTGACACAGTTGGAAGCTGTTTACTACAGACAGACAGACGCTCTGACAGACCTGGAGGTACAGTAGTGAACTACTTATCCATCCAGTACGTCAACCCACACCTAGAGATGCACCCCTGCCTTACTGCTGAGCATGTTCAGAGGAAATGTTAAACTATGACGTAGAAAACTTCAGCAACAACATTATGACATCAATAACATATCTCATTCTCTATCTCACACACACACACACACACACACACGCACACGCACACGCACACGCACACACACACGCACACACAGACACACACACACACACACACACACAGAGACACACACAGAGACACACACAGAGACACACACCTGGGGAAGCTTCTCCAGGCGCCGGGCAGGGAACAGAGGATGGCAGTGAAGGCCAGAGCCGAAAGGAAAGAGTAGAGGGAGAGGTAGAGCAATCCCTCCATCCCGTCATAGCACAGGCCTTTCAAAGAGTCAATATAATCCTAAGAAACAGAGACAGAAAGAGCAAAAAGACTTGAGAAAACAGCAAGAACACACCAGAGGTCATTCCACCCCATGTTAAACACTAGGCCTACCTTGTTGAGACCTCGACAGTTGAGTAGCGCCACTAGCTGGTGGAAGTTGCCCTCTGTGGCATTGAGAATCTGCTGAACCTCCCTGAGTGACTTCTACAACAACAATAAGTAAGGATAATATCACACTCAGTTTCATAAACATGTCACTGCGCTTTATATATTTGCCAGTCATTTTGTGTCATGGGTTGCAACCTGGCCCAGTGTGATGTACCTCTGCCTTGGGGACCTGTGGGAGAGCATTCCGGTCCAGGCTGGATAGGTGTGTGTGGATGCTGGAAAGGGCCCTCTGTGACTGGGTCAGCAGCTGCAGACAACAGGTCATTAAAAATATTGCTTAGCTTAGCATAATCATGCTAACACTGTATATTCTATAAACATCCTGATCAGTACCTATCAGATAATACAAGTTTACTTACTGTCCTATATCAGTGCCACCAGGGTTGGAATTATAGAGCTGCCCAGAAATAATAGTAACCCCCATACAGTGAGGGAAAAAAGTATTTGATCCCCTGCTGATTTTGTACGTTTGCCCACTGACAAAGAAATGATCAGTCTATACTTTTAATGGTAGGTTTATTTGAACAGTGAGAGACAGAATAACAACAAACAAATCCAGAAAAACGAATATGAAAAATGTTATAAATTGATTTGCATTTTAATGAGGGAAATAAGTATTTGACCCCTCTGCAAAACATGACGTAGTACTTGGTGGCAAAACCCTTGTTGGCAATCACAGAGGTCAGACGTTTCTTGTAGTTGGCCACCAGGTTTGCATCTCAGGAGGGATTTTGTCCCACTCCTCTTTGCAGATCTTCTCCAAGTCATTAAGGTTTCGAGGCTGACGTTTGGCAACTCGAACCTTCAGCTCCCTCCACAGATTTTCTATTGGATTAAGGTCTGGAGACTGGCTAAGCCACTCTAGGACCTTAATGTGCTTCTTCTTGAGCCACTCCGTTATTGCCTTGGCCGTGTGTTTTGTCATGCTGGAATACCCATCCACGACCCATTTTCAATGCCCTGGCTGAGGGAAGGAGGTTCTCGCCCAACATTTGACAGTACATGGCCCCGTCCATCGTCCCTTTGCTGCGGTGAAGTTGTCCTGTTCCCTTAGCAGAAAAATACCCCCAAAGCATAATGTTTCCGCCTCCAAACACGGCCAAAGAGCTCCATTTTGGTCTCATCTGACCACAACACTTTCACCCAGTTGTCCTCTGATTCCTCACCGTTCTCATGATCATTGCAACTCCATGAGGTGAGATCTTGCATGGAGCCCCAGGCCGAGGGAGATTGACAGTTCTTTTGTGTTTCTTCCATTTGCGAATAATCGCACCAACTTTTGTCACCTTCTCACCAAGCTGCTTGGTGAAGGCCTTGTAGCCCATTCCAGCCTTGTGTAGGTCTACAATCTTGTCCCTGACATCCTTGGAGAGCTCTTTGGTCTTGGCCATGGTGGAGAGTTTGGAATCTGATTGATTGATTGCTTCTGTGGACTGGTGTCTTTTATACAGGTAACAAGCTGAGATTAGGAGCACTCCCTTTAAGAGTGTGCTCCTAATCTCAGCTCGTTACCTGTATAAAAGACACCTGGGAGCCAGAAATCTTTCTGATTGAGAGGGGGTCAAATACTTATTTCCCTCATTAAAATGCAAATCAATTTATAACATTTCTCACATGCGTTTTTCTGGATATTTTTGTTGTTATTCTGTCACTCACTGTTCAAATAAACCTACCATTAAAATTATAGACTGATCATTTCTTTGTCAGTGGGCAAACGTACAAAATCAGCAGGGGATCAAATACTTTTTTCCCTCACTGTATATTTACATTGGTCCAGCCCACTAATTTCAAGGCACTCAGAAGAGTCCATGTGTTATTGAAACCCTGATCCCCTAACACCACTACGTGAGCATCTACAGAGAACAGTTACTACCTGCTGGAATGGGCTGTTCATACGTCTGCTGCAGGTCAGGTAATAATCCAACACGTCTGGATAGGACAGAGGACAGCAGCACACCATCAATCAGCAATTAATACAGTGTGTCAGGGCATTTCAGCATCAAAATGAAAGGCTATAGGAATGAAATGATCAGAGACTCTTTGTTAGTGTGTAGAGTTGCACTACTGTACCTGAGCTGGTCCCAGAGTTGAAGTGGGTGGAGTTGAGCACAAACGTGTTAGGATCTGTACAGAAGTCACTGACAGCCTGGAGATGCAGAGAGAGGTAGAGAGGTTAAGGGGGAGGGATATGGGGGGAGAGATCACAAGGGAAAAGTTAGCAGAGACACATTAACTGACTGACACACGTCCCTCAACAGATATCTGACTGCAGCACTTGGCCCATTGCCTGCTCTATTGATTTACTGAGTGAATCACATGCTGTATAGACCTACTGTCTCTCCATGTTGTATAGACCTAATGTCCCTCTCCATGCTGTATAGACCTACTGTCCCTCTCCATGCTGTATAGACCTACTGTCCCTCTCCGTGCTGTGTAGACCTACTGTCCCTCTCCATGTTGTATAGACCTACTGTCCCTCTCCATGCTGTTTAGACCTACTGTCCCGTCCCTCTCCATACTGTGTAGACCTACTGTCCCTCTCCATACTGTATAGACCTACTGTCCCTCTCCATGCTGTACAGACCTACTGTCCCTCTCCATGCTGTACAGACCTACTGTCCCTCTCCATGCTGTACAGACCTACTGTCCCTCTCCATGCTGTACAGACCTACTGTCCCTCTCCATGCTGTACAGACCTACTGTCCCTCTCCATGCTGTACAGACCTACTGTCCCTCTCCATGCTGTTTAGACCTACTGTCCCTCTCCATACTTTGTAGACCTACTGTCAATCTCCATAATGTATAGACCTACTGTCCCGTCCCTCTCCATACTGTGTAGACCTACTGTCCCTCTCCATACTGTATAGACCTACTGTCCCTCTCCATGCTGTACAGACCTACTGTCCCTCTCCATGCTGTACAGACCTACTGTCCCTCTCCATGCTGTACAGACCTACTGTCCCTCTCCATGTTGTACAGACCTACTGTCCCTCTCCATGTTGTATAGACCTACTGTCCCTCTCCATGCTGTGTAGACCTACAGTCCCTCTCCATACTGTGTAGACCTACTGTCCCTCTACATACTGTATAGACATGTCCCTCTCCATGCTGTACAAACCTACTGTCCCTCTCCATGCTGTATAGACCTACTGTCCCTCTCCATACTGTATAGACCTACTGTCCCTCTCCATGCTGTATAGACCTACTATCCCTCTCCATACTGTATAGACAGACTGTCCCTCTCCATACTGTGTAGACCTACTGTCCTTCTCCATAATGTATAGACCTACTGTCCCTCTCCATGCTGTATAGACCTACTGTCCCTTTCCATGTTGTATAGACCTACTGTCCCTCTCCATGCTGTATAGACCGACTGTCCATCTCCATGTTGTATAGACCTAATGTCCCTCTCCATGCTGTATAGACCTACTGTCCCTCTCCGTGCTGTGTAGACCTACTGTCCCTCTACATATTGTATAGACCTACTGTCCCTCTCCATGTTGTATAGACCTACCGTCCCTCTCCATGCTGTTTAGACCTACTGTCCCTCTCCATGCTGTACAGACCTACTGTCCCTCTCCATGTTGTATAGACCTACCGTCCCTCTCCATGCTTTACAGACCTACTGTCCCTCTCCATGCTGTATAGACCTACTGTCCCTCTCCATACTGTGTAGACCTACTGTCCCTCTCCATGCTGTACAGACCTACTGTCCCTCTCCATGTTGTATATACCTACTGTCCCTCTCCATAATGTATAGACCTACTGTCCCTCTCCATGTTGTATAGACCTACTGTCCCTCTCCATTTTGAATAGACCTACTGTCCCTCTCCATGCTGTATAGACCTGTCTCTCTCCATAATGTATAGACCTACTGTCCCTCTCCATAATGTATAGACCTACTGTCTCTCTCCATACCGTACAGACCTACTGTCCCTCTCCACACCATATAGACCTACTATCCCTCTCCATACCGTGTAGACGTACTGTCCCTCTCCATGCTGTATAGACCTACTGTGTCTTTCCATGCTGTATAGACCTACTGTCCCTCTCCATGCTGTATAGACCTACTGTCCCTCTCCATACTGTATAGACCTACTGTCCCTCTCCATACTGTATAGACCTGTCCCTCTCCATGCCGTATAGACCTACTGTCCCTCTCCATACCATATAGAACTACTGTCCCTCTCCATACTGTATAGACCTGTCCCTCTCCATACTGTATAGACCTGTCCCTCTCCATACTGTACAGACCTAATGTCCCTCTCCATGCAACGCAGACCTACTGTCCCTCTTCATGATGTGTAGACCTACTGTCCCTCTCGATGCTGTACAGACCTAATGTCCCACTCCATGCTGTACAGACCTACTGTCCCTCTCCATGTTGTAAAGACCTACTGTCCTTCTCCATGCTGAATAGACCTACTGTCCCTCTCCATGTTGTAAAGACCTACTGTCCCTCTCCATGTTGTATAGACCTACTGTCCCTCTCCATGCTGTATAGACCTACTGTCCCTCTCCATGCCGTATAGACCTACTGTCCCTCTCCATATCGTATAGACCTACTGTCCCCCTTCATGCTGGACAGACCTACTGTCCCTCTCCATACTGTATAGACCTACTGTCCCTCTCCATGCTGTACAGACCTACTGTCCCTCTCCATATTGTATAGACCTACTGTCCCTCTAAATGCTGTATAGACCTACTGTCCCTCTAAATGCTGTATAGACCTGTCCCTCTCCATAATGTATAGACCTACTGTCCCTCTCCATACTGTATAGACCTACTGTCTCTCTCCATACTGTATAGACCTGTCCCTCTCCATGCCGTATAGACCTGTCCCTCTCCATGCCGTATAGACCTACTGTCCCTCTCCATGCTGTATAGACCTACTGTCCCTCTCCATACTGTATAGAACTATCCCTCTCCATGCTGTATAGACCTACTGTCCCTCTCCATGCTGTATTGACCTACTGTCCCTCTTCATGCTGTGTAGACCTACTGTCCCTCTCCATGCTGTACAGACCTAATGTCCCTCTCTATGCTGTATAGACCTACTGTCCCTCTCCATGTTGTAAAGACCTACTGTCCTTCTCCATGCTGTACAGACCTACTGTCCCTCTCCATGCTGTACAGACCTACTGTCCCTCTCCATGCTGTTTAGACCTACTGTCCCTCTCCATACTGTGTAGACCTACTGTCCCTCTCCATACTGTGTAGACCTACTGTCCTTCTCCATACTGTGTAGACCTACTGTCCCTCTCCATAATGCATTGACCTACTGTCCCTCTCCATGTTGTATAGACCTACTGTCCCTCTCCATGCTGTATAGACCTACTGTGCCTCTCCATGCTGTATAGACCTACTGTCCCTCTCCATACCGTATAGACCTACTGTCTCCTTTCATGCTGTACAGACCTACTGTCCCTCTCCATGTTGTATAGACCTACTGTCCCTCTCCATACTGTGTAGACCTACTGTCCCTCTCCATACTGTGTAGACCTACTGTCCCTCTCCATAATGTATAGACCTACTGTCCCTCTCCATGTTGTATAGACCTACTGTCCCTCTCCATGCTGTATAGACCTACTGTGCCTCTCCATGCTGTATAGACCTACTGTCCCTCTCCATACCGTATAGACCTACTGTCTCCTTTCATGCTGTACAGACCTACTGTCCCTCTCCATGTTGTATAGACCTACTGTCCCTCTCCATACTGTATAGACCCGTGCCTCTCCATGCTGTACAGACCTACTGTCCCTCTCCATGCTGTACAGACCTCCTGTCCCTCTCCATATTGTATAGACCTACTGTCCCTCTCCGTATTGAATAGACCTACTGTCCTTCTCCATATTGTATAGACGTACTGTCCCTCTCCATACTGTATAGACCTACTGTCCCTCTCCATGCTGTATAGACCTACTGTCTCTCTCCATACCGTACAGACCTACTGTCCCTCTCCATACCATATAGACCTACTGTCCCTCTCCATACCGTGTAGACGTACTGTCCCTCTCCATGCTGAATAGACCTACTGTCCCACTACTTGCTGTATAGACCTATTGTGTCTCTCCATGCTGTATAGACCTACTGTCCCTCTCCATGCTGTGTAGACCTACTGTCCTTCTCCAAACTGTATAGACCTACTGTCCCTCTCCATACTGTATAGACCTACTGTCCCTCTTCATGCCGTATAGACCTACTGTCCCTCTCCATACCGTATAGACCTACTGTCCCTCTCCATACTGTATAGACCTGTCCCTCTCCATACTGTACAGACGTAATGTCCCTCTCCATGCTGCGCAGACCAACTGTCCCTCTTCATGCTGTATAGACCTACTGTCCCTCTCCATGTTGTAAAGACCTACTGTCCATCACCATGCTGTATAGACCTACTGTCCCTCTCCATGTTGTAAAGACCTATTGTCCCTCTCCATGTTGTATAGACCTACTGTCCCTCTCCATGTTGTATAGACCTACTGTCCCTCTCCATGCCGTATAGACCTACTGTCCCTCTCCATACCGTATAGACCTACTGACCCCCTTCATGCTGTACAGACCTACTGTCCCTCTCCATGCTGTATAGACCTACTTCCTCTCTCCATACCATATAAACCTACTGTCCCTCTCCATACCGTATAGACCTACTGTCTTTCTCCATACTGTATAGACATGTCCCTCTCCATGCTGTATAGACCTACTGTCCCTCTCCATACTGTATAGACCTACTGTCCCTCTCCATATTGTATAGACCTGCTGTCCCTCTCCATGTTGTATAGACCTACCCTCCCTCTTCATGCTGTACAGACCTACTGTCCCTCTCCATATTGTATAGACCTACTGTCCCTCTCCATACTGTATAGACCTGTCCCTTTCCATACTGTATAGACCTGTCCCTCTCCATACTGTATAGACCTGTCCCTCTCCATACTGTATAGACCTGTCCCTCTCCATGCTGTGTAGATCTAATGTCCCTCTCCATGTTGTATAGACCTACTGTCTCTCTCCATACTGTATAGACTTGTGCCTCTCCATGCTGTACAGACCTAATATCCCTCTTCATGTTGTATAGACCTACTGTCTCACTCCATACTGTATAGACCTGTGCCTCTCCATGATGTACAGACCTAATATCCCTCTCCATGTTGTATAGACCTACTGTGCCTCTCCATACTGTATAGACCTACTGTCCCTTTATACTGTGTAGACCTACTGTCCCTCTCCATGCTGTGTAGACCTACTGTCCCTCTCCATACTGTATACACCTACTGTCCCTCTCCATGCTGTGTAGATCTACTGTCCCTCTCCATACTGTATACACCTACTGTCCTTCTCCATGCTGTGTAGACCTACTGTCCCTCTCCATACTGTAGACCTACTGTCCCTCTCCATACTGTATAGACCTACTGTCCCTCTCCATACTGTATAGACCTACTGTCCCTCTCCATGCTGTGTAGACCTACTGTCCCTCTCCATACTGTATACACCTACTGTCCCTCTCCATGCTGTGTAGACCTACTGTCCCTCTCCATACTGTAGACCTACTGTCCCTCTCCATGCTGTATAGACCTACTGTCCCTCTCCATACTGTATAGACCTACTGTCCCTCTCCATGCTGTGTAGACCTACTGTCCCTCTCCATACTGTATAGACCTACTGTCCCTCTCCATACTGTATAGACCTACTGTCCCTCTCCATGCTGTATAGACCTACTGTCCCTGTCCATACTGTATAGACCTACTGTCCCTCTCCATACTGTATAGACCTACTGTCCCTCTCCATGCTGTGTAGACCTACTGTCCCTCTCCATACTGTATAGACCTACTGTCCCTCTCCATACTGTATAGACCTACTTTCCCTCTCCATGCTGTGTAGACCTACTGTCCCTCTCCATACTGTATAGACCTACTGTCCCTCTCCATACTGTATAGACCTACTCTGCGTTTCTCTTTCCATCTCGCTCTCTCCCTCTCTCATCCTGCTTTTCTCCTCTCTTAACTGTTTCTTCCCTTTCTCTATCACTATCATCCTCTCTCTCTTTACATCGATCCTTTCCTTTTGCCTCTCTCCTGCTTGCCAATGTAAAAAGAGCTGCAGGCACACAGACACAGAGCAAGGGGCAGGCTGACCAGGAGAGGGAGTGAGAGACCCAGACACACACACAGAGAGAGAGAGTCGGTTCAGGGCAGTATAGACCCACAGCTGGGTCATTGTTTGTCTCTCAGTGGCCAGGGACAGAAGGGCTCTGTGTGGACCGCTGGACGGGCTCTGAGACATCTCCAGCCAGCTCCACATGACACTGGTCTGCTTGAACCACTCTCCCTCTAGTCCTAGCCTTTCAACCTTCTTTCATAGACACAGGGGCGCGCACACGCACACACAAATGTCTCCCCTCCCACTGCCCCTCTCTCCTGACAAACTTCCAAGGCATGGACTTGGAATGGGACAGTTGCAAGAAAGAACACTCCCTGGCAGTTCTCAGCAAATGTCAGTTCTATATTCTTGGCTCGCTGCCTATTCTTTATCTAAGCAATATTGAATAAAGATCTCTATGTTCTCTATTCCCTCAAAATGTGGTGTTGTGGTAGGCATCAATCAATAGAATGGCCAAGATCGTGTCATAGCGTAGAATCAAATGGTGCTTTTACTGTCCCAGGCTGTCCCACTAGTCCCATTTCTACACCACCCTAAACAAACACTTTCTCCAACCCCTTCTCTTTCTCTCTGTGGGTTCTGGTGAGTCTTTGGAGAAGTTCTTCCTACCTCCCTCCCTCTCTCTCTCCCCCGACTCTCCCTCTCTCTGGGACTCACTCTCTCTCTCTCTCTGAAAGCACTTGTGTTCTTCTTCCATCTCCCTCCAAGCCATTCGCCCACACACAAGCTAACATGCATTAACATGTACTACTTACATACACATGCATGCCCACACACACACACACTGCTCACAAACACACAGAAAATACACAGAACACACCTACACACTCATTTCTGCCCCATTTCTCCCCCTTGGTCCCCTGCCATGACTGCAGTGTTCCCTAGGAGGCCAGTCTTTTCACAGTTTAGCACAATGGGCACAGAGACACACTGAAAGCAATACAGAAACACATGCAGACAGACACCAACAAAAATACACAGCCATTCTGTTCTGCTCTGGCCAGGACTTCTTTAAGGCATTCCTGAGATACTCTCTAGCCAGCCATGGACGGTCAACTCCCTCCCTTCCCCTCAACAACACACACCACCCCTCCTCCTCTTCTCCCTTTATCAGTCAGTACTCACCACCACAGTGGCAGTCTCCAAGCCCAGGGAGCCCCAGCTCAGGAACAGAGCCAGCCAGGCCAGCACCGTCATCCTGGGAGGAGAAAAAGCACACACACAGGGGTCAGCTAAGCACCAAACACACCTCCTAGGAACCAGATATTACACAGCCTATCACAGACTACATAACACAGAGTCACAGAGCATTACAAACTCAGTGTTGTTCGATGCAATACAACACACAGGGTTTAACTGTCGGTCTGCCTGTGTGTGTGTGTGTGTGTATCTGTGTGCTTACAGGATGAGGAGCCAGCGGGCCTGTTTGGCTAGCCCCAGCAGGATGAACAGACACACTAGGAGGTCCAGCAGCAACAGCAGCACGTAGGACAGCCACCTACCGCCCAGGAGATAACAGCCATCTCAGCAATAGGACACCATAGAACCACACAATGCAGGGAATACACTTCCAAATACATTTCTATGGTGCTGAACGCAAAAATCTATCTTTCAGCAAACCACAAGGGAGTGATATACTGGCGCACACTATGTGTGTTCTTAACACCCAATCTAAAACATTGAAGAAGAAGACACTCCCTTCCCTCACCTGTAGTCCTCGTTGACCATCAGTGTGTTGGCTGCCCAGCCAGGGGAGAAGGGGGTTGGCATGACCCCTCCGGCTGGTGCCACTGTGGGGGCCATGGAGGGGGGCACAGGGGTGAGGGCTGCTATGGGAGGATCTCTGCTACTGTTACTGCTGTTCCAGGCACCCCCGTCAGAGGAGCGAGCCATGGTCAGAGAGGTGAGCAGGGACACCACGTTCTCTGACAGTCTCCTACAGTTCCCGGGTGGACACCAAGTAGGGCTTACTGCCTGTAAACAGCTCCTCCATGGTGGTCAGGGGCCCAGCGATGGACAGCTGTAGCCCAGAGATTGTGTCTGAAACCTGGGGAGGCGCAGAGGGAGGGGTGGGCAGGACAGAGAGGTGGAGGTTATGAGTCATACAATCAATCTTATGGTCATGTAATCATAGAGAGTTTGTAGTTGTATAATCAACAACATGGGGTGGGTGGAGATTGAATTACAATGAAAAACATGTACAGAGGAAAGAGGGCATCCATCACCCAGACATATAAACTACTGAGTGACTGCGTGGGGACAGACAGATCCATATCACGCCTGACAAGTTTACAGCCCACTTCCTCTCCCTCTCCGCCAATATATCTACCTTACGCACACACACACACACACACACACACGGTGCAGGGTAGATATTGTGCATGTCTGAAATTTGCTGGGAGGTAGGAGCTGGAGTACTTACCAGCAGATCGATGGAAGCCAGTGTGTAATTGGCTGTGAGAAGAGACGAGGTCAACTGATATATCCCATCATTAGCCTCACTGTTGCCATAGAAACCAACGCCTATGGCAACACTGCGAAAAGGGGAACAGGGATTGAGGGAGAGAGGGAGGGGAGAGAGATTCATGTTTAATTCAGTTTGTACTGTATGTACATATTTAATGAATTTGACACAACAAGCTGGAACTGGTGAGAGTGATGTGAAATGTGAGAAATGGATGAATGAACGAACGACCACAGGAAAACATAAGATAGCTTAGAAGAGTCTTAGCAGTGTCTGCATCTGCAGTCTAACAGTCGGTGTGATATTAGAAACTTAAAAAAATAATCACATATATATCTCTCTGTTAGTCAAATATTCAGATTAAGGCTTAGGCCAGATGTTCACCAAATCCCCTCGCACCCGAGAGCAATGGTATGACCCAATCTCCCACAAAGTATGTGACCCAGATTAGAAAGCGGGGAAAGAGGAGGGGGTTTAATACAGTCAAACGTGTATGTTTTCTATGACAGCATCATGTGTGTCATATATGTGCTCTGATGCACAACTTGAAGAATAGGGTGTCATTTGAGATTTTCCCACAATGCATTTCTAAAACTAAAATGTCTACTACCATGTCTCCCCTTTCCATCTAAACAGCAAGAAGGTCATGTATCAGAGAGAGAGAGATGACATCATCGCGGCCGCAGGGGGGAACAGGACCACCATAACACAAACGCCTGCATAAGGATGACATCACTGAAGCGGACTGAAGCGGCACTGGCGGTTCTGGGGCCAGGGGGCCAGTGCCCCTGTGACAACAATTTTGGACCCCCTTGTGGCCCCCCTAAATGTGGAGTATGAAATAATTTTTGCATAACTAATTTTTGCTATCCTTCTTTTTTTATATCCGTTATTAGACAGTGGCAACGTGGAACACTAGTTAAACCCACACATTTACTAGAGGGACATGGTCTTTTGCCTGCTAATGCCTGCAATGAAGTGAAGAAAACGGTATGACAACAATAACGTCTAATGTAACTGGCCCCTCTAACAGTACAACTGGCCCCAGCTTGGCCCCCCCAGTTGAAAGGGTCTAGAACCTCCACTGTGAAGCGGAAATCAGATCTGGAGCACATTGTGCTGTTTGATAAAGCAGTGACATCAACTGAGGCTGACAATGCAATCCGATAACGTGATATATGACAACGCTATGCTGCCGAAACAGGAGGAGACATTCAACATCATGCTGTGTCTGAGCTGAAGGTGTTTAACTGTGGGTTTTCTATACCAGAACCCAATCTGACTCAGTAAACCCTGCAAATTGTAATCTGGACCTCTAAACCAGTTCCACTTCATTCTTCTCCTCTAATCAGGGACTGATTAAGACCTGGGACACCAGGTGGGTGCAATTAATAATCAGGTAGAACAGAAAACCAGCAGTACTCCAGACGTCGTAGGGTTAAATTTGAATACCTGCTGCAATCTCCTCATGCAAACTCAAAATAAACATCCTGTTACAATGTGACTAAATGCCCTCATGACAGTGGATGACAGCATAGTCATCAGAGAGGGAACAGAGGAGAGAAGATTCAATATGCTGAGATGGAACTTCTGACATCATCGTCACGGTGATAGGAAACCACGATTCAATTTCCAAACCACAAACATGCTGTCACAAGCCCAAACACCTAACCTCAGTGGCCTGGTCCCTGTGGTCAAATGACAACCTGACCACGGTCAGTTAGGTCAACTGTCTGTGTCAGATATTGCCGGGAGCAAAATACTAACACTTTGTAAAACAGGGACTGGACACTACTTTTCTATGAAAAAAAGAACTTACATCAAAACACACACATGGTTATTGGACCATTGGGAAATAATGAAAGTTAGAAGGTGGTAATTCTGTATTATAAAAAGGATTCCCTTTCCTCTATATGGTTTGGTCACAGTTCATGAATACAACACTCATGACACTGATGTCACAAAGACGACAGGACATCACAATGACCCTCATGACATCACAACATCCCAATGGCCCGCATAAAGAGGTCACAATGACCCTCATAATGACATCACATTGACCCTGGCAGTGATGTCACAATTACCTCTCTTACTCACCAGCACAGTGTGACAGCCGCCACCGCCATCCAGGTGACGCAGCAGATACCCCGCCCTTTCTTGCCTCCGTATCCGTGGCCCGTGCTGCCCTCTTCATCCTCCTCCTCTTCCTCAGATCCATCACTCCGGTCACCACGGCGACAGCAGCAGTAGTGTATAAGGAAGGAGATAATGACGAGGAGGGAGAGAACGAGAGCAATGGCTGAGAGACTAGAGAGGACCAGTAGAGTCTGAGAGAGAGAGTGAGAGAAGGGGGTCAGTAAATCACATTAAACACAGCACATTACAGACTGATGCTTATGGTAACACTGTCATTGTACTTGATTGCATAATGGAAAATTCATTGATAAGTAGCATTATCCCTCTGGGCAAAAACCTGACGTAACGGAAAATGCCCATATTCGGTTGATATTTAATTGCATTGTCAACATGTGAATACCCTTGAAATTGTTTTTGATTTATGGTGGAAATCTGGTTCAAATTTGTGTACGTTTTATTCCTTCATTTTTCAACCCCCTCCCCCAAAAAATACAATAATTGTTGACAGATGACATTGATAAAATGTTGGTTCTAGGCGGGATTGAACTGTATTTCACATCATGCACCACTGTCTAACTAACAGAAGGAATGAAACTCCCATGAGCCTCCTCCACATCATTTGAGAGTCAAATATTGAGCCCAGACTGTAGCAGCTAGGGCTGGGTAAATGTATCAATATACTGTGTTATGGATAACAACAGGGATTCAGAGCAGCTGGGAGGTGAACGTGTTAGTTATGAGGACATTCCCAGCCTTCATCATGGGAACCTCAATATTCTGCAAGAATCCCTACAGTGTATTTATGCAAAATAGCTAAATAACAGGTACCACAATACACAAAGTACCACAATATTCTTTGGTCCTATAATTACACCGTGACAAATGGCGTACAGTCCTACCTACCCAAGCAGCGGAAGTGAAAGGTGATTAGAACATAAAGTGTATAAAGTTATCCAGGGGACATCAACTAAAAATCTGGAGGCTTTTTTCACACACACACACACACACACACACACACACACACACACACACACACACACACACACACACACACACACACACACACACAGGCACACTAATCTGTATGACTCCGTTCAGAAGAGCATATCTACTGCAAACATTAACCAGTAATTGAATGTAATAATATCATTCCTGACTGTTTAACATACTGAACATTATTAAGGGTTAAAAGCTACCTTGTATCGCCACACTACTACCTCAGCTGTAGTGAACATTAACATTAACGTTACTAAGCCCTATCACATCTCTCCTGCATCTCATCATCAGCCTGCACTCTGACATACTAACATCTATCATACTCAACTTTACTGGAGAGTGAATTTAACCAGAACACATATCTACAGCATTATCCCTCTCCATCTGCCTGTCTCACTCTCTCCCTCCCTCATTTTCCTCTCCTCCACCTTATCTCTTATCCCTCTCTCCGCTGCCTCCTGCTCTCTATAGCCCCCCCACCCATCCATGTTCCCCCTTCTCCCTTGCCTACTTTCTTTCTCATCCACTCCCCCTTCCCCCGCTCTCTCCCTCCCCTCCCCCACTCCCTCTCTCCCCCTCTCTCCACCCCCTCCCTCTCTCCCCTCTCCCCACTCCCCCTCTCGCCCCCTCCCTCTACCCCCCCATCCCTCTATCCCCCTCTCTCGCCCCTCCCTCCCTCTCTCGCCCACCTCTCGCCCCCTCCCACTCCCTCTCTCCCCCTCTCTCTCCCCTCTCTCCCTCTCTCTCCCCCTCCCTCTCTCCCCTCCCTCTCTCCCCCTCTCCCTCTCTCACCCCCTCCCCCTATCCCCCTCTCTCTTTCTTTCTATCCACGCCACTGCAACTCTGTTAATAATCTGTGACCTACTTCAATACATTCACTGCCACCCTCACTTTCTCTATCCCTTTTTACTCTCTATTTCTGTCCTGTCGTCTGTTCCCCACTATCTCCTCGCGTTACTCATCCTCTCCCTCTCATTCTCTCTCCAAGTGCTTTTCATTTCTTTTGTCTTTCTCTACTGGCAGATTATTTTAGAATCCCTCTCTCGGTACCGTAGACATGTTGTAAACATGCAATGTGTGTGACGTAGGGAGTAGGGACTTAGAGCCACTGGAAGGGAATGGTGAAACCTAGAAATGAACAACAACACAACAAAATGGTGTGTTTTCTACCACAAAGACAATACAACATGTTGCTGCTACTAATACAGTCTCCAGATTAAAACACTCAAACCAAATCCTACTCAGACCGTACTGTGGAACTTTTACAATTGCATGACGATGATGCGAATGAATGTGAAATAAGATGGAGTCTGTAGTGGAGCTGAGGGATGTAAACTGAACTGTGGTGGAGATGAGAACAGAACAGTGTAATTAAGTGCTAACAGTTTTGAGGAGAGAGCCAGGTGGTGTAATATTTCTGATGAGTTGAAATCCAGGTCAAGATTCTTCTGAGTGGTCTGGGCTCGTTTCCCTGTCAATAACTAGGCCACTTGCACCACTAGCATGAATAAGCTGTTTAAATGCTCTAATAATACCACTAGGATTCTGCAGATGCCGCTGTGCAAAACAGAGAGGGTTCTTTATGGTGCAGTATTTAGCATGAGGGGTGGGGGAAGTCTGTATCATTGAGGTATCAGACTTGGTTCTCATTCTTACCAAGTGCAATACATATTTTTCATTGAATCTTAGCTGTCTTTTATTGTCGATCTTGTTGTTTGAACCAAGAGATAACTTGAGATAAATATGAATCAATCAGTCGTGCTGTGTGATTGGCCAGTTGTAGTTTGTGATGGATGTGATTGGCTGTGGGCGTTTCTGTTACCTGTTGGTACTCCCAGCTGTCGGGGATGAAGAGGTTGTCTCTCATCGTCATGGTGAGGTCCAGCCGGGGGAGGGCGTGGCACATCCTCACCCATAGCGAAGGGGTGTAGCTGGGCACGGTCGCCATGGCAGCCATACTCTATCACCTAACCCCCCCTGCTCCACCCTGTTGAAACGAAGTAAGAGGAGAGAAGGGTTAGAAAATCAAAGGTGTGTAAGTGATAGACATATTCCACATTTCCACACCAGTGGCAGACCAATGATAAATACTATGAGTGAACAAAGCCTTATGCTGTATGTGATGCCGGGTGATGGCTATTGCAACTGAAATGTTGTCTGTCTACCACTCCTTCTAACACACTGTGGTAGAGCCAGGGAAGAAAGATAAGATGTTCCAGAACAACTCTGCTGAGGTGGCAGGGAGTGAGGGAGGTAGGGAGGGAGGGAGGGAGGGAGGGAGGGAGGGAGGGAGGGAGGGAGGGAGGAAGCGAGGGAGTGAGGGAACTAGGGGACATAGCCTCACCAACCACCCCCTCCTCCAGTATGTGGGAGAGCCAGCCAATGGTTGAACCGTTGCCAGCCATGCTCATGTTCACTGAAACTTCCTATTTCATCAATCAGTGTACTGTAGGTGGGTCAGGACAATGTGAAGTTTCTCCTAGACTCTGATCTAAGGTGAGGTTTACATTGTCTTCTCCTAGACTCTGATCTAAGGTGATGTTTACATTGTCTTCTCCTAGACTCTGATCTAAGGTGAGGTTTACATTGTCTTCTCCTAGACTCTGATCTAAGGTGATGTTTACATTGTCTTTTCCTAAACTCTGATCTAAGGGGATGTTTACATTGTCTTCTCCTAGACTCTGATCTAAGGTGAGGTTTACATTGTCTTTTCCTAGACTCTGACCTAAGGTGATGTTTACATTGCGTTCTACTAGATTCTGATCTAAGGTGATGTTAACATTGTCTTTTCCTAGACTCTGACCTAAGGTGATGTTTACATTGTCTTCTCCTAAACTCTGATCTAAGGGTATGTTTACATTGTCTTTTCCTAGACTATGATCTAAGGTGATGTTTACATTGTCTTCTCCTAAACTCTGATCTAAGGGGATGTTTACATTGTCTTCTCCTAGACTCTAATCTAAGGTGATGTTTAAATTGTCTCTCCTAGACTGATCTAAGGTGATGCTTACATTGTCTTTTCCTAAACTCTGATCTAAGGGGATGTTTAGATTGTCTTTTCCTAATCTCTGATCTAAGGGGATGTTTACATTGTCTTCTCCTAAACTCTTATCTAAGGGGATGTTTACATTGTCTTTTCCTAAACTCTGATCTAAGGTGAGGTTTAAATTGTCTTCTCTTAGACTCTGATCTAAGGTGATGTTTACATTGTCTTCACCTAGATTCTGATCTAAGGTGATGTTTACATTGTCTTCTCCTAGACTCTGATCTAAGGTGAGGTTTACATTGTCTTTTCCTAGACTCTGATCTAAGGTGATGTTTACGTTTTCTTCTTCTAAACTCTGATCTAAGGTGATGTTTACATTGTCTTTTCATCAACTCTGATCTAAGGTGATGTTTACATTGTCTTCTCCTAAACTCTGATCTAAGGTGAGGTTTACATTGTCTTCTCCTAAACTCTGATCTAAGGGGATGTTTACATTGTCTTCTCCTAGACTCTGATCTAAGGGGATGTTTACATTGTCTTCTCCTAGACTCTGATCTAAGGTGATGCTTACATTGTCTTTTCCTAAACTCTGATCTAAGGGGATGTTTACATTGTCTTCTCCTAAACTCTGATCTAAGGGGATGTTTACATTGTCTTTTCCTAGACTCTGATCTAAGGTATGTTTAAATTGTCTTCTCTTAGACTCTGATCTAAGGTGATGTTTACATTGTCCTTGCCTAGATTCTGATCTAAGGTGATGTTTACAGTGTCTTTTCCTAGACTCTGATCTAAGGTGATGTTTACATTGTCTTCTCCTAGACTCTGATCTAATGTGATGTTTACAGTGTCTTCTCCTAAACTCTAATCTAAGGTGATGTTTACATTGTCTTCTCCTAGATTCTAATCTAAGGTGATGTTTACATTGTCTTTTCCTAGACTCTGATCTAAGGTGATGTTTACATTGTCTTCTCCTAAACTCTGATCTAAGGGGATGTTTACATTGTCTTTTCCTAGACTCTGATCAAAGGTGATGTTTAAATTGTCTTCTCTTAGACTCTGATCTAAGGTGATGTTTACATTGTCTTCGCCTAGATTCTGATCTAAGGGGATGTTTACATTGTCTTCTCCTAAACTCTGATATAAGGTGATGTTTACATTGTCTTTTCATAAACTCTGATCTAAGGAGATGTTTACATTTTCCTCTCCTAAACTCTGATCTAAGGGGATGTTTACATTGTCTTTTCCTAGACTCATCTAAGGTGATGTTTACATTGTCTTCTCCTAGACTCTGATCTAAGGTGAGGTTTACATTGTCTTCTCCTAGACTCTGATCTAAGGTGAGGTTTACATTATCTTTTCCTAGACTCTGATCTAAGGTGATGTTTACGTTTTCTTCTCCTAAACTCTGATCTAAGGTGATGTTTACATTGTCTTTTCATAAACTCTGATCTAAGGGGATGTTTACATTTTCTTCTCCTAAACTCTGATCTAAGGTGATGTTTACATTGTCTACTCCTAGACTCTGATCTAAGGTGAGGTTTACATTGTCTTCTCCTAGACTCTGATCTAAGGTGAGGTTTACATTGTCTTCTCCTAGACTCTGATCTAAGGTGAGGTTTACATTGTCTTCTCCTAGACCACATCGAACTCATTCTACGGAGTTCTGAGTGTCTGCGGTCTTCTCTCCTCCCTTGTACTTGATTGATGAATTAAGGTCACTAATTAGTAAGGAACTCCCCTCACCTTGTTGTCTATGTCTTAATTGAAAGAAACTAGGCCCTCCATGGAATGAGTTTTACACTCCTGTCCTAGACTGATCTAAAGGTGAGGTTAACATGGTCTTCTGCTAATGCTTAAAGTAAGGAATTGTGAAAGTCAAGGTAATCTAATCCTATATCAGAGCTATGCCTAAGGGCTTGTACCTGGAGCGAGGAGGTATGCAGGGTGAAACCAGCCAGACCTTAAAGAAAGTTAACATTGTGGAGCAGAAACCACAGAGCAAGAGCAGACATAGCAAGTTATTTTTTCTCGGCTTCTAAGCTACATTTGGATCAATTGGTCAATTCCATTCCAATTCATTCAAGAACTGAAGTGAAATTCATCTGGCTGAACTAACTGAATAGAAATGGGACCTGCCCACACCTGGATTGGATGTGCGTGATTCCTGTCTTATCCAGGGGACATCAACTAAACCAACTACCCTGTCGTCTCTACTAACAACCTACTTCATCATGCTCCTCCACCTATGGGAGCAGAGTAGGGGAGATAGTGGGAGGTCCAGTGGCAATCTCAGCCACACCACACAACCAGCACTATATAATGGAGGCAGAGTTGGGTCAATATAAGAGGGAGTTTCAACCGCCATCAGACCAACTATCAACACACCACCCTTCAACCATCCTGGAAATTAGAAGATACTATGAGAGATAGTATGTCTACAACAATGATGCACTGTAGCAGCCTTCACACAACCCCCCTCCAAAGGGAAGGAGAGAGGGGGGGAAACAAGGGAGAATAGGTCAGTCTAGCCAAACTCCACCACCACACCCTGCTGAGAGACACTGCTTCCCCTCCCTTCCCAAAGCCCAGCCAAGGGGGAGAAAGTAGGGTAAATACAAAGGGAAATCCGGTTATCCCAAATAGACACCGCAATCTACATTACAATCACAGAGCTATGAAGAGGGGATGAGGGGGGATGGTAAGGGGGCCACGACACTGATTGTGCAGAGAATACCAGGGTTTTACAGTTGAAGACAAGAGGATTTCAAGAGAGCCTATGAGATGAGATCAGCACAGACTAGACCATTGACAGGAGTTGTACTGAGGAGTAGAGACAGGGGGTTGTACAGTACTGCTCTACATACAGTGAGACACAGACGGACGTTGAGTAAAGACACAATAGTGTATTTGATAGCGTCTAACAGGTAGAGATTCTTAGATTTGGATTCTGCACCAGGCTCCTCTCTTGGTCTTGCTGTCTTTGAATGTTTATCACATGAATTTTCAGCCTTTTTAATGATCCATCTGTATGAGCACACAACACTACATTTGAATAGAGGCACTATAGAATACTAAATATGATCAAGAATCACATGACCATATCTGATCTATTTTATTAATATCAATCCAGTCTTTTTACTGTAGCAGTCATTTAAAATCAATGACGTCTCAATGGACATAATAAGTCCAGGTGTTAGGGTCATTGTTTGGGATGTGTGAGTGTGTGCATGTGGATTTGGGGCATCCCTGGCCCAGAGAGGGTTAAACAGACAACCCAGACAGTCAATCCCAAGCCCATTAGAATAAGCCTGTTCACCTTAATGGCTCCAAACCCCCAACTGTCACTAACAAAATCAATGCCAACACTCTGTTTCACTTATGAACAGCGGGAGCAGAATGGTTTCAGACACTGCCGTCCATCCCCTCACACTGAGGCTGTCAATAGACTGGTGTTATTGTTGTAGTCTCACATTGTTATGGCCAGACTCAGATGGTATATCAACAAACAGGATTTTTCATGTTATAGTCTTGAATTATTAGGCTGTGAGGGTGGTAGAGGATGTTGTCACATTAGGCGAATTATAGGAATGTTGTTGTGTGGTTAGACTTTAGTGTGAATTGAAATTCAATTCATGTTACTTGGAAAAGTCTTCATTAACAATGTTTGGCAATTATCATAAATCTATGTCTGTCTGTCTGTCTGTCTGTCTGTCCACAATCAGATGTAGTGTCAACAATGGGAACTGGTGCTAACATGAACCCAGAAAGGGATTCAGGGGGCACCAGGGAGGGGGCACCTTGGAGGGAGCAGCCTGAGCTGAGCAGTGGTCCAGCAGTAGTTGTCAGAGGGAGGCAGGAAGGCAGGCTCAAGTTGACGTGATGCTTCATGCCAGCTTATTATCATGCTGGTTATCATTGCATAACTGAAGGCAAATAACATGGAGTTTGCATTCACATGATAGGGGGAGCAAGTAGAGAAGGGGAGAGGAGAGGGAGATGGAAGAAGGAAACCCAAACCACAGCCTTCTGTGCTGTGCACTAGCTGCTTCAAAACCAACAAGAGACTCTCAGGAACAACAAAGCAGAGGGGAAATGGATAGAATACAGTAGAATAGACGTCAACTATCTGTCCCTGCACTGAGCCAAGCTGACTGACTCAGCCCTGGGAATGGCTCTGTTATGAAACAGCCACTCAGCTATTTGTATTGAGGGAGACTCCAGAATATGTTTCTCCACGAGGACATTTTGTAAGGCGGTTAATGAGGAAGACTGAAGATGTGCAGCTGGGAAGAAAATCCTCTTTGGACAGTAAAGCCACCTTCTCCTTTATCATGTATTACACCACATATTCTCATTACTACACATCACAAACAACAGCTTTCCTCTGGGTCACTGGGTATGAATAATGACATGCAACAGAAATCATCATGCCACACGTTAAGGCCCAATGGTCCCCCTAACGATCACTTAAGGACACTCAATGATTGCTGTTTATGAGAATGTTATATGGCCCTGTGATACACACCACAGCCCAGTTATCATCAGTCAGTGGGGACACCACATCCCATTCAGTGTGAGGAGTGTACTGTAACTACACTACCGTTCAAAAGTTTGGGGTCACTTAGAAATGTCCTTGTTTTTGAAAGAAAAGCACATTTTTTGTCCATTAAAATAACATCAAATTGTCAGAAATACACTGTAGATTGCTGACTTTTAATGGAATATCTACATAGGCGTACAGAGGCCCATTATCAGCAACCATCACTCCTGTGTTCCAATGGCATGTTGTGTTATTTAATCCAAGTTTATCATTTTAAAAGGCTAATTGATCATTAGAAAACCCTTTTGCAATTATGTTAGCACAGCTGAAAATTGTTGTTCTGATTAAAGAATCAATAAAACTGGCCTTCTTTAGACTAGTTGAGTATCTGGAGCATCAGCATTTGTGGGTTCAATTACATGCTCAAAATGGCCAGAAACAAAGAACTTTCTTCTGAAACTCGTCAGTCTATTCTTGTTCTGAGAAATGAAGGCTATTCCATGCGAGCAATTGCCAAGAAACTGAAGATCTCATACAACGCTGTGTACTACTCCCTTCACAGAACAGCGCAAACTGGCTTTAACCAGAATAGAAAGAGTAGTGGGAGGCCCCGGTGCACAACTGAGCAAGAGGACAAGTACATTAGAGTGTCTAGTTTGAGAAACAGATGCCTCACAAGTCCTCAACTGGCAGCTTCATTAAATAGTACCCGCAAAACCGCAAAACCAGTCTCAACGTCAACAGTGTAGAGGCGACTCCGGGATGCTGGCCTTCTAGGCAGAGTTGGAAAGAAAAAGCCATATCTCAGAATGGCCAATAAAAATAAAAGATTAAGATGGGCAAAAGAACACAGACACTGGACAAAGGAACTTTGCCTAGAAGGCCAGCATCCCAGAGTCGGCAGTTTTATTGCTTCTAATCAGAACAACAGTTTTCAGCTGTGCTAACATAATTGCAAAAGGTTTTTCTAATGATCAATTAGCCTTTTAAAATGATAAACTTGGATTAAATAACACAACGTGCCACATGAGTGATGGTTGCTGATAATGGGCCTCTGTACGCCTATGTAGATATTCCATTAAAAAAATCAGCCGTTTCCAGCTACAATAGTAATTTACAACATTAAGAATGTCTACACTGTATTTCTGACCAATTTGATGTTATTCTAATGGACCAAAAATGTGCTTTTCTTTTATAAAAAAAAGCTATTTTTAAGTGACCCCAAACTTTTGAACGGTAGTGTATAAATACACATTTCCTTCTCATAACCACAACAGACTCTACTAGAGGTTTAATTGTTTCTTATGAAATGTATATTTAAGTTTAATTTGAAATTCATATTTGTGTAAAAAATGTCCCACCAGGGTCACATACGTGCACGCACACGCACGCACGTTTGTTTTACTATCCTTGTGGGTAACGAAGAAGAAAAAAAAATCATTCAAAATCCTATTTTCCCTAACCCTTAACCTTAACCTTAACCCTGACATTAACGCTAACCTTAACCCTTATTCTAACCCTTACCCTAATTGTAACCCTAACCCCTAAGCCTAAAATAGCCTTTTTACTTGTGGGGACCAGCAAAATGTACACACTTGTCCAGATTTTGGATACAAGGATAGTTAAACCAAACCAAACCATACCATACCATACACACACAGATTGAGTGCGTTCAGCTGCAGGCTACTCAGTGCTTGTAGAATCAATTAATCCAAAATGGAGCTTGTAGTGTACAAGAGTCTAATATACAGTACCAAGAGGATGGACAAATGCTCTCACACTAACAAGCTTATTTAGAAGCTTGCACAAAGTCAAATGTAGCATTTGAGAGAGGTTTGTTGAAGATGAAGCTAAGCAAACTATTCAGTGACATACAATGTCATATTTTATTCATATAAATAAAATATCTCTTATCAACTATAATAAAGTAGAGAGATTGACAAAACAATCCAAAACAGAGAATCAAACTAACATGGTTCAACCTCAATGTTTTATAAATCATTTCCTAATTTCAACATTAGCCAATGCACACACATCTAAACATTTGATGTAAAACCCAGGCTTCTCTCCACTTTCCATCATTGAACATACACTGCAATGGTCTAACAGTGCATGATGAATCTATATCACTTGACTGGCCATTCATCTTGTAGAATACACAGACAATTCACCCATGGTGAATGAGTGATTGAAGAGTTATCCGTTTCTTACCTTTGACTGTAGCGTTGGGAGGGTGTTCTGCTATCTCTGGCTCTTCTCTGGTGTTCCGTCAAATATCTACACACTCACTGAGGTATACCGTTACCAAACATCAGCGCTGGATCCTCTTGAAAAAAAACTCATCCTGAAATATATAGCTTTAGGGACATGAACCCCAAAAATATGTCAAATGTAAATAAATGACAAGGTCTATTTTTGTTTTTGAAATATTAAACAGCCTGTGATTGTATGGTTGTCTGGTAACAGTGGAGAGGTGCTTGTGTTGATGGATAAGAGAGGAGCCCTCAGCGCAAGAGAGAGAGAGGAGAGAGAGGGAGGAGAGAGAGGGATTAGGATTGAGAAGACACCCCAGAGGGACCCTTATCGTCGTGTCGGAACCCCAGGCAGGCAGCAGATCGCTCAGCCAGGCGACTTTACAACAAGGCAGCGACACGATTGTGCCCAGCGATAATTAATCTGTTAACGGGGATTAGGGCTCCGTCCACTCTCAGCTCACACAAATGATGATGCTGCTGGGCGATACAGACACAGCTCTAACTGAAACCCCCATCAACATCCAGTCACACACACAACATACACATCTCTACACTCTCAGATTAGGAAGCAAAAATCTGACAGAAATCAACAAATCATCACAAAAAAATCTACGATTGTCTAAATGCAAAAATACAAAACGAGAAAAGGTCCAATTATTCAAGTTTGAGTTACATTTCAGATTTCTGCACAAAAAAATCCACAAAATATTTGTTGAATAAATCTCCTGTGTGGTTAGGCTGTGTTGTGCAGAGAGGAGGAGAGAGGGAGAGGTAGAGATGCACATATATTTAGGCAGAAGCAAATAAGCACACCACTTAGATGGATACTGAGAGCAAGAGAGAAGGGGAGGGAGGGAGGGCCGGATGGAGGGTGCAACAAAGATATTGTGAATAGGAAAAAAGATGGGTTGTCAACTGGGCAGTGAGTGAGCGTGAGAGAAAGAGGGAGGGATGGAGGGAGGGTGAGCGATGAATAGAGGGAGAGGGGAGTTGCAAAACCAGTTGAGTGGAGACTGCAAAATAGTATCAACACCATTATTCAACAACAACCACGAAAAGCAGAGATGGAGAGAATGAGAGTGATGGAAAGATGAGAGATGATCTTCCATGACCGTGGGTGATTTGACTGAAAAAGAGGGGGATTACAAATAAACAATAAAAACAAAGTGAGAGCGGGTGAAATGACAGACCAGGGTGTTTGTGTGCCATTGGAGGATGGGGGAGAAGGAGAGAGCGAGAGGGAGGGGTGGCGTTAGTTTTTCTGTGTCACTGAAAGGGAGTGGGGGAAGGGAGTCAGAGAGATAATGCGAGCAAGGGAGCGTATGGGAGTGAGAGAGAGAACACACTAGTGTGCGTGTATCTAGGAGGAAAGAGACAGACAATTATATTATGTATGCAAGAGTTACTCAGAGAGAGTTAACCGTGCCTCCATGGCTCTCATTGAGACCCAGCACTATACTGTAGCAGCCAATCCTCTCTCCTCTATCTTCTCCCTCAAGCCCCTCATCCTATCCTCCCTTCATCCCGCTCTCTCTCCTTCTCATCCCTCCCTCTTCGCTCTCCATCCCCCTCTCCCCTCTCTCCATTCCTCCCTCTCCCCCATCCCTCTCTTTCCTCTCTCCATCCCTCCCTCTCCCCCATCCCTCTCTTTCCTCTCTCCATCCCTCCCTCTCCCCCATCCCTCTCTCTTATTTCTCATCCCTCCCTCTCTCTCTCCTCTCTCCATCCCTCCCTCTCCCCCATCCCTCTCTCTCCTTTCTCATCCCTCCCTCTCTCTCTCCTCTTTCCATCCCTCCCTCTCCCCCATCCCTCTCTCTCCTTTCTCATCCCTCCCTCTTCTCTCTCCATCCCTCCCTCTCCCCCATCCCTCTCTCTTATTTCTCATCCCTCCCTCTTTGCTCTCCATCCCCCTCTCCCCTCTCTCCATCCCGTTCTCCTCTCCATCCCTCTCTCTCCTTTCTCCATCCCTCCCTCTCCTCTCTCCAACCCTCCCTCTCCCCATCCCTCTCTCCTTTCTCCATCCCTCTCCCCATCCCTCTCTCCATCCAGCTCTCTATCCCTCTCCACGCTCTCTATCCTCCCTCCATCCCTCTGCTGTTACACAGAAATATCACCACACAGACATTCACAAAAATAACCAGTTCAATATTTAATGTCCTTGGCAATCCAAATCCAAAGGTCATAATTCCTTGTAAAAGCAGACATTTTACATGATCAACGTAGCAGTGGGTTTCTGTTGGATTATATTAAAATATTCATATTAAATTAATCTTATTACAATTATAAAATCATCTCTGTAGCCGCAAAGTAAGAAGTGATTGGTTGAGATGCAGTTACCCTGATAGAAAGATAATATTTCAGTCATTATTATATTAAATACATTACATTATCAGTATTAAAGTCTGCTAAATGAAATGTAACGTGGGTGTCCCTCCTTGTGAAAGCTATAGACTGATGGATTCTATTAAAATGTAACATGTTTCAAGTTGTTTGTATCCTGTTTAGTGAATGATTACTGTGAGTATGAATGGAGTTTAGGCCATGAAACTGTATGTATGCTAATTTAGAAAGGTTGTTGACCTAATCAGATAAGAGGAAATTGCCTAGGATCAGAGAGCAGGGTCAGGCCCAGAACAGAAGATGGACAGGGATTCTGACATCTAGCTAAACAAAGAGAGGACCATGGAAATTCCACAGGGAAATTTGCATCCACAGGAACTCATTGGGGTTATAAAATGTATAGCTGGGGAGGTGACACCTACAAGAGGATGGTGATCAGAAGGAGGGAAGAGTAGAAGATGTGTTGTGATCTTTCTAAATGGATGCCCTCAGCTGACTGTATCCTTGGTATTAAACACTTGAAACTTCTCTTGAGCTTTTGGTCTCAATTCCTTATTGCAAAGAGGTTGCAATAGCATTTTTCATTTTAACAACACGGTACAGTAAATTAGTCATTACAATTACAGCTACTTCATCATGGTCCGTAGCAGATAGAGGCACTTCAGGAACATTGGGATTTCATATTTTAATTTTCAAGCTGCAATACGACACTTTTAGGCAGAGCGACCAAATTCACATAGAAATGCGTTATAGATCTGTCATTGTCATTGAAATCTAAGAAGTCTAAGAAGTGGTAGATCTGTTCTGTGTGCTATTTCTATGCTTCCCGTTCTTAAGTTTCATTGTCGTGTCTTTTACTTCTGGTTTTGTACACTAGCTTCAAAAAGCTGAAAATACAATATTTTGGTTATTGAAAAGATATTTCACAGCGGTTTAGATGGTACAATGATTCTCTACACAAAACCAGAAATTATTGTTTTTTCGTCACAAACTGAAATTAGGCAAACTATTTGAATTTTAGCAACCAGGAAATGGCAGAGCGATTTCTGTATATTGCACCTTTAAATGTGAAACCATGGAAACTGTGAGGTGTGGAAATGTGGGTTCTGTGCTTTGTAAAATAGCACCTCCATACCTAAACAAACACAAACACACACCTCCATCTCACCGGAGATTGACCAAACACAGTGTCTCATAAAACCCATCTTCAGTCATCCCCATGCTACACAGGTGTAGCCTATTTATAGGCAGTCGCCCAAAATTCACCCCCTTACCCACCTTCAGCTCCCCCACCCCATCAAACACCCTCGCCCCCTCCCGGTCATTCACCTTGGCCAGGGTGAGATGGTAGCGTGGGTTGAAGGAGTCCCTGTGCAGCCAGCCCTGCTCTCTGAAGGCCTCCTGTAGGCCAGCGTTCAGCTGCTGGAGGTGGGGCTGAGGCTGGGGGCTTAGGTAGAGAACCTTCCCACCAAAGTGCTTCAGTTTCAGGGGGAAGGAGACGGCCACGGGGGGGTTGCGGTCCAGATAAGCGAAGCGTTGGAGCATCTCCCCAGCGGCATTGACCTCGGCTGGGCCGGGGAGGACCAGGAGACAGAGGGTGACGTGGAGGGAGGAGGGGGGCAACCAATGAGGGGCGGATGAGGGGAGGAGGGAGGTGAGCTCCTCCTGAAGGCGCTGGAAGGAGGAGAGGATGGAGGGAGTGTTGGCCTGGAAGGTGATGAAGTGGGTGGGCTTACGTTTGGAAGGCCGGCCTCCACCCCTCTCTGTTCTCTGCTCCACAGGCACAGACGGACACTGGGCTAGGTCTGGGCCGTTCTCTCCATCCCAGTAATCTTTCCATTCTTCCTCCTTCTCACCTTCCTCCCCCCTGCTCTCGCTTTCTCTCTGGGATAGAGACATCTGGTCTGCTATGACAACTAAAACGGAATCCTTCCCAACTTCCTCTTCCAAGGGTTCTGATTCTCTTTCTGCTTCCTGTTGGTTCAGTGGAGTACTTCCTGTGCCTGGTCTGGTCGACTCAGGCATCTGAACACTAGTCTTGCTCTGATTTCTTTCCTCCAAGTGTCCGTTTTCAACATCCTGTTTGATCAGGGACTCTTCACTCTCTTCTCCGTCCTCTGTAGTGATGACGCCATCTTGTTCTTCTCTTGATTCACGGTGGTCGTTTTTTGGGTCTTGTTGTTCAACATCTTGTGTCCCTGTCCCTGCCAATAAACAAGCAGATTTTGAAGGTTAACCAAACATTATGACAAAAACATGTTATAGACTAACAATGTGAAATAGAACAGCATGTTAATCCAGGATCTAGAGATGTGGAAATCCCTCCCTTCCTCCCTACCTACTCCCCTACCTCCCTCCCCCTCTCTCCCTACCTCCCTCCCTACCTACCTTCCTTCCTACCTCCCTCCCTACCTACTTTCCTTCCTCGCACTCTCTCCCTACCTTCCTCGCCCTCCCTCCCTCTCCCTCTCTCCCTACCTTCCTCCCACCCCCACTCTCCCTACATTCCTCGCACTCCCTCCCTCTCCCTACCTTCCTCCCACCCCCACTCTCCCTACATTCCTCGCACTCCCTCCCTCTACCTTCCTCCCTCCCTCCCTCGCCCTCTCTCCCTACCTTTCTCCCTCTCTCCCTACCTTCCTCCCTCTCTCCCTACCTTCCTCCCTTGCCCTCTCGCCTTCCTTTCCCTTGCTCTCTCTCCCTACCTTCCACCCTCCCTCGCCCCCTCCTTGCCCTCTCTTACCCTGCTCTTGCTCCTCCTCCTGCCCAAAGGGAGGCGCCAGACACTGTCCAGTGGATCCAAACACCCTGTCAGTCCTGTTGTTGCGGTCCCAGACTCTACGCCCTCTATGGGTGAAGTACTGAATCCTGTGTCTGGGCAGGGCTAGCTCAGAGGAGTAGTCACAATCGCAGGGGTCGGCGTCCCAGTTGAACTCAGAGAAGGGCCGCTCCAGCACCCCAAGGAAGCGGTCCACGTACCCTACCACAAAGTCCGCCGGCTCCACCGAGGGGTCCCACAGGATCCGAGAGATGACGTCATCGGCTGTACGCATGCGGGGCTTCTTGGTTGATCCTGAGGGGAGAGAGAAACCCTTTGTTAGTTAGTTATACTTAGTTTGCAGTAAACCGGTATTTTAGTGGGTTCTCATATGTTCAGTTAGATTTAATGGAGGGAAATTGTACCTTTTCCCTCTGTATCTTTTGGCTGGTTTGTTTCATTCCCTTTTGCTTTCTTCTTGAGTTTTCCCTCTTTTTCTCCCTCCTTCCTGTTTTCCTGGTCTACAACAGCCTCTGGGTCGTCTAATGTTGGAGTGCTGAGAAAGAGGGAAGGAGAAAGAGGGATTGTATTCATCACTCTGGTCAATGTAAGAGCTAACCTGTTAGGTCTTCCTCATACTGACAGGACAGTGACCTTCAGATGGATGGATTTTAAGAAGTTTATCTAGATGTCTAAACAGATACATTCATTTAACTCTGCTATTCTACCTCTTCACCTCCCTATCCTATGGAATTAACTACCTATCTATTATATTTATACTGTGCTACATGACTTGATTACCACTTGGTTCAGAGGCTCTGTTTGCTGTGAGGGCAGACAGAGCCAATACCACAGATGCTGCTTCTCACAGGAGGAAAAACAATATCTTCATCTGAAGATTCCACTGTCGCCAGGCAGAAGGATTAGAGATGAGAGGGAGGACTCTGAGATTCTGAGGGCCATCTGTTTAATGCTGGCAGCTATATGCGTTTGAAGATTTCTGTCTTTCAGTCTTATTTAGTTGTTCAAGTTGGTTAGAAGTCTGAAATATACTGAACATTGAGTAAATATTAGCCCCTAACCCCTGGGCATTTTCAGTTGTTCTAGAGCTGCACAAACAATATGTATCAGACAATTTAATTCATGTTTGTTAAAAATTGCATGAATGTTAAAGGCATGTTTAGACATCACAGTAACAATGGCATCATAGCACCATCAAAAGTAAAAATGCAATGTTATTTAGCCATTGCCCTGCCATAGTTTCTGGTATATAACATAATTTTTATACAGGTGGGTGGTGATCGTGTTAGCTACAGACCTGTGAGATCGACGGCACCTGTTTCCAAAACGACACTTTCCCAACAGGAAGAACTGACAGACACCTGCTCCCTCCTCCTGGCCTGGTATATCAGAGAGAGAGGAGAGGGGAGGGGGAGCCCATCTCACCGAAAGTCAGTTACAAAACAACATATAATATCTGTATGGCCTTATATAATATCTTTATGGTAGTTTGTCCTTCCCAGTGTTCACTGTGTTATCGGTATCCTTGGATTTACCTAGTTTTACATTGAGAACAAATTTTTAATTCCCATGTATTGGTCCACCAAGATCAGTGTGTATATACTGTAAAGGAGGGGACTGAGCCGAGTAGACTATATTGGTTAATGGGCTCATGGAGAGATTGGAGCAGTCAGGGAGAATGACATCACTCAACAGGGTCATGATGACCCAGAAATGAGCCCCAGACATGCAACGCAACCTGCCAGACCAGCCAACCTGACCAAGTCTTTACTGAACTGAAGGAGCTGAGAAACATGGTGGTGGAACAGAGAGTGGAGCTGAGAAACATGGTGGTGGAACAGAGAGTAGAGCTGAGAAACATGGTGGTGGAACAGAGAGTAGAGCTGAGAAACATGGTGGTGGAACAGAGAGTAGAGCTGAGAAACATGGTGGTGGAACAGAGAGTGGAGCTGAGAAACATGGTGGTGGAACAGAGAGTAGAGCTGAGGAACATGGTGGTGGAACAGAGAGTGGAGTTGAGGAACATGGGGGCCAGAGTGACAGCTAGTGAGAGCCAGGTGGAGGAGTTGCAGAAAGAGGTGGTGAACCAGAGAGTGGAGATGAGTATCACTAGACTGAACTGCACTTCCACAAGAACAAGGTGGAACCAATGCAGGTTAAAAAATGTATTAGATAATATTTAAATCGAACAAACAATGAACAAAAGAGCATTCTGTTACTTAATATTGTTCTGTATGTTATTGCAGTCTCTGAAAGCAATATTAAAGAGCTCGTAATGTGACTGAATATGGAATTTGTATTTATTTATCATTGTAACATTTTAAGGATCTATAGTTCTCCAAATATGTTCTCTGTTTTTGTCCTTTCTAATTCCAGGCCAAGCAGTAGAACTGTCAGCCATCCAGGCCAGGGACAGCCAGTGAGTGTGAGAACTCTCTGTGTATACTATATCATATAATGTGAAATAACATACATTAAATCATGAAACTGTATTCACAGACAGGCCAAAAGTGGCATTCTACGCTGCTTTGACTGACTCTGGGAGGATAGGACCCTTCAATGCTGACGTCCCACTGGTCTACAGTAAAGTCTTCCCCAACAAATCGGAAAGGCCTACAACTCACTTACAGGTAATAGCTCCAACTACCTACCTACTGTACATGTATGGACATGAGAGTACATTCTGGGCCAGCTAAAGTTACTGAGTGCTGATGGAAATTGTTGATCTCTTCCTGTTTCGGTTTCTGCTCTGATGCAGATACCAGTGAGAAATCAGAATCACTGCCAGTGATGCGCCTAGCCCAGGAGACATTGGGGTTTACATGTACAAGAATGACAAGAGAATCATGTTTAATTATGCACACAAGCCTGGTGGAAATCGAAGATTTGTGGTAAATGCAGTGACTCTAGAGCTGGAGGAGGGTGTGGTCTACATGAGGCTGATCCTCAATCTGTGCTTAAGAGAACAACTTCTACCAGGAGCTTTCAGAGAGAGTGGGGGAGTAACAAGTGTGGAAAACACTGCTTTCTCCCAAATATTAAATCAAATCAAATGTTATTAGTCACGTGTTTGGTAAACAATAGGTGTAGACCAACAGTGAAATGCTTACGGGCCCTTCCCAACGACGCAGAGAGAGAAAAAATAGAGAGATAATAGAAAAGTAATAACAGGTAATAATACAAGTAGATCTCAGAGAGATCATACTGTCTGATGAATACACTGTTAGATTCTGGGTTAAACTTGGAACATTGTTATACTCAGAAGTATAGTATCTGAAGAGTGATAGAGACTGGTTTTTACATCAGAAGTCAATGGTTATCTGTAGGAGCCAGATGGCTTTGGAATGTGTTGGGTGGACGGGAGGAAGTCACAGGATTGCTATAGGGGATACGGATGGAAATCTGTGGATTAGGCATCAAGGGGGTTGAGGTCAGGTCAGATCACCTTAAGGAGGAAACAATGGTTTATTACCCCATCACTTCGTCTTCCTGTCGAACCATAAAACATATAAGGACTGGAGAGAAGGAGGAGTGCCTAAATTGGAGTATATATACTTGTATGTTTTGTCTAATGCAGCTGTAGTGATCCTCTGGGAAGAAATAAACTTGGTTAAGCTTTCATAGTGTCCGTTGAGTTATTTACTCTGAGATTTAGAACCTAACAATACAAATACAATTTTATTGGTCACATACACATGGTTAGCAGATGGGATTGCGAGTGTAGCTAAGATACAATCAGTGTGGAATTTCTGTGTAACATATCGTTACTCAGGCAAACCCAGACTTCCTTTAGAGAAGATGAGGATGGGGTGAACACCAGTGGAGGCTGGTGGGGGGAGCTATAGGAGGACGATCACATTGTAAAGGCTGGAACGATATCAAGCACATCGCACAGATGAAAACCACGTTTGACTCTGTTCCAAGTATTCCATTCAAGCCATTACAATGAGCCCGTCCTCATATAGTTCCTCCCACCAGCCTCAACTGGTGAACACCCAACTTCCTAGGTACCTCGATATTAAAAACGGTCCTTCATAATTTGATCATACCTAGATAAACCTCAGTGTTGTGTAATTATCAAAACACAAACATTCTCTTTCACTGTCATTTCTGCTCTGCCTCTAAAGAAGCGTCTCATATGTGTACACATACCAGCAGTGCACACAGAATCCAACTGAATGACAAAACATTACCTGGCGTCACCTGAGGTCCATCTTGGCTGGGACTGGCTGGGACCTCTGTCTTTGGCCCCTCTGTAGCTCTATGCTCCTGTGCTCTCCTGTCCTCCAGGTTCTCAGCTGAATCCAAAGACACACCTGTCTCCTCTGACGCCATAGTCAATCAACCTGTGGGTGTAAAATATTATTATAAAAAGTGTTAACTCTGTTTCTCACTGTTAACATAGCAATACAAGCACAACTAGCTAATAAATCAACCAATTAAGCAAATATTGATTTTGTAAATATAGTAGCCATATATTTAGAAGTAAGTTGTGCTAAAGTAGCTATAGTAGCTACCTAAGCTAAGGAGAACTGTAGCCTGCACTAATAAGGATGTAGCTACAACACACCCAGGAGTCAAGATAACAAGTTATACAATGGCATCAAAATGTTCAAACATTAATAAAACTATAATGTAGTACTGTATAATATATGCATTATGATACATTATTGTTGTTAGTTACCTGAATGTACACCCTCTGATTTATAAACAGATATATCACAGATTCTGTCTGAAGCTACCGTAAATGTGCACTTTAACCTTTTGTATGTTTGTACTGAGGGGGCTTGTGGGAAATGTAGGTCTAGGTCTATGAGAACTCTGTACCTCAGGGATGAGAACAGGCTTTCTTCTCTTCGTTTAAATAATAATTCAAATCCCAAAACAATTGATATTATAACATTTTCTATACTAGGCCGTTTATAAATTTAAGATTTTATTGTAATTTCTTACCGAAGACAGTATACCAAAACTGTGCGTCATCTGTGCGGTCCTCCTGGATCCAAAGCGCGTGACTCCCCTCATCACATGACAACCACCACCAACCTAGAGAGCGAGCGTACCAGAGCAGTGAAAAAGTATAAACAAGGGTTAATACAGCAACAAGACTACTTTTGTGAATGAACTAGAAATTAGAACTTGCGTGTGCATTGGCGACTTATTTCCCATACTTTTAAGAAAAATAATCATGTTCACGCTGCTTTAATCAAGGTAAGTGTGCTTGACTTATAGGTTTCCATTTAGAAAGGTTGTAGGAAAAAACAGACAGGTAATACGTCATCAATGTTTACACTGAATCCAAAGACAAAGCATTGACAATAACCCACCTCTGATCACCAGTCATCTCTCCCGGGCCAGGTGTTGGGCGTTCTCTCCCGGGCCAGGTGTTGGGCGTTCTCTCCCGGGCCAGGTGTTGGGCGTTCTCTCCCGGGCCAGGTGTTGGGCGTTCTCTCCCGGGCCAGGTGATAGCCTTTCTCTCCCGGGCCAGGTGCTGGCCGTTCTCTCCCGGGCCAGGTGCTGGCCGTTCTCTCCCGGGCCAGGTGCTGGCCGTTCTGCCGCTATAGGCGAGGCAAAACAAGTTGTCGACCTCCTATACCCCCGCCAAACTAGAATCGTCCCAGTTAACAAAATTACGTTAAAAAGCCGTTTAACATATTTATTTTCCAGACGTTGGTTAGGTTTATTTTAGGTTAGGAATGAAAAATTAAAATATGTTTTCGGTGGAGTACATTAGAGTAAAGTAGGGTACATTACAGTATACTGTACTGTGCTATTGTACTGTACTGAACTAAAAAAGAAATAAATATGGCCCGTCCAGACAGCACCCAAAGAAAACGTTCAAAAGACATTGGCCGATGCTTACTGAGGTGTAGCCTACAGTTTAGGCCCCCATTACATTTTAAGAATGTCCATCCATGTGGTAGGCCTCCCTTTTGTAAAACAGGCAATTGCATTGGCTTTATTAATCCTGATTCCTGTGACTAATCATTTTGGCTCCTTAAGCTCTGAATTCCCAACTTTATCAGAAGTTGTCCTGAGCCTATATGCAATGAGAATCAATGTGTTTACACAGCGGGAAATGCAGAAGTATTTTATTTTTCTCTATGATCATATCATAAAACATTTATGGATACAAACATGAAACCACTGATTACCATGACAATTTAGCCCACTGGGTGAAACTCCTAGACAGTAAGTAGGCTTCGATTCCCACGGGGGACCAGTACGAACAAATATGAAAATATTTGCACTCACTACTGTAAGTTGCTCTAGATTTATTTTATTATTTAACTAGGCAAGTCGGTTAAGAACAAATTCTAATTTACAATGACAGCCTACCCCAGCCAAACCTGGATGACGCTGGGCCAGTTGTGCACCGCCCTATGGGACTCCAAATCACAGCCAGGTTGTAATACAGCCTGGAATCAAACCAAGGTCCATAGTGACGCCTCTAGCACTGAGATGCAGTGCCTTAGACCGCTGCGCCACTCGAGAGCGTCTGCAAAATAAATAAAAAATTAATACCAACGTTGTGCCGTACCAGGAAATTCGGTAATAGCGGCACTGAACACAGGGGGTGCTTTTTTTTTTTTGATACACTGAAATCCGAAGGTTAGCAATGCTACCAAGTGCATGTAAAATACCATAGAGAATGCTAACTAAATGCTAATGAGTGCTTTGTGAACATTTAGTTCAGTTTCTGACCTAAACTATACAAGTAACTCAAAAATGCTCTTCACAGTTTGCTGCACGCACACAAAAAAATATTACCAGCAAAGCTCTTGAGCCAGGAGGGGATTCTCTGCTTTTACCAAGCAAATGTTTGATTTTGGAAGAAGCTAACCACTTAGCTAGATAGATAACTAGCTACTAAATTAGCAAACCAAATGCACAACTGCAGAGCATTTAGCACATTTTAGACAGTTAACTTAATAGTTATAAGATATCTAGCTGGCAAGCATTTAGTTGTGAATTCCATACTGTAAGTAGATCACCTGGCGCATGCTGCACAACTGAGTGACTCACAAGGCTCCGGTCTCTCGTCGTTGTGTGCTTGCAAACAAACACCAAGTGGCACGTGACTGGAAACTACAGTAAGCTTCATAATAATGTGGTAGGTGAAATGAAGAACTCAATGTTCTTTATCTACTAACGTATTGCACAAGTTGACTGCAGGTATTTACTTAAAAAGTTGCTACAAATATTCAAATTGATTTAAAAAAATTAAGAAATAGTTTCAACGGTATTGACGCTATTGAAAAAAGATCCAGTGGCTTTTTCCCAAATACCCCGGTATACAGTATACTGCCCAAGCCTACTAGACAGCAGTTGAGTAGCCTGATTGTCCATTCCATATTGTCCATTTTACTTCGACCTTTCCTGTTTTTAACTTTGGGATCGGTGTCCCTTCCACGGGACGGTTGAGCTAACGTAGGCTAATGCGATTAGCATGAAGTTGTAAGTAACAAGAACATTTCCCAGGACATAGACATATCTGATATTGTCAGAAAGCTTAAATTCTTGTTAATCTAACTGCACTGTCCAATTTACAGTAGCTATTACTGTGAAAGTATACCATGCTATTGAGAGAGTGCACAATTTTGAACATGAAAAGTTATTAATAACCAATTAGGCACATTTGGGCAGTCTTGTTACAAAATGTTGAACAAAAATGCAGTGGTTCATTGGATCAGTCTAAAACTTTGCACATACACTGATGCCATCTAGTGGCCAAAATCTAAATTGCACCTGGGCTGGAATAATACATTATGGCACTTCTCTTGCATTTCAAAGATGATGGTACAAAAAAAATACAAATGAACGGTTGGTTTTTTCTTTGTATTATCTTTTACCAGATGTATTGTGTTATATTCTTCTACATTCCTTTCACATTTCCATACACTTCAAAGTGTTTCTTTTCAAATGGTACCAAGAATATGCATATCCTTGCTACAGGCAGTTAGATTTGGGAATGTCATTTTAGGCGAAAATTGAAAAAAGGGGGCTAATCCTTAAGAAGAATGTTTGTTAACGTGCCGTATTCACATCAAAGCACTTTTTTTGTTGTTGATTGGGCGCCTTTTAGGTTACGCTATTTGATTCGGAGAAACGTGCATGATGTAAAAAGTGTCTGTCTCATGACATTGTCATAAATTTGATCTCTACTCCAGCCTGTATTCTACAGAAAAGGCCATATACTCTTTCTACTTTAGGCTATAGGCTACATGATTTATGTTAGATTATTTTTTGATGGAATGTTGGTGGAGCGCCGCAGCGGTGCGTCTCTCCAACAGCACCCTGGAGAGACGCACTCGGCATGGACAAGAAAAATATTTAGCTTCCCTGCTTTTGACAAAGTGAGCACTGCTTATCACGTGGCGGCATCGGCATTCACTAAATAGCCCATGTGCTTCTGGGTGAGATAAATTGTCATTCGTTTTGGGCAGAATTATGTGATGTTTTATGTGTTATTGGTACTTTTTGGTCAGTTTAGCTTGGAAAATGCCGCCGACATCAATCTGCCACTGTAGGCGGCTGCCTAATGGGTGGGGCGGCCCTGTTCTCTCCCCCTTCAGATGAATGCTCTGGTATCTCTCTGTCACTTCTGTGAGCTCCATGGCCCCCGGACCCTGTTCTGCACCGAGGCTCTGCACCCCCCGTCCCCCACACCCTCCCAGGCTGGCGCCCCCATACCCGGGGACAGGGAGTCGGACAGAGAGGGAGAGGGACTCACCATGAGGGCAAACAGCTCAGCTACACAGAGGGGAGACGTGCGAGGTGAGTCAAATGACATTGACAAATTTGTTTTGTCCAATAACTATTCTTTCTGACCATCTCTCGTTTTCTCTCCCTCTTCCCCTCTCTCTCACTCACTCACTCTCATTCACTCTCTCTCTCTGTCATTCACTCCCTGTCTCTCTCCATCTCTTTGTCAGGGCTGCCGGTCTCTCCCAGCGTCTCACCCTGGCTTCGTCAGTGTGCACATTTTAGACAGGCATCCGGTTCCTCAGCCACCAACACCCCAGACCACCCCAGCTCTTCAGTGTGGTCCGCCAGGCCTGCGTACGCAGCCTCAGCTGTGAGGTAACCACCTGTGTGTTTGTGTTCTTGTGTGAGGGTGCGTATTGCCATTTTTCTTGCATTAAGACTCATGACTGTTTGTCAATACACAAGCCTTTAGTTAAGGGCGGCAAGTAACCTAGCGGTTAGAGCATTAGGCCAATAACCAAAATGTCGCTGGTTCCAATACCCAAGCCGACAAGGTGAAAAATCTGTTAATGTGCCCTTGAGCAAGGCACTTAACCCTAATTTTCTCCAGGGGTGCTGTACTATGGCTGTACTATGGTTGACCCTGTAAAACAAGACATTTCACTGCAGCTATCTGGTGTATGTGAATATCAGGGGTCTCCAACCTTTTCTACCATGAGAGCTACTTTTCTTTCAATTAACATGTCGCAAGCTACTACGTTTTTTTCAAGCGTTCAAATAGGCACATTCTTCTTCTCTCCTCTGCAACTCTTCCCCAGGTCCTTAGTGTACAATAGAAAGTAGTGCACTATGCTTTCTGTCAATATACCTAGTAAAATAATGGTTAAACAACTCTAAGGGGGGCCCTATACCATATTTTATATATATTCCTAAATTATGTTCTCAGCATAACATTTACTTTTTAAGCCAACAGGGCATAACATTTACTTTTTAAGCCAACAGGGCATAACATTTACTTTTTAAGCCAACAGGCCATAACATGGGTGGGAAAATGTCAATGTTGCGTTGATTAGATAGTAGCTGGGAGCTTGCGGTGTCTGAGTCTACTTGTGAGATTTGTTTGTGGTGGAACACGTGAAAATTGCATGTACTTTCATAATTGTTTGGCGAGCTACTCATAGGTGGGCTGCGAGCTACTGCACAATCTACCTGTTGGAGACCCCTGATAGATAGATAGATAGATAGATAGATAGATAGATATCACAGGAGGTTGGTGGGACCTAAATTGGGGAGAACGGGCTTGGAGAACGGGCTTGTGGTAATGACGGGAGCGGAATCAGTGGAATGGTATCAAATACATCAAACATGATTTCCAGGTGTTTGATGCCAGTCCATTTGCTCTGTTCCTAATGTCTGTTCTCCCCTCAGTACCCTCCCTCTCTCATCTGCCTCTCTCCCTCCCTGCCTCTCTAGGTGTGTCCAGGTCGTGAGGGTCCTATCTTCTTTGGGGATGAGCAGCATGGTTTTGTGTTCTCTCACACATTCTTCATCAAGGACAGCCTGGCCCGGGGCTTCCAGCGGTGGTACAGTATCGTCATGGTAGCCATGGACAGGATCTACCTCATCAACTCCTGGCCCTTCCTGCTGTGCCACCTCAGACTCACTATACAGAGTCTACAGAGCACAGCACTGAAGGTAAGGACACACACACACAAACTAACACACCATGTTAAATGTATGGGGGACAGATATATACACACACATTAAAACACACTTACTATTCATAGCGTGAACATAGAACACAAGACAAATAAACATGAACACTAACTCTTTATCACCAGACAGAATAGGGGGACATGTTTGACTTCTCTCCCTTTTATTTCTCCCCCCTCCCCCTATCCTCTACAGGTGTTTGACTTCTCTCCCTTTTATTTCTTCCCCCTCCCCCTATCCTCTACACGTGTTTGACTTCTCTCCCTTTTATTTCTCCCCCCTCCCCCAATCCTCTACAGGTGTTTGACAGTGAGCAGTGTGTGTGTCCTCAGAGGGCAGTGAGGATGAACAGTGTGTTCTCTCCTGCAGTCTTCCCCCACCAGAGGAGTGGTAACGCGGCCCGCTCCCTGCCCTCCCTCACCCAGCACACCAACCTCTGGGCCAGCCTACACTCCTCCTTCAGCTGGTGAGACAGCTAACTGTCGCTAACGATCACTAAGGTTACTAATCTAAACTATAGCAGACATACAGTCAACATCAGGGGTGGTCGTGTGCAGTGTTCTATCTGTCTATCCCAGTTGTTTGATACACTCTCTTGTGTTTTCTCCTCTACTGCAGGTTACTGAAGGCGTGTGGTTGTCGTCTGACTGAGAAGCTGCTGGAGGGAGCTCCCACAGAGGACACACTGGTTCTTATAGAGAGACAGACAGGTACACACTGGTGCTCATAGAGAGACAGACAGGTACGCACTGGTGCTCATAGAGAGACAGACAGGTACGCACTGGTGCTCATAGAAAGACAGACAGGTACACACTGGTGCTCATAGAGAGACAGACAGGTGCGCACTGGTACTCATAGAGAGACAGACAGGTACGCACTGGTGCTCATAGAAAGACAGACAGGTGCGCACTAGTGCTCATAGAGAGACAGACAGGTACACACTGGTGCTCATAGAGAGACAGACAGGTACGCACTGGTGCTCATAGAAAGATCCACAGGTACACACTGGTGCTCATAGAGAGACAGACAGGTACACACTGGTGCTCAATGAGAGACAGACAGGTACACACAGGTTCTCATAGAGAGACAGACAGGTACACACTGGTGCTCATAGAAAGACAGACAGTTACACATTGGTGCTCATAGAGAGACAGACAGGTACACACGGGTTCTCATAGAGAGACAGACAGGTACACACTGGTTCTCATAGAGAGACAGACAGATACACACTAGTGCTCATAGAGAGACAGACAGGTACACACTAGTGCTCATAGAGAGACAGACAGGTACACACTGGTGCTCATAGAGAGACAGACAGGTATGCACTGGTGCTCATAGAGAGACAGACAGGTATGCACTGGTGCTCATAGAGAGACAGACAGGTACACACTGGTGCTCATAGAGAGACAGACAGGTATGCACTGGTGCTCATAGAGAGACAGACAGGTACACACTAGTGCTCATAGAGAGACAGACAGGTACACACTGGTGCTCATAGAGAGACAGACAGGTACACACTGGTGCTCATAGAGAGACAGACAGGTACACACTGGTGCTCATAGAGAGACAGACAGGTACACACGGGTTCTCATAGAGAGACAGACAGGTACACACTGGTGCTCATAGAGAGACAGACAGGTACACACTGGTGCTCATAGAGAGACAGACAGGTACACACTGGTTCTCATAGAGAGACAGACAGATACACACTAGTGCTCAATGAGAGACAGACAGGTATGCACTGGTGCTCATGGAGAGACAGACAGGTACACACTAGTGCTCGTGGAGAGACAGACAGGTACACACTAGTGCTCATAGAGAGACAGACAGGTACACACTGGTGCTCATAGAGAGACAGACAGATACACACTGGTGCTCAATGAGAGACAGACAGGTACACACTGGTGCTCAATGAGAGACAGACAGGTACACACTGGTGCTCATAGAGAGACAGACAGGTACACACTGGTGCTCATAGAGAGACAGACAGGTACGCACTGGTGCTAATGGAGAGACAGACAGGTACACACTAGTGCTCATAGAGAAACAGACAGATACACACTGGTGCTCAATAAGAGACAGACAGGTACACACTGGTGCTCATAGAGAGGCAGACAGGTACGCACTGGTGCTCAACTGCTTATAGACAGCCGAACAGGTACACACTGGTTCTTATAGAGAGACCCACAGGTACACACTGGTTCTCATAGAGAGACAGACAGGTACACACTGGTGCTCATAGAGAGGCAGACAGGTACGCACTGGTGCTCAACTGCTTATAGACAGCCGAACAGGTACACACTGGTTCTTATAGAGAGACCCACAGGTACACACTGGTGCTCGTGGAGAGACAGACAGGTACACACTGGTTCTCATAGAGAGAGACAAATACGCACGGGTGCTCATAAAGAGACACAGGTAGGCACTGGTGCTCATAGAGAGATAGACAGATACGCACGGGTGCTCATAGAGAGACCCACAGCTACACACTGGTTCTCATAGAGACAGACAGGTACACACTGGTGCTCATAGAGAGACAGACAGGTACGCACTGGTGCTAATGGAGAGACAGACAGGTACACACTAGTGCTCATAGAGAAACAGACAGATACACACTGGTGCTCAATAAGAGACAGACAGGTACACACTGGTGCTCATAGAGAGGCAGACAGGTACGCACTGGTGCTCAACTGCTTATAGACAGCCGAACAGGTACACACTGGTTCTTATAGAGAGACCCACAGGTACACACTGGTTCTCATAGAGAGACAGACAGGTACACACTGGTGCTCATAGAGAGGCAGACAGGTACGCACTGGTGCTCAACTGCTTATAGACAGCCGAACAGGTACACACTGGTTCTTATAGAGAGACCCACAGGTACACACTGGTGCTCGTGGAGAGACAGACAGGTACACACTGGTTCTCATAGAGAGAGACAACTACGCACGGGTGCTCATAAAGAGACACAGGTAGGCACTGGTGCTCATAGAGAGATAGACAGATACGCACGGGTGCTCATAGAGAGACCCACAGCTACACACTGGTTCTCATAGAGACAGACAGGTACACACGGGTGCTCATAGAGAGACAGACAGGTAGTCACTGGTGCTCATAGAGAGATAGACAGGTGCGCACTAGTGCTCAACTGCTTATAGAGAGACAGACAGGTACACACTGGTTCTTATAGAGAGATAGACAGGTGCACACCAGTGCTCAACTGCTTATAGAGAGACAGACAGGTACACACTGGTTCTTATAGAGAGACAGACAGGTACACACTGGTGCTCATAGAGAGACAGACAGGTACACACTAGTGTTCATAGAGAGACAGACAGCTACACACTGGTGCTCGTAGAGAGACAGACAGGTGCACACTGGTGTTTGTAGAGAGACAGACAGGTGCACACTGGTGTTCGTAGAGAGACAGACAGGTGCGCATGGGTGCTCATTGAGAGACAGACAGGTGCGCACTGGTGCTCATGGAGAGACAGATAGGTACACACTGGTGCTCATGGAGAGACAGACAGGTAGTCACTGGTGCTCATAGAGAGATAAGCAGTTGAGCACTAGTGCGCACCTGTCTATAGAGACACAGAGGTACACACTGGTTCTCATAGAGAGACAGACAGATACACACTGGTGCTCAATGAGAGACAGACAGGTACACACTGGTTCTCATAGAGAGACAGACAGGTACACACTGGTGCTCATAGAGAGGCAGACAGGTACGCACTGGTGCTCAACTGCTTATAGACAGCCGAACAGGTACACACTGGTTCTTATAGAGAGACCCACAGGTACGCACTGGTGCTCGTGGAGAGACAGACAGGTACACACTAGTGCTCATAGAGAGACAGACAGATACACACTAGTGCTCATAGAGAGACAGACAGGTACACACTAGTGCTCATAGAGAGACAGACAGGTACACACTGGTGCTCCTAGAGAGACAGACAGGTATGCACTGGTGCTCATAGAGAGACAGACAGGTATGCACTGGTGCTCATAGAGAGACAGACAGGTACACACTGGTGCTCATAGAGAGACAGACAGGTATGCACTGGTGCTCATAGAGAGACAGACAGGTACACACTAGTGCTCATAGAGAGACAGACAGGTACACACTGGTGCTCATAGAGAGACAGACAGGTACACACTGGTGCTCATAGAGAGACAGACAGGTACACACTGGTGCTCATAGAGAGACAGACAGGTACACACGGGTTCTCATAGAGAGACAGACAGGTACACACTGGTGCTCATAGAGAGACAGACAGGTACACACTGGTGCTCATAGAGAGACAGACAGGTACACACTGGTTCTCATAGAGAGACAGACAGATACACACTAGTGCTCAATGAGAGACAGACAGGTATGCACTGGTGCTCATGGAGAGACAGACAGGTACACACTAGTGCTCGTGGAGAGACAGACAGGTACACACTAGTGCTCATAGAGAGACAGACAGGTACACACTGGTGCTCATAGAGAGACAGACAGATACACACTGGTGCTCAATGAGAGACAGACAGGTACACACTGGTGCTCAATGAGAGACAGACAGGTACACACTGGTTCTCATAGAGAGACAGACAGGTACACACTGGTGCTCATAGAGAGACAGACAGGTACGCACTGGTGCTAATGGAGAGACAGACAGGTACACACTAGTGCTCATAGAGAAACAGACAGATACACACTGGTGCTCAATAAGAGACAGACAGGTACACACTGGTGCTCATAGAGAGGCAGACAGGTACGCACTGGTGCTCAACTGCTTATAGACAGCCGAACAGGTACACACTGGTTCTTATAGAGAGACCCACAGGTACACACTGGTGCTCGTGGAGAGACAGACAGGTACACACTAGTGCTCATAGAGAGACAGACAGATACACACTGGTGCTCAATAAGAGACAGACAGGTACACACTGGTGCTCATAGAGAGGCAGACAGGTACGCACTGGTGCTCAACTGCTTATAGACAGCCGAACAGGTACACACTGGTTCTTATAGAGAGACAGACAGGTACACACTGGTTCTCATAGAGAGAGACAACTACGCACGGGTGCTCATAAAGAGACACAGGTAGGCACTGGTGCTCATAGAGAGATAGACAGATACGCACGGGTGCTCATAGAGAGACCCACAGCTACACACTGGTTCTCATAGAGACAGACAGGTACACACGGGTGCTCATAGAGAGACAGACAGGTAGTCACTGGTGCTCATAGAGAGATAGACAGGTGCGCACTAGTGCTCAACTGCTTATAGAGAGACAGACAGGTACACACTGGTTCTTATAGAGAGATAGACAGGTGCACACCAGTGCTCAACTGCTTATAGAGAGACAGACAGGTACACACTGGTTCTTATAGAGAGACAGACAGGTACACACTGGTGCTCATAGAGAGACAGACAGGTACACACTAGTGTTTATAGAGAGACAGACAGCTACACACTGGTGCTCGTAGAGAGACAGACAGGTGCACACTGGTGTTTGTAGAGAGACAGACAGGTGCACACTGGTGTTCGTAGAGAGACAGACAGGTGCGCATGGGTGCTCATTGAGAGACAGACAGGTGCGCACTGGTGCTCATGGAGAGACAGATAGGTACACACTGGTGCTCATGGAGAGACAGACAGGTAGTCACTGGTGCTCATAGAGAGATAAGCAGTTGAGCACTAGTGCGCACCTGTCTATAGAGACACAGAGGTACACACTGGTTCTCATAGAGAGACAGACAGGTACACACTGGTGCTCATGGAGAGACAGACAGGTGCTCACAGGTTCTCATAGAGAGACAGACAGGTGCACACTGGTTCTCGTAGAGAGACAGACAGGTACACACTGGTGCTCATGGGGAGACAGACAGGTACACACTAGTGTTCATAGAGAGACAGACAGGTGCACACTGGTTCTCGTAGAGAGACAGACAGGTACACACTGGTGCTCATGGAGAGACAGACAGGTACACACTGATCCTCATGGAGAGACAGACAGATACACACTAGTCCTCATAGAGAGACAGACAGGTGCGCACTGGTGCTCGTAGAGAGACAGACGGGTGCTCATAGAGAGACAGACAGGTACACACTGGTGCTCATGGAGAGACAGACAGGTACACACAGGTGCTCATGGAAAGACAGACAGGTACACACTAGTGCTCATAGAGAGACAGACAGGTGCGCACTGGTGCTCGTAGAGTGACAGACAGGTGCTCATAGAGAGACAGACAGGTACACACTGGTGCTCATGGAGAGACAGACAGGTGCGCACTGGTGTTCGTAGAGAGACAGACATGTAGCCCGAATGTTAGACAGGTACACGCTGGTGCTCATAGAAAGACAGGCAGGCAGGCAGACAGACAGGATAACTCTAGAGGTGGGAGACACCGTGAGACCAGTTTAACACTAGTCAGAGAGACATATTACGCCATATGACTCAAGTTAAAAGAAGTAAATAACAAGGGTGTGATCTGATATCTGGGTAAAGCGTTCCTGACAGCATTATCATGAGAAGTCATGTGTTTGCCAAGTGTGTCAGTGGAACAGGAGTCAGTGTCTACAGTAAACGTGTGATTAACACGGTTAGACCATGAGGACAGAGAGCTACAAAGTGATTCACTCAACCATATCACACAATTCCATTCTGATTACCGTTTTTGATTCAGCTCTGATATTGCAAGACACTATGACACTATGACAAGTACACACTGGTGCTCATGGGGAGACAGACAGGTACACACTAGTGTTCATAGAGAGACAGACAGGTACACTCGTTTTCGTAGAGAGACAGACAGGTACACACTAGTGCTCATAGAGAGACAGACAGGTACACACGGGTTCTCATAGAGAGACAGACAGGTACACACTGGTGCTCATAGAGAGATAGACAGATACACACGGGTGCTCATAGAGAGACCCACAGCTACACACTGGTTCTCATAGAGACAGACAGGTACACACGGGTGCTCATAGAGAGACAGACAGGTAGTCACTGGTGCTCATAGACGGGTGCGCACTAGTGCTCAACTGCTTATTGAGAGACAGACAGGTACACACTGGTTATTATAGAGAGACAGACAGGTACACACTAGTGTTTATACAGAGACAGAAAGGTACACACTGGTTCTCGTAGAGAGACAGACAGGTACACACGGGTGCTCATGGAGAGACAGACAGGTGTGCACTGGTGCTCATGGAGAGACAGACAGGTACACACTAGTGTTCATAGAGAGACAGACAGGTACACACTGGTGCTCGTAGAGAGACAGACAGGTGCACACTGGTGTTTGTAGAGACAGACAGGTACGCACGGGTGCTCATTGAGAGACAGACAGGTGCGCGCTGGTGCTCATGGAGAGACAGACAGGCAGTCACTGGTGCTTATAGAGAGATAGACAGGTGCACACCAGTGCTCAACTGCTTATAGAGAGACAGACAGGTACACACTGGTTCTTATAGAGAGACAGACAGGTACACACTGGTTCTCATAGAGAGACAGACAGGTACACACTGGTGCTCATAGAGAGACAGACAGGTACGCACTGGTGCTCATGGAGAGACAGACAGGTACACACTAGTGCTTGTGGAGAGACAGACATGTACACACTGGTGCTCATAGAGAGACAGACAGATACACACTGGTGCTCAATGAGAGACAGACAGGTACACACTGGTTCTCATAGAGAGACAGACAGGTACACACTGGTGCTCATAGAGAGGCAGACAGGTACGCACTGGTGCTCAACTGCTTATAGACAGCCGAACAGGTACACACTGGTTCTTATAGAGAGACCCACAGGTACGCACTGGTGCTCGTGGAGAGACAGACAGGTACACACTAGTGCTCATAGAGAGACAGACAGATACACACTGGTGCTCAATAAGAGACAGACAGGTACACACTGGTGCTCATAGAGAGAGACAACTACGCACGGGTGCTCATAAAGAGACACAGGTAGGCACTGGTGCTCATAGAGAGATAGACAGATACGCACGGGTGCTCATAGAGAGACCCACAGCTACACACTGGTTCTCATAGAGACAGACAGGTACACACGGGTGCTCATAGAGAGACAGACAGGTAGTCACTGGTGCTCATAGAGAGATAGACAGGTGCGCATTAGTGCTCAACTGCTTATAGAGAGACAGACAGGTACACACTGGTTCTTATAGAGAGATAGACAGGTGCACACCAGTGCTCAACTGCTTATAGAGAGACAGACAGGTACACACTGGTTCTTATAGAGAGACAGACAGGTACACACTGGTGCTCATAGAGAGACAGACAGGTACACACTAGTGTTCATAGAGAGACAGACAGGTACACACTGGTGTTCATAGAGAGACAGACAGCTACACACTGGTGTTTGTAGAGAGACAGACAGGTGCACACTGGTGTTCGTAGAGAGACAGACAGGTGTGCATGGGTGCTCATTGAGAGACAGACAGGTGCGCACTGGTGCTCATGGAGAGACAGACAGGTAGTCACTGGTGCTCATAGAGAGATAGACAGGTGCGCACTAGTGCTCAACTGCTTATAGAGAGACAGACAGGTACACACTGGTTCTTATAGTGAGACAGACAGGTACACACTGGTGCTCATAGAGAGACAGACAGGTACACACTGGTTCTTATAGTGAGACAGACAGGTACACACTGGTGCTCATAGAGAGACAGACAGGTACACACTGGTGCTCATGGAGAGACAGACAGATGCTCACAGGTTCTCATAGAGAGACAGACAGGTGCACACTGGTTCTCGTAGAGAGACAGACAGGTACACACTGGTGCTCATGGGGAGACAGACAGGTACACACTAGTGTTCATAGAGAGACATACAGGTACACACTAGTGTTCATAGAGAGACAGACAGGTGCACACTGGTTCTCATAGAGAGACAGACAGGTACACACTGGTGCTCATGGAGAGACAGACAGATACACACTAGTCCTCATAGAGAGACAGACAGGTGCGCACTGGTGCTCGTAGAGTGACAGACAGGTGCTCATAGAGAGACAGACAGGTACACACTGGTGCTCATGGAGAGACAGACAGGTGCGCACTGGTGTTCGTAGAGAGACAGACATGTAGCCCGAATGTTAGACAGGTACACGCTGGTGCTCATAGAAAGACAGGCAGGCAGGCAGACAGACAGGATAACTCTAGAGGTGGGAGACACCGTGAGACCAGTTTAACACTAGTCAGAGAGACATATTACGCCATATGACTCAAGTTAAAAGAAGTAAATAACAAGGGTGTGATCTGATATCTGGGTAAAGCGTTCCTGACAGCATTATCATGAGAAGTCATGTGTTTGCCAAGTGTGTCAGTGGAACAGGAGTCAGTGTCTACAGTAAACGTGTGATTAACACGGTTAGACCATGAGGACAGAGAGCTACAAAGTGATTCACTCAACCATATCACACAATTCCATTCTGATTACCGTTTTTGGTTCAGCTCTGATATTGCAAGACACTATGACACTAGAATACTTCCAATCAGGAAAATAGTTGCAATTGTTTCTTTGTTCACTATCCTGGCTAAATCAATTTAAATAAAATAACAGTATATATACAGTATATATCTTGGAGTAAGTCCCGATATTGGGTGTTTTGTATGTCTTTTTAACAAAGTCCTGTTGTCTTCTCAGAGCAAGAGGAGGAAATGAGTTGCTGGGAAGGAGCAGAAGGGGGCGGGTCTAGACTCCAGTGTTACCAATCGGAGAGCGAGCTGTACAGAGACTTCTTGTTTGACGAGGGGAAAGTAGAGGGGTATCCTGGTCCAAAGTTCAGGTCCTTGAGACATCTAAGACAGGTAAACATTGGTGTGCCTTTCTCCCTACCACATCATGAACACTTTAATTTCTAGCAGATCATACGTCACACTTAATTCTGTTAACCACTTGGTTTCAAAAGAAACAACTTTGTTAACCAATTGGTTAAAGAGGGAAACCAATATCCTCTATTTTGTGAATGCATTTCTTGTCCTTGTGATGATATCTGATTGGTACACAGGTGCTCGGGACCACTGATTTCCGCCAGCTAGCAAGGCACGTGCTCATGGGAAATCAGGTCATATTGAGAGGGGCTGACCCAGGGCTCATCCATTCAGCATTCACCATGCTGAAGGTCAGCCAATCAAAGGTTTACTCATCGTATCCCCCTTTAAAGAATATTCCTCCTAACATTCATCGCAAATCACATGGTTTGGTATATATCCCATCAGGCCTTGCTCCCGGTGGGCTGTGTCCGCTCTGTGATGTACAGTGCCCAGTATGAGGAAGCATACCGATGTAACTTCCTAGGCCTCAGCCCTGACGTGATCATCCCCACACACGTCAGCTCCTCAGGTACACAAACCCAGAATACATCACTGTGGTTACTGCTGTGGTTACTATTTGAAGGTCTGCCTATAATCACTATTACATATGATAGTAATATGCCAATAATAAAATACTGTATGATAATGCTATTACTTATAAGTGCGAACAGAACAATTAACAAATAAAAGATTTTCATAAGGTTTCGACTCCTAAAATATCCATAAAATATGTCCATCTTGCTGTTTCCAATCCCAGAGTTTTCAGTGTTGGTGGATGTGGTCAGTGTGGAGAGGGGCTCTCTGTACTCTGCTGCTTCTAGTGAAGACATCCTCTCGCTCTACCAGTTCAACATCAGCAGTACCAACTCACAGCCTACAGACAAAGGTGAGGATATACCCCATCTGGACAATATACTATATACAGTGGGGCAAAAAAGTATTTAGTCAGCCACCAATTGTGCAAGTTCTCCAACTTAAAAAGATGAGAGAGGCCTGTAATTTTCATCATAGGTACTTCAACTATGACAGACGAAATGAGAAAAAGAAATCCAGAAAATCACATTGTAGGATTTTTAATTTATTTATTTGCAAATTATGGTGGAAAATAAGTATTTGGTCAATAACAAAAGTTTATCTCAATACTTTGTTATATACCCTTTGTTGGCAATGACAGAGGTCAAATGTTTTCTGTAAGTCTTCACAAGGTTTTCACACACTGTTGCTGGTATTTTGGCCCATTCCTCCATGCAGATCTCCTCTAGAGCAGTGATGTTTTGGGGCTGTCGCTGGGCAACACGGACTTTCAACTCCCTCCAAAGATTTTCTATGGGGTTGAGATCTGGAGACTGGCTAGGCCACTCCAGGACCTTGAAATGCTTCTTACGAAGCCACTCCTTCGTTCGGGCGGTGTGTTTGGGATCATTGTCATGCTGAAAGACCCAGCCACGTTTCATCTTCAATGCCCTTGCTGATGGAAGGAGGTTTTCACTCAAAATCTCACGATACATGGCCCCATTCATTCTTTCCTTTACACGGATCAGTCGTCCTGGTCCCTTTGCAGAAAACAGCCCCAAAGCATGATGTTTCCACCCCATGCTTCACAGTAGGTATGGTGTTCTTTGGATGCAACTCAGCATTCTTTGTCCTCCAAACACGACGAGTTGAGTTTTTACCAAAAAGTTCTATTTTGGTTTCATCTGACCATATGACATTCTCCCAATCCTCATCTGGATCATCCAAATGCTCTCTAGCAAACTTCAGACGGGCCTGAACATGTACTGGCTTAAGCAGGGGGACACGTCTGGCACTGCAGGATTTGAGTCCTTGGCGGCGAGTGTGTTACTGATGGTAGGCTTTGTTACTTTGGTCCCAGCTCTCTGCAGGTCATTCACTAGGTCCCCGTGTGGTTCTGGGATTTTTGCTCACCGTTCTTGTGATCATTTTGACCCCACGGGTGAGATCTTGCGTGGAGCCCCAGATCGAGGAAGATTATCAGTGGTCTTGTATGTCTTCCATTTCCTAATAATTGCTCCCACAGTTGATTTCTTCAAACCAAGCTGCTTACCTATTGCAGATTCAGTCTTCCCAACCTGGTGCAGGTCTACAATTTTGTTTCTGGTGTCCTTTGACAGCTCTTTGGTCTTGGCCATAGTGGAGTTTGGAGTGTGACTGTTTGAGGTTGTGGACAGGTGTCTTTATACTGATAACAAGTTCAAACAGGTGCCATTAATACAGGTAACGAGTGGAGGACAGAGGAGCCTCTTAAAGAAGAAGTTACAGGTCTGTGAGAGCCAGAAATCTTGCTTGTTTTTATGTGACCAAATACTTATTTTCCACCATAATTTGCAAATAAATTCATTAAAAATCCTACAATGTGATTTTCTGGATTTTTTTTCCTCATTTTGTCTGTCATAGTTGAAGTGTACCCATGATGAAAATTACAGGCCTCTCTCATCTTTTTAAGTGAGAGAACTTGCACAATTGGTGGCTGACTAAATACTTTTTTGCCCCACTGTATGTAGGTCATGAGGTATGTAGGTATGCAACTGTAGATAGTGGGGCATTAAACAGTCAAACAAGTCCTTCTATGAAACCCCCCAAAACCTCAGCCTGGTTACATTGGCTGTGCAGTACAGGATGATATGGAATGCTTAATGTAGTCCAGAATCATTGGGAAATTGCAATAACTCCTCTCACCCCCCTCTCCCTCCCACTTCTATCCATACCCATCCTCCCCTTAACCCCCTCCCTATCCCTTCAATTCCTTAGTAAAGTGAAGGTGCTGTTTAAGTTCTCCAAGGTAGATGGGCGTGGGAGGGAGGACACCCAGAAGGTGTTGGCCCTGCTGGGTGCCACGGGGCCTGGGGAGGAGGACAACGTCAGGCTGCTCAAGTTCTGGATGACGGGACTCAGCAATACCTACAAGAGCCATCTGATGACTGCTGTCAGAGGAGGGGAGAGGCCCCTTAGCCAGTGAGAGAGCAGTGGAGGAGAAGATGAGGTAGTGGGAGAGACCATACAGCTGGAGTGAATTATACTGTATCTCAGTATAGGAGGCTGGTGGGAGGAGCTGTAGGAGGGTGAGCTCATTGTAATGTCTGGAATGGAATAAATGGAACTGAGTCAAACTTGATTTCCATATGTTTGATGTGTTTGACACAGTTCCATTTATACTTTTCCAGCCATTACAATGAGCCCGTCCTATAGCTCCTTCCACCAGCCTCCTCTGCGTGCATCTACTACTGTATTTGGACAGACAGAGAGAAAGGGAAAGAAAACAAGTGTGAATGAGTGAGTAATGACAGATAGACTGGGATATGTTTGGGTCCAGGTGGTGATTTGATTAAAACCAATCCTACACAATAAAGAACAAAAAGCCACTCCATGGGTCGGTTTTAAGTTAATAATTTATTCAGATACATTATGTAAAATGTAATAAGTAATTAGTATCTGGGTTTTTTTATTAATCAAAGGGAATTATTATAGGAACACTATCCACAATTTTATGTTTAACTTATTATAAAAGTTTCAATAGTTTGTTAACACATTGTACAGATATATTCAAATAAAATAACTGCTTGAGCTCAAAATGAAATATTGGTGTAGCATTCGTCCTTTTTCTCAACTGGCACCATCTTGTGGAGAATCATTAAATCAAAGAAAGAAGGGAGAAGAAAAAGAGTGGAGGAGGGGAAAAAACTGGTGTCCTTTGCCAGCTCACTCACATGCTTTTTTACAATGAGTGGCTGTCAGCCAAGAGACTTCAAGTGGTGTAAAACAACAGTTCTAGGTCTTCGGGTGTCCCGCAGTATAAAAACCCTTGCATAACGAGCTCTCAGTCCCTCAACATATCATTGTGTTATATACTACTACATCAGCAGGGACTTCTTCCCTAACGAGCTAGTAACTAATTATTAAAATGAAATAACTGCAAAGCTTTTTTTGTTTTCGCAGTTATTTGATCCCTTTCAGAAGACTTTTGTTGAAGTCTGCAGACTTGTAAAATACACTGGCACGAGGCTTTGTTTTTATTATTTTTACTGCGTATGTACAGTACCACTCAAATGTTTGGACACACCTAATCATTCAAGGGTTTTTCTTTATTTTTACTATTTTCTACATTGTAGAATAATAGTTTAGACAAAATATGAAATATAGATTTTAGATTCTTCAAAGTGGCCACTCTTTGCCTTGATAACAGCTTTGCACACTCTTGGCATTCTTTCAACCAGCTTCACCTGGAATGTTTTTCCAACCGTCTTGAAGGAGTTCCCACATATGCTGAGCACTTGTTGGCAGCTTTTCCTTCACTCTGCGGTCCAACTCATCCCAAACCATCTCAATTGGGTTGAGATCGGGTGATTGTGGAGGCCAGGTCATCTGATGCAGCACTCCATCACTCTCCTTCTTGGTAAAATATCCCTTACACAGCCTGGAGGTGTGTTTTGGGTCATTTTCCTGTTGAAAAACAAATGATAGTCCCACTAAGCGCAAACCAGATGGGATGGCGTATCGCTGCTGAATGCTGTGGTAGCCATGCTGGTTAAGTGTGCCTTGAATTCTTACAAAGACACAGCGGTTGGAACCAAAAATCTAAAATCTGGACTCATCAGACCAAAGGACAGATTTCCACCGGTCTAATGTCCATTGCTTGTGTTTCTTGGCCCAAGCAAGTCTCTTCTTCTTATTGGTGTCCTTTAGTAGTGGTTTCTTTGCAGCATTTAGACCATGAAGGCCTGATTCATGCAGTCTCTTCTGAACAGTTGATGTTGAGATGTGTCTGTTACTTGAACTCTGTGAGGTCCAATCTGAGGTGGTTAGTTGCCAATTTCTGAGGCTGGTAACTAATTAACTTATCCTTTGCAGCAGAGGTAACTCTGGGTCTTCCTTGCCTGTGGCGGTCCCCATGAGAGCCAGTTTCATCATAGCGCTTGAGGGTTTTTGCGACTGCGCTTGAAGAAACTTTCAAAGTTATTGACATTTTCCGTATAGACTGACCTTCATGTTTTAAAGTAATGATGGACGGTCGTTTCTCTTTGCTTATTTGAGCTGTTCTTTCCATAATATGGACTTTGTCTTTTACCAAATACCACCCCTAACCTGTCACAACACAACTGATTGGCTCAAACGCATTAAGAAGAAAAGAAATTCTACAAATTAACTTTTAACAAGGCACACCTGTTAATTGAAATGCATTCCAGGTGACTACCTCAAGAAGCCGGTTGAGAGAAGGCCAAGAGTGTGTGTGCAAAGCTGTCATTAAAGCCAAGGGTGGCTACTTTGAAGAATCTCAAATATAAAATATATTTTGATTTGTTTGACACTTTCTTGGTTACTACATGATTTCATATGTGTTATTTTATAGTTTCGATGTCTTCACTATTATTCTACAATGTAGAAAATTGTAAAAATAAAGAAACACTGAAATGAGTAGGTGCCTAAACTTTTGACAAGTACTGTATATAATGATTGTGCAAATTACTGCATATTATAACATACATTTTTGTGTGTAGTTCTACTTATAGTTCTTAAAAATAGTGGCCGAAATTTGAAAGCTTGTTTTTTTATTTTTTATAAATGGAATGTCCCAGTGAATCATACTTACTTAAAGGCTGTTTCCAACACAGAACAAAGGAATACAGTTGGTTATACATGACCCAGTCAATGTTTGATTTTATATTGTAAACTGTAGGCCAGCCTGCTGGTGGAACATTAGGTCTTATAATATAGTAGAGTAGACAATAAAACAAAGTTACAAATGCAGAAATATCATACCCCCAAGACATTCTAACCTCTCACCATTACAATAACATGGGAGGTTAGTCTTTTTGGGGAGTATGATATTTTTGCGTCTGTAACTTTGTCCATCATAATTTACAATTAATTCAGGACTTTTCGTAATCATGGTAGCATCCACATTAATGTAGAAGTGTTTAGAAACATGTTAAATTCTTATTTACAATAAAAGTGACTCCAAGTCACAAGCTTGATGTAATCATTGCGTGCTAGGAATATGGGACCAAATACTACACTTTTGACTACTTTAATACACATATAAGTGAATTTGTCCCAATACTTTTGGTCCCCTAAAATGAAGGGACTATGTACAAAAAGTGCTGTAATTTCTAAACTGTTCACCCAATATGGAGGAAAATACCTTCAAATTAAAGCTGACAGTCTGCACTTTAACCTCATAGTCATTGTATCATTTCAAATCCTAAGTGCTGGAGTACAGAACCAAAATAATTTAAAAAATGTTTTGCTGTCTCAATAATTAGGGCACTGTATAAACACTCTGGGTAGAAGCTCTTAGACACAGATCTAGGGCCATCATATCCTTCCCACATCTTAACCTGAACCATAAAGGAAGAATATGCTAAACTGGCCTGAGATCAGGGATCATCCTACTGCCCTATGCAGAGGACCAAGGTGAAAAGAGTTAGGACTGATGGTGCTTCTGGGAGGCTGAAGAATGTTGGACTGCAGAACTCTGTCTTCCTTTTCCCTTTAGATCTCTAGAACATTCACTGTTTCTCTTGGCCCATGTTCAAAATGGAAGTGACACAAGAAGTAGTACTACAATAATTACTACGTAAAACCTGAACATGACAATGTACTAATTTATCTACTCCTGATCCCCACTCACTTTCTCAATACTAGTTTGTCATAACAAAAATATCTGAGTAGCACTTTAAATAATAAACGAGTGTACCACAAACTAAAGTGCTATCAAAATGTGAGGAAGTATCTAAGCTTAGAAACTGTAGGATATTAAACTTTTCCATTTAAAATCAACTGTCATTTTTTGTTGTTATTCATTTAGTTTTTAGTTTTGAGAAGGAACATCAGCTTCACTGTCATGATTATTATTGGCTTTGCACACTTGAATGACTTGCAGCTTATGTCAGTCAGTGTTGCAATCCTTTTAGCCTAAAGAAATACAAGATAATTCTTGATTTATGAGATTCCCTGTTTGGTGACTCAGGATGAGTATTGCTAACTGGCTCACTGGAGACAAGGAGGCAGGCACACAAGCTCATGGGTGTGGGAGGGGGGATTGAAAACATATGGCATGACTTAAGCTTTCTGAGGCCTCGTTTGGATTGGGGTGGGGTGTGGGTGGGGGGTCAGAGAGAGAGAGAGACAGTGAGAGAGAGAGGAACTTTTGTGAGTGTAATGTTTACTGTTTATTTTGTATTGTTTATTTCACTTGTTTATCTATTTCACTTGCTTTGGCAATGTAAACATATGTTACCCATGCCAATAAAGCCCCTTGAATTTAATTGAATTTAATTGAATTAAGAGGGAAAGGGGGGGCTTGGTCAGTCAATAGGGAGGTGAAATGGTGGTGGGAGGGGCTGAGAGATTTACATGGAGCAGATATCAAGCACTTTCACTTTCAGGCTAGCCTCTGTCTGAGCTCACACAGACAGACTGCCCATAGGGCAAGAGAGAGATAGAGGGTTTCTCGCTCTGTCCATTAGCCAATTTAAAGGGTGAGAAGAGAGTGAGGTCTGTAATATACAGTGAGGGAAAAAAGTATTTAAAAGTATTAGGAGCACTCCCTTTAAGAGTTTGTTACCTGTATAAAAGACACCTGTCCACAGAAGCAATCAATCAATCAGATTCCAAACTCTCCACCATGGCCAAGACCAAAGAGCTCTCCAAGGATGTCAGGGACAAGATTGTAGACCTACACAAGGCTGGAATGGGCTACAAGACCATCACCAACCAGCAATCTCCCTCAGCCTGGGGCTCCATGCAAGATCTCACCTCATGGAGTTGCAATGATCATGAGAACGGTGAGGAATCAGCCCAGAACTACACGGGAGGATCTTGTCAATGATCTCAAGGCAGCAGGGACCATAGTCACCAAGAAAACAATTGGTAACACACTGCCATGAAGGACTGAAATCCTGCAGCGCCCGCAAGGTCCCCCTGCTCAAGAAAGCACATATACATGCCCGTCTGAAGTTTGCCAATGAACATCTGAATGATTCAGAGGACAACTGGGTGAAAGTGTTGTGGTCAGATGAGACCAAAATGGAGCTCTTTGGCATCAACTCAACTCGCCGTGTTTGGAGGAGGAGGAATGCTGCCTATGACCCCAAGGACACCATCCCCACCATCAAACATGGAGGTGGAAACATTATGCTTTGGGGGTGTTTTTCTGCTAAGGGAACAGGACAACTTCACCGCAGCAAAGGGACGATGGACGGGGCCATGTACCGCAAATCTGGGGTGAGAACCTCCTTCCCTCAGCCAGGGCATTGAAAATGGGTCGTGGATGGGTATTCCAGCATGACAATGACTCAAAACACACGGCCAAGGCAACAACGGAGTGGCTCAAGAAGAAGCACATTAAGGTCCTGGAGTGGCCTAGCCAGTCTCCAGACCTTAATCCCATAGAAAATCTGTGGAGTGAGCTGAAGGTTCGAGTTGCCAAACGTCAGCCTCGAAACCTTAATGACTTGGAGAACATCTGCAAAGAGGAGTGGGACAAAATCCCTCCTGAGATGTGTGCAAACCTGGTGGCCAACTACAAGAAACGTCTGACCTCTGTGATTGCCAACAAGGGTTTTGCCACCAACTACTAAATCATGTTTTGCAGAGGGGTCAAATACTTATTTCCCTCATTAAAATTGCAAATCAATTTATAACATTTTTCAAATGCGTTTTTCTGGATTTTTTTGTTATTCTGTCTCTCACTGTTCAAATAAACCTACCATTAAAATAGACTGATCATTTCTTTGTCAGTGGGCAAACGTACAAAATCAGCAGGGGATCAAATAATTTTTTCCCTCACTGTACTGGGTCAACAGGGAAACAGAAAGGGAAAGGAGAGAGAGAGAGAGAAAGAGAGAGAGAGAGAGAGGGAAAGGCTCCAGCTTGACAGGCTGAGAGGTCGGAAAAAGTGGGGGCGCAGTGCAGATTGCGTGAGCGAGAGAAGGGGGTGAGGAGATTTGGAAAGTACCAGGGAGACAAAAGGAGGAATTCTAAAAGAGAGGTCAACTAAGCTGAAATCCCAACAGTAGAGGAAAAAGAAAAGACAGAGCTCAGAGCTTTCTCTCTCTCTGTGTCACACACTTGAAGGAACCGCTGAGGAAACTGCCTAGTCAGACCAGAGGATTTATTTGATCTGCGTATTGCATGTTTTCAACCACAGAAATGGAGAAGTGGCCTTTCTCATGAAGATAAAAGGATGTCACGATCAGGTAAGAGGAATTCAGTGATGACATCAATTCAGAGAATACAAAAGTGAATTGATTTATTAGTGGATTTGTATTTGTTTAATTAATTTGACCACATTACCACTGTACTGTAATTCATATAGTGGTTCTGTAATTTAGGTTTGTAGTTAATTTGCGCAAGTTAACATGAAGTCATGATGTTTCTCATTAAGCATGTGGCTGGAACCACATGGGCAGGACACATAAATGTTCCATCCATTAACCTGCTGCATCGCACTCTCTCTCTCACTCTCTATCTCTACTTCGATCTCTCTCACAGTTTTACTGTTGCTATCAATATTGATACTCCAAGGTAGTGGATGTGAGGACTTTTTGAGGGGGGTTGTCAAGAATCTTCAAACCACCATTAACTCAGACCACGCTGGATTTGTGAGTTGAACATTGTGGCGATCCTTTTGTACCTGCATGCACCCTGAGTACTGACAGTGGTTTAAACAAATATGCTTTCACTTTCTAGTGGTTAAATTTTTTTAAATCAATTCGATGTTTTATCTATTGGCATAGATACTATTGTGTATACTGTGATTCCTGAACCATTTTTTTCCTTCAAGCGTAAGGTGTTCCCTAAAGACTATTTGATTTCCCACCACTACAATGACAACCTGCTGTGCAACACTGGTCCGGTGAGGCACCATCTATTGATTAAATGACACCATTTTAGTAAATTATTTATTCTCGTGTTGTATACAATCATGTCACACTTAGTGTATCTGCTATATCTTTCATTAAATCCTTCATTCTGATTCTCTGTTGAGCAATGCCGGATGACCGGTTCGAGCGGAATTTATGGAATGGTATCAAATATACAGTATCAAACACCGGTTTTCCATGTGTTTGACGCAATGCCATTGACTCCCTTCCAGACATTATAATGAGCCGTCCTCCCCTCAGTAGCCTCCACTGGTTCCAGTACTATAAAGTCTACATTTGTGTTGTTGTCAGCGTTACTGGGCAGGATAATCAATAACTATAATCAGCACAATGATGATCAGCTCTGTGTTGTTCTCCGTTTATTCAAATCATCAGCGTAACCTCTGTGTCTAAAATCCTACTTCTGCCTCGGCTGTCCCTCCAGTGTTGTGTGTTCCGAGCTGCGACTGTTCTCTCTGACTCCTGGCTCCAGCTCCGCAGCCAGCTGTGGCCAGAGCACCAAAGCTTCAAATTCATCTCCAACCTTATACAAGTCCTGGATGACAGGGGTATGACAAAAGGGGTAGGTATACTTTACAATGTCGTGGACATACTTTAGTCATAGTCGCGGGAAGTATGGGTGCTGAGGGTGCCCCCCCCCCCTACTAAAGTAGTGCATTGGTCCTTTACTAGTCAAGTATTAGCGAACAATATAGCTGTCTGTATTGCCGGCAAAACTTTCTTCCCCGAACTACTTCTGGAGACTATGACTCTAGTAGTCTATATGAACTGTTTTGGATCGAGTGTACTGTAGGTTGCCAGAGGGGGTGAACAAGTAGCAGCATGTACTCAAAAGAGAGGGACACAGCAGCAGTAAACATTTTGGACTAAGTACTGTAAAAATGAGACATAACTGTGCCCCTGCAAATGCAACTAAACACTATAAAGATGCCTTGTTGTTATAGTAAAAAAATGACAGAAAAGGGCTAAAACAGGGGAGAATAAAGGTTTTTTCCCTGACCATGTGGCTTGGCTATGCTATAACCAGTGCATAGTTTTCCTGTTCAGGTCACCTATAATGTGCGCAATGTATATCACAGAGGTTAACTCCCCAGAGAAACAGACATCAATCAATGGCAGTGCTTGCACTGTATGTTTAATAACAACTCCTCTCCTCCCTTTTCCCCCTTTCCTCTCCTCTCTTATCACATCCCTCTCTCACAGAGATTTGAGGATCCTGACCCTTCAGTTCTACCCTCTGTCTCCTCCTCTCCAGAGAAACTTCTCAACTTCACTTCATCTGTTTTCTCCAAATGGCTGGAGCTGAGGTGCTCGACACCGGGGACACTTGTTCCTTCCCCACTCTGGCCTCCTGCCGGGAGGAAGAAAGGGCAGCTCTGGAAAGTAAAAAGTTAGGTTATTAACCACACGAGCAGTTCACATGCAAGACAGGGGGACCGAAGGGGAAACAGGGATGAGGTTACACACACCTCCACCAACCAATAGGAGCCCACCAGCCAATGGTGGGCTCCTATTAGTTCTTTCTGGGTTTTTACCTTTATTTAACTAGGCAAGTCAGTTAAGAACAAATTCTTATTTACAATGACGGCCTACATTGGAGCCTCCTGTTATGTGGACTGCCTGGATGCTGCTGTGGAGCGGTTGCTAAAGTTACTGAAGTGGATCTCTTCAATGGTGCACACAAAGTGGTTTGGAGCACTGGTTGGCTTTTTCTTCTCAATCTGTACATTCTAGCTGTTCTAATGCAGTAAGCTTTGTCAATCAAGTGACTGACATGCACACGTAATTGTTGCACTGAATGTACAACTGCACTCAAGATTATGTATAGAATAACAACCTTTTAATTTACTGTCTGCACACCAGAGTTCTATTATCATAGCCATAAGAAACCGTACCTATACAACATAGCCATATGTATAAAAAAGCCATATTCTACGCAAGCTAACTAAACAATAACAAGTGTTTTATATTGAGCAAGCTACAGCACATAAATTATTGTCCATAATTTCTGATCAAATTCATATGATGTTTACAATGCAGTGGAATGTGAATATTTTTTTTGTTTGTTGGTCTTCAATGAATGTTGTTTTTTTCTATGAACTTTTGTACATACTGCATCTTGTAAATAAAAACCATGCAGCCGTTATGAGTTTCTCTGATGTCGTCTTGTGTAGAGATCCCTGAGTGCTGACTGTTACCATCCCCAGTGTGGGGAGTATTGTGCAGTTGCTGCAGAGCTGCACTGCTGTCTGATTCTCAACAGCTATCCTTTTTCTTTCTGTCTCCTACAGGAAGACTTCTGTCAGAAGTAAGTTTTAGTTCTATAGAATTTGTATGTCTGCAGTTACTGGGTAGGCCTACAACTGAGCCAAATCACTCACATTAATCACACACATGAGGTATATTTATGTATGTATGCCAATACACCCACACATGCACACGCACACACACACTTTAGACAGAACACTTGCAAAATCTTTGATACAAAAAGAAGGGGCCCCTTTTTTCCTGCTGTTTAAGACAGAACTTCCATTAAACTCAGCCAGGTGCTTTCTTTAGGTTTAGTATTGTTCTAAAGTTGTTTTTAGTTCTCTCTCTCTTTCTGCCTTTTATAAAGAGAACCCTCTGGGAAACGTGTGACTGAGACAGAGCTCTGCAGGAGAGTGGGGGAGATAAGAGACTAGTCAGACATTCCACAATAAATCAACTTTGGGGAGTGGACATTTATTGCCTAGCGTTTAGATAACACTGAACAATATGTTTATGTAGCTGTGGATGCATGGGCTTGGTCTGATAAGTAGATAGTAATAAATGAATGCAGTGACATCACAGAGGGTTGGCTACAAGCATGATAAAAGCAACTTAGACTTTCTCTAAAGTGCAGAACTTACTCGGAAACATGCGTGCTATGTTACTGTTTGTCAACGTCTGTCTGCAATTGCATTAATAAAGGTTTTTGAATGATTTAATTAAAGATATTGTCATAATGCTAATTTCCCCAATGAGCCAATGATTGACAAGGAAACAAGGAACGAACCCTGACACCTGCCCCGTGTTTCTAATTAATCATCTGAGAACTGTACTATCCGCCTCCCGTGTCTGCATCTGGGTCATATCCTGAGTCGTGATAGTACGAACTGGCCATGACTGACCCAGCAGACTCGGACCAGCTCTGCAACACCGTCTCCTCCCAGGGAGCCACCATTGGAATACGCAAGGAGTTACTTCAAGATCTTATGGAAGGATTCTAGACCTTGGCGGAACGCCAGGACTGTGCCTTCAACACATTGCTGGAGCAATTCCGCGGATTGTCTGTGAGGCAGCCCACCACTACAGTAACCCTCCAGACTATCAATTACCCCGCTACCAGTGGCATTTCTCCCCAATCTACCCTGGCTAACCAAGAAGATCCAAGATCCTGTTGGTCATTTCTCTCCCAGTGTTCTCTTATCTTTGATCTGCAACCCTCTTCAATTCCCTCAGATCCCAGGATAGCGTACGTGATAACGCTGATGTCGACGCATTCCTTCACGGGTTGTCGGAGGTGATTAAAGACATGCTCGCAGCCCGGGAGCTGCCCCTGGACCTCGACTCCCTCATAGCCTTGACCATCCGAATTGATGGGTGGTTATAGGAACGTAGGAGGGAAAGGGAGTGCTCCCGATTTCCACCTCGCCTCAGAGGAATCCCGGAAATCCCCGAAGCCCACATTTCCGAGTGGATCCGATGTCGGACGAAGTCTCTCAGAGGGCACTGGCGTGTTTAGTTTCGTTTTGGTGTAGGTTTTTTTTGTTCTAGGTGATCTATTTCTATGTTGGGGTAATGGTTCCCAATTAGAGGCAGCTGAGTGTCGTTACCTCTAATTGGGAACCATATATATGTTTGTAGTGGGGTTTTGTGGGTTATTGTTTGGTCATAGCTTTGTTTGTGTGACATGTTATGTTCAGCGTTACGATCTTCGTTTGTTTTGTTGTTACGTTTGATTAATAAAGATGTATACTGGATGCCTCGCTGCGCCTTGGTCTGTCCCTTCTGGAGATCGGGACAGAATAACCCACCATAAAAAGACCAAGCAGCAAGAGACCCGGCAGTTCTGGACTTGGGAGGAGATATTGGCTGGTAAGGGGCCTTGGAGGAAAACGATGGAGCATCGTCACCCCAAGAAGGAGACGGAAGCGGCGAAGACTGCGCGAGGGAGTTATGAGGATTTATATGGAGCGTGGAACCCGGAGAGGGAGAGATATGTTGGGACTCGCCTGGCGCGGAAACCCGAGAGGCAGCCCCCCCCAAAACATTTTTTTTGGGGGGGCACACGGGGAGTTTGGCCGGTTCAGGATGGACTCCTGAGTCAACTCCTCGTGCTCTTTGGAGGGAGCGTTGGAGGGAGCGTCGCACTGGAAAGACGCCATGCTTTGCAGTTTTGCGCACGGTGTCTCCAGTGCGCATTCATAGGCCGGTCTTGGCGAGATTCCAGCTCCACTCATCTGTCAGGGAGGGTGAGTGTGCAGCCTGGAGGAGTGGTGCCGGCTCTGCGCGCTAGGTCTCCAGTACACCTTCTGGGACCGAGATATCCTGCACCGGTTCTGCGTGTGGGGTCTCCGGTTCGCATCCACAGCCCAGTGCGTGACATTCCAGCTCCCATCATCCATGAGGCAAGGGTGAGTGAACAGTCGGGGAGAGAAGTACCGGCTCCACGCACCAGGTCCCCTGTACACTTAGACAGCCCAGTACGTCCAGTCCCTGCTCCGCGCACCAGGCCTCCTGTACACTTAGAGAGTCCAGCACGTCCTGTTCCGGCTCCGCGCACCAGGCCCCCTGTGTGCTTAGAGAATCCAGCACGTCCTGTTCCGGCTCCGCGCACCAGGCCCCCTGTGCGCTTAGAGTCCAGCAAGTCCTGTCCCTGTTCCACGCTCCAGGATCCCTGTGCCCGTCGTGGACCCAGCACGTCCTGTCCCTGCTCCATGCTCCAGGATCCCTGTGCCCATCGTGGACCCAGCACGTCCTGTCCCTGTTCCACGCTCCAGGATCCCTGTGCCCATCGTAGACCCAGCACGTCCTGCCCCTGTTCCACGCTCCAGGATCCCTGTGCCCGTCGTGGACTCAGCACGTCCTGTCCCTGTTCCACGCTCCAGGATCCCTGTGCCCGTCGTGGACTCAGCACGTCCCGTTCCTGCTCCCCGCACCAGAGTCCCAGTGCGCGTCATGAGCCCAGTACGGCCCGTTCATGCTCCCCGCACCAGAGTCCCAGTGCGCATCATGAGTCCAGTACGGCCCGTTCCTGCTCCCCGCACCAGAGTCCCAGTGCGCGTCGACAGTTCGGAACCTCCAGAGAGGGTTCCCAGTCCGGAACCTCCAGAGAAGGTCCCCCAGTCCGGAACGCCCAGAGAAGGTCCCCCAGTCCAGAACGCCCAGAGAAGGTCCCCCAGTCCGGAACGCCCAGAGAAGGTCCCCCAGTCCGGAACGCCCAGAGAAGGTCCCCCAGTCCGGAACGCCCAGAGAAGGTCCCCAGTCCGGAACGCCCAGTGAAGGTCCCCAGTCCAAAACAAACTGTTCCGGCAAATATCCCAGGGCCTCCGATTGTGGGACCCGAGCCAGCACGGCCGGCACCGGAGCCGCCACCTGGGACAAGGAGGCCCACCGAAGACCCCCAATGGACTTTTGGCGCGGTCGGAGTCTGCACCTTTGGGGGGGGGGTACTGTCACGTTCAGGCCTGAATTTTATAGGCTGGCGTGTTTAGTTTCGCTTTTGATGTAGGGTTTTTTTGTTCTAGGTGATCTATTTCTATGTTGGGGTAATGGTTCCCAATTAGAGGCAGCTGAGTGTCGTTACCTCTAATTGGGAACCATATATATGTTTGTAGTTTTCAGAAGGGTTTTGTGGGTTATTGTTTGGTCATAGCTTTGTTTGTGTGACATGTTATGTTCAGCGTTACAATCTTCGTTTGTTTTGTTGTTTTTGTCCCAGTTACGTTTGATTAATAAAGATGTATTCTGGATTCCTCGCTGCGCCTTGGTCTGTCCCTTCTGGAGATCGTGACACTGGGCTACTGGTTCTATCCTGGGTTGGAGACAGTTTTGCCATGGGCATTGCCTGAATTGGGAAAAGCCCCGGACCTCTCCGCCGTTCCCACGGAGTACCAGGACCACCGGGAAGTTTTCAGCAAGGCCCATGCCAATGCGCTTCCTCCCCATCGGCCCAATGACTGTCATATCGACCTTCCCCCGGGCGCTACACTGCCTCGGGGGCGGCTTTATTCCCTGTCAAGTCCGGAGACCAAGGCGATGGAGACATATATTGAGGACTCCATCCTTTTATCTGCTTCCACTCATCGCCTCGGCTTTCGAGCCTCTCCAGGGCGCTACCATCTTCTCCAAGTTGGGACTCCGGGACGCCTAGCATCTGGTATGGATATGGGAGGGGGATGAAGTGGAAGACCACCTTTAACACGGCTAGCAGGCACTGCGAATACCTGGTGATGCCGTTCGGACTGACCAACGACCCTGCTGTGTTCCAGGCCCTGGTAAATTATGTTCTCCGTGACTTGTTGAACCAGTTCATATTCGTCTACCTTGATGACATCCTCATGTTTTCCCACTCGGCTCAAGAACATGTCCTCTATGTCAGACAAGTTCTCCAGCATCTTCTGGAGAACCAGCTGTACGTCAAAGCGGAAAAATGCTAATTCCATCACCCCACCATCTCCGCTGGCGCAGGGTTCTTCTTTGTGGAGAAAAAGGACAATTTCTTGTGTCCGAGTATCGACTACCGGGGTCTCAATGACATTACGGTAAAAAAAACATTACCAGCTACCACTCATCTCCTCAGCTTTCGAGTCTCTCCAGGGGGCGATCATCTTCAAGTTGGACCTTTGGAATGCCTACCATCTGGTTCAGATACAGGAAAGAGATGAGTGGAAGACTGCCTTTAACATGGCTAGCGGGCACTATAAGTACCTGGTGATGCCATTTGGACTGACCAACTCTCCTGCAGTGTTCCAGACCCTGGTCAATGACGTGCTCCGAGACATGTTGTGAACCGATTTTTGTTTGTCTACCTCGACGACATCCTCATTTATTCCCGGTCAGCTCAAGAGCACGTCCTCCATGTCCAACAGTTCCTCCAGCATCTCCTGGAGAATCATCTTTTTGTGAAGGCGGAGAAATGTGAGTTCCATCGCTCCTTCCTAGGATACGTCATCACTGCAGGGAATATTCAGATGGACCCTGACAAGGTGAGAGTGGTGGTAGATTGGCCTCAACCCACATCCAGAGTGCAGCCGCAACATTGAAAAAACGCTGGTAGGCTTGACGAGACAAGATGAACTGGCAACAGACAAACAGAGAACACGTATAAATGCACTGCGATAATGGGGAAGATGGGCGACACCCGGAGGGGGGTGGAGACAAGCACAAAGACAGGTGAAACAGATCAGCGTGTGACAGTGTCATTCTCTGCTCAGCTTTCTGGATGATTCCTGTGAGTAACACACTGACTGAACAGTTGCAGCTGCAGAGCTGAAGAAAGGAGCTGTTGGGAATGCACTTTTGATGGAATGTAGCTTCACAACTCAATTATAGGGGATCTTTCGATCAGGCCCATGCATGCACACATCCTGACCCACCCAGATATGCACACGAGCACACACACGCTTTAGACAGAACACTTGCAAAATCTTTGATACAAAAAGGAGCCCCTTTTTTCCTGCTGTTTAAGACAGGACTTCCATTAAACTCAGCCAGGCGCTTTCTTTGCACACAAACTTTAAAAAGCAAGGCTCAGAGACCGACAATAATAACCCCAAGGCATGTATCACTTATTTTTGTAAATGTAGAGGCAGCAGAATGAGCATCAGCCTTTCTGAGAAACTATGATAAACCTCTGCAGACAGTTTGCGTATTGCATGTTTTCAACCACAGAAATGGAGAAGTGGCCTTTCTCATGAAGATAAAAGGATGTCACGATCAGGTAAGAGGAATTCAGTGATGACATCAATTCAGAGAATACAAAAGTGAATTGATTTATTAGTGGATTTGTATTTGTTTAATTAATTTGACCACATTACCACTGTACTGTAATTCATATAGTGGTTCTGTAATTTAGGTTTGTAGTTAATTTGCGCAAGTTAACATGAAGTCATGATGTTTCTCATTAAGCATGTGGCTGGAACCACATGGGCAGGACACATAAATGTTCCATCCATTAACCTGCTGCATCGCACTCTCTCTCTCACGCTCTATCTCTACTTCGATCTCTCTCACAGTTTTACTGTTGCTATCAATATTGATACTCCAAGGTAGTGGATGTGAGGACTTTTTGAGGGGGGGTTGTCAAGAATCTTCAAACCACCATTAACTCAGACCACGCTGGATTTGTGAGTTGAACATTGTGGCGATCCTTTTGTACCTGCATGCACCCTGAGTACTGACAGTGGTTTAAACAAATATGCTTTCACTTTCTAGTGGTTAAATTTTTTTTAAATCAATTCGATGTTTTATCTATTGGCATAGATACTCTTGTGTATACTGTGATTCCTGAACCAGTTTTTTCCTTCAAGCGTAAGGTGTTCCCTAAAGACTATTTGATTTCCCACCACTACAATGACAACCTGCTGTGCAACACTGGTCCGGTGAGGCACCATCTATTGATTAAATGACACCATTTTAGTAAATTATTTATTCTCGTGTTGTATACAATCATGTCACACTTAGTGTATCTGCTATATCTTTCATTAAATCCTTCATTCTGATTCTCTGTTGAGCAATGCCGGATGACCGGTTCGAGCGGAATTTATGGAATGGTATCAAATATACAGTATCAAACACCGGTTTTCCATGTGTTTGACGCAATGCCATTGACTCCCTTCCAGACATTATAATGAGCCGTCCTCCCCTCAGTAGCCTCCACTGGTTCCAGTACTATAAAGTCTACATTTGTGTTGTTGTCAGCGTTACTGGGCAGGATAATCAATAACTATAATCAGCACAATGATGATCAGCTCTGTGTTGTTCTCCGTTTATTCAAATCATCAGCGTAACCTCTGTGTCTAAAATCCTACTTCTGCCTCGGCTGTCCCTCCAGTGTTGTGTGTTCCGAGCTGCGACTGTTCTCTCTGACTCCTGGCTCCAGCTCCGCAGCCAGCTGTGGCCAGAGCACCAAAGCTTCAAATTCATCTCCAACCTTATACAAGTCCTGGATGACAGGGGTATGACAAAAGGGGTAGGTATACTTTACAATGTCGTGGACATACTTTAGTCATAGTCGCGGGAAGTATGGGTGCTGAGGGTGCCCCCCCCCCCTACTAAAGTAGTGCATTGGTCCTTTACTAGTCAAGTATTAGCGAACAATATAGCTGTCTGTATTGCCGGCAAAACTTTCTTCCCCGAACTACTTCTGGAGACTATGACTCTAGTAGTCTATATGAACTGTTTTGGATCGAGTGTACTGTAGGTTGCCAGAGGGGGTGAACAAGTAGCAGCATGTACTCAAAAGAGAGGGACACAGCAGCAGTAAACATTTTGGACTAAGTACTGTAAAAATTAGACATAACTGTGCCCCTGCAAATGCAACTAAACACTATAAAGATGCCTTGTTGTTATAGTAAAAAAATGACAGAAAAGGGCTAAAACAGGGGAGAATAAAGGTTTTTTCCCTGACCATGTGGCTTGGCTATGCTATAACCAGTGCATAGTTTTCCTGTTCAGGTCACCTATAATGTGCGCAATGTATATCACAGAGGTTAACTCCCCAGAGAAACAGACATCAATCAATGGCAGTGCTTGCACTGTATGTTTAATAACAACTCCTCTCCTCCCTTATCCCCCTTTCCTCTCCTCTCTTATCACATCCCTCTCTCACAGAGATTTGAGGATCCTGACCCTTCAGTTCTACCCTCTGTCTCCTCCTCTCCAGAGAAACTTCTCAACTTCACTTCATCTGTTTTCTCCAAATGGCTGGAGCTGAGGTGCTCGACCCCGGGGACACTTGTTCCTTCCCCACTCTGGCCTCCCCTGCCGGGGAGGAAGAAAGGGCAGCTCTGGAAAGTAAAAAAGTTAGGTTATTAACCACACGAGCAGTTCACATGCAAGACAGGGGGACCGAAGGGGAAACAGGGATGAGGTTACACACACCTCCACCAACCAATAGGAGCCCACCAGCCAATGGTGGGCTCCTATTAGTTCTTTCTGGGTTTTTTACCTTTATTTAACTAGGCAAGTCAGTTAAGAACAAATTCTTATTTACAATGACGGCCTACATTGGAGCCTCCTGTTATGTGGACTGCCTGGATGCTGCTGTGGAGCGGTTGCTAAAGTTACTGAAGTGGATCTCTTCAATGGTGCACACAAAGTGGTTTGGAGCACTGGTTAGCTTTTTCTTCTCAATCTGTACATTCTAGCTGTTCTAATGCAGTAAGCTTTGTCAATCAAGTGACTGACATGCACACGTAATTGTTGCACTGAATGTACAACTGCACTCAAGATTATGTATAGAATAACAACCTTTTAATTTACTGTCTGCACACCAGAGTTCTATTATCATAGCCATAAGAAACCGTACCTATACAACATAGCCATATGTATAAAAAGCCATATTCTACGCAAGCTAACTAAACACTAACAAGTGTTTTATATTGAGCAAGCTACAGCACATAAATTATTGTCCATAATTTCTGATCAAATTCATATGATGTTTACAATGCAGTGGAATGTGAATATTTTTTTGTTTGTTGGTCTTCAATGAATGTTGTTTTTTTCTATGAACTTTTGTACATACTGCATCTTGTAAATAAAAACCATGCAGCCGTTATGAGTTTCTCTGATGTCGTCTTGTGTAGAGATCCCTGAGTGCTGACTGTTACCATCCCCAGTGTGGGGAGTATTGTGCAGTTGCTGCAGAGCTGCACTGCTGTCTGATTCTCAACAGCTATCCTTTTTCTTTCTGTCTCCTACAGGAAGACTTCTGTCAGAAGTAAGTTTTAGTTCTATAGAATTTGTATGTCTGCAGTTACTGGGTAGGCCTACAACTGAGCCAAATCACTCACATTAATCACACACATGAGGTATATTTATGTATTTATGCCAATACACCCACACATGCACACGCACACACACACTTTAGACAGAACACTTGCAAAATCTTTGATACAAAAAGAAGGGGCCCCTTTTTTCCTGCTGTTTAAGACAGAACTTCCATTAAACTCAGCCAGGTGCTTTCTTTAGGTTTAGTATTGTTCTAAAGTTGTTTTTAGTTCTCTCTCTCTCTCTGCTTTTTATAAAGAGACCCCTCTGGGAAACGTGTGACTGAGACAGAGCTCTGCAGGGGAGTGGGGGAGATAAGAGACTAGTCAGACATTCCACAATAAATCAACTTTGGGGAGTGGACATTAATTGCCTAGCGTTTAGATAACACTGAACAATATGTTTATGTAGCTGTGGATGCATGGGCTTGGTCTGATAAGTAGATAGTAATAAATGAATGCAGTGATATCACAGAGGGTTGGCTACAAGCATGATAAAAGCAACTTAGACTTTCTCTAAAGTGCAGAACTTACTCGGAAACATGCGTGCTATGTTACTGTTTGTCAACGTCTGTCTGCAATTGCATTAATAAAGGTTTTGAACGATTTAATTAAAGATATTGTCATAATGCTAATTTCCCCAATGAGCCAATGATTGACAAGGAAACAAGGAACGAACCCTGACACCTGCCCCGTGTTTCTAATTAATCATCTGAGAACTGTACTATCCGCCTCCCGTGTCTGCATCTGGGTCATATCCTGAGTCGTGATAGTACGAACTGGCCATGACTGACCCAGCAGACTCGGACCAGCTCTGCAACACCGTCTCCTCCCAGGGAGCCACCATTGGAATACGCAAGGAGTTACTTCAAGATCTTATGGAAGGATTCTAGACCTTGACGGAACGCCAGGACTGTGCCTTCAACACATTGCTGGAGCAATTCCGCGGATTGTCTGTGAGGCAGCCCACCACTACAGTAACCCTCCAGACTATCAATTACCCCGCTACCAGTGGCGTTTCTCCCCAATCTACCCTGGCTAACCAAGAACCCCGCTTACCTCCTCCGGAGCACTACGCTGGAGATCCCAGATCCTGTTGGTCATTTCTCTCCCAGTGTTCTCTTATCTTTGATCTGCAACCCTCTTCAATTCCCTCAGATCCCAGGATAGCGTACGTGATAACGCTGATGTTGACGCATTCCTTCACGGGTTGAGAGAGACAGAGTTGAGAGAGAGAGAGAGAGAGAGAGAGAGAGAGAGAGAGAGAGAGAGAGAGAGAGAGGATCTAAACAGACAGTGAAAGTCAAACAAACAGATGCACACAGATAATGTTTGCTGTCCTATGAGGCGAGGACAACCACAGAGAGGACAAAGAGAGAGCTTTCAGTTTTTCGTTCTGTTTTAATTAGAAGCTTCACAGCCCCGGGTGTTGGTAAATAACATAAGACAGCAAAAATTTGCATTTCTGAAAAATAAGGTCTGTGGTAAATACAGGCTCAGGAGATTTGATACATTTTGTTTTATGAGGTAATCTTCATCAGCTAACGGCACTTTTTGTGAATTTTGAAGCATTTATGTAATCAAAAACGCACTTAAAGCACATAAAAGGCTTCATAATTCATAAAGGTCATGTTAACTGACTGATATTATCTCAACAAAAAGTATAAGATCTCTGATCTTCAAAGCTTGTGTTAACCTTATTTTCAGCATTTATTACAAAACCTTATCCTTTCCCCATTCTTTTTCCCAATAGAAATGGCTCAAGGAACCTGAGGTAACTAATTTCTGTTTTTGAGGACTACAAGCTGGCGAGCTCTATGGCGCTGCCTGTGTTAATACGACCTTTTGACCACTAGAAGCCTCAATCATTCTCTATGGTAAATACCCATGACCATTACACCAGAAGTAAACATGATGATATGTGGTATAGTATTGCATGACTGAAATTGCAATGATAATGCTCAAGCTCAGCACTGCAAGTGGCTGGAGTTTGGACAGTAGACTCAGTGGCGATTTTAGTACGTAAATCTTAGTGGGGCAAACTCCCCAAAAATGTTTTTGACGCATGCCAGCAAAGCCACTACACAACACAAGACAACACTAACAATACCTTAATTCCACTATAACAGTAACAAACGTTGTCACAAAAACTGTTAGGGCCTACATAAAGCTGTCCCAATAGCAGATCAGTGATCAGTCCAATCAAAGCTACGGTAGATATAACATGATTTGATGTCATTTTATCTGTGGCCAATGACCTTGAGCCTTCTTGAATGGGCACTTTTAATGTCAATTTATGGCAGCACCCAAGGGGCTTGAACTTTCTAGCTCTCCCTGTAGATTTTGCAGTGATGTAGTGTCCCCATGAGTGACAGAACACTGAGCCCATCAAAGTGCAACTAGAGAAGATTACCAACTCCTACGCTCTGTATTTTTCGCTAGCTGCCCCTCCACCACACAAAGCACTGAGCTACGCTGAAAAACCTGCATTTCTGATCTGCCTTACTCAAGAAAGCAAAAAAGAGACCATGTTTGTATTCAGCTTTAATAACCCAATATGTTTTTACATTGTTTGAAAACTGATATGTGACATGTATTAATGCCAAAATAACATGCGAAACAGGGGGGAAATATTTTTGCTAAACAGGTGGGGCTCAAAACCCCACCTGCCCTGAATGGGTGGCCACAATCAGCTATTTTCAAATCTTGTTCACTTTACATTTTGTAATACTTTTTGTTCATCCATAAGATTACAGTAATTCCTTCCTTGGTTAGATGCTTTTAGAATTAGTGGACTTTACTGGCAGTGGCAAGGGTCCGGCAAAATTCCAGACTGTCTGCCAAAAAGGTCAGGAATAGAGGGGAACATCAGCTGAATTATCGTAAATGAGCGAGACAGAAAGAGCGAGAGGCAAACCACGTGACCAATCCACCGGAAGTAAGCAAAGCCTGGCCCCTCTCAAAATGTCGGCCCCCGGAGAAGACACGCTTCCGAACGAAGATGGAGAGATGGAGGAAATGGAGGAAATGGAAGGTGGTGGCAGCGACGAAGACGAAATGGAAGAAGAGGGAAAGGATGAAGAACAGGAAACTCAAGTTTATGTCCCCGGAAAACAGCCTCTCCAACCCGGAGAGGAGCTGGAGATGGACCGATCGGCTTACCGCATGTACCACGAGTGTCAGACAGGTTGGTCCAACAGTTAACTAGCTAATATAGTTATTTTATTGCCCATCAAGCAAATTAATTTCAATTTTAAACTGACAATGTCACGAACTGTTATTTCAAATGTATTGGATAGCTTGTTAGCTAACGTTATAGTATTAGTTTGTAATTGACCAAATATTGATCTAGATGGGCACTTGCTGATTGTTTTGCTTTGTCACCATATACCCCGCCCCAGGTGCTCCTTGCCTGAGCTTCGACGTGTTGAGAGATGCGAATGGAGACTGCAGGGAACAGTATCCCCTCTCTATGCTGCTCTGTGCAGGCACACAGGCTGACGCTGCCCTCAGCAACCGGTATCTGTCACACCCGCCGATCCATAACAATGACACTCGGCATACCCTCAGACTGCCTACCTATTGTGAAGCTGATGTGAAGGGATCCCCAAATACTCACATTGAGTATACTTTTTGCACACCCTGCTATTGGTAGTCCTTCATTGCCCAGGCTTCATTGACTTATCCTACCATACCTTTTCTCCTCCTTCCTCTAAGACTGCTTCTCATACGCATGCACAACCTCCACGGGACTACAGAGAAAGTGAAGGAGGGGGACGAGAGCAGTGATGGAGAGAGTGACGAAGAGGAGGATGATGATGATGATGAAGATAAGAAGCCACAGATGGAGTTGGCCATGATGCCTCACTACGGAGGGATCAACAGAGTCCGAGTGAGTTTAACTGTTCTCATTGTCTGAGAGTATCTGAATATCTCTCGCACCCTCAGTTTGTACTGTGGTTTGAAAGGCTCAACATTAACATTGTCTATTTCCCCACCAGGTGACCCATCGTGGAGATCAGTCATTGGCTGCTGTCTGGTCAGAGAAAGGTCATGTGGAGGTATTTGACCTCCGATCCCAGATGGAAGCCGTCCACAGTTCAGCTGCCATGTCAGCCTTCGTCAAACAGCAGAAGGAAGCCACGCCCCTCTTCAGTTTCTCGGGTCACATGACTGAGGGCTTTGCGATTGATTGGTCGCCTAAAGTACCCGGTGAGTCAGTCCATTGCTGCGTCTGATGTTTTGGTACCTCTAAATCAGAGTGTATATTCCTCACCATCCGCTGTGTAGATACTGTTCTATGCATAAGGGGACGTCTACTCTGTTGGCTTCAATCCCAAATGAATGAGAATGACTGGCTCAGTCTAATTACCTTGACGATAAATTAGATTTTTTGTACAGGACTAGGCTTAATGTGGTTCTGGGAAACTGTCCCTAAATAAATGTGAATACATGAGTAGAGTAAAGCTCATTTATGAGTATGTTTTGTCTAAAAGGTCGGCTGGTCAGTGGCGACTGCAAAAAGAACATCCACGTGTGGGAACCACGGGAGGGAGGGACTTCCTGGCAGATCGACCAACGGCCTTTCAGTTCTCACACCAAGTCCGTGGAGGACCTGCAGTGGTCACCCACAGAAGCCACGGTATGATGGGAGAAGCAGTGGGATGTTAAGCTGAGTGACAATATCAATAGATGTAAAGAAACTTTTGACTCGAAGCAGACATGAAATGAGGTCAATTGCAGAATTACAGCTAAAACTGCAACTTTCTGTCTCATTGTCCTCTCTTTCTCCCTCCTCCCTCTTTTTCATCCTACCCCCAAGGTTTTTGCGTCCTGCTCTATGGATCAGTCCATCCGGGTCTGGGACACTAGAGCCCCTCCCAACTCCATGCTCTGTGCCAAGGAGGCACACTCCTCAGACGTCAACGTCATCAGTTGGAACAGGACTGAACCATTCCTCCTGTCCGGCGGGGATGACGGACTTCTGAAAGTTTGGGACTTGAGGCAGTTCCAGGTAAGAACTGCAGTAGGGTTAATTTGCCCCTAGACCTAGACATTAGTCTAAGGTTGGGATTTCGGGAGGGTCAGCTGATCCTATGGTATGAATCAGGGCCAGTTTCCCAAAATAAACTTAAGGCTATGTTCATCGTTAGAACCTTCGTAGGCGCATCCTTAAATCTCAGCTGTTTCCCAAACCATCATTGCTAAAGTTGCACCTGAAAACGTTTGTTATTTAGCATTTAAAGGCAGAGACCGTACAGGTGCATTAAAGCTGGGGCTGAGAGACTGAAAAATAACTGCTTTCTCTAGGCCATCAGACTGTTTAAATAGTCACCACTAGGGTTGCACATTTTAGGGAATATTCATAGGTGGAAACTTTACTTGGGAAAATATGGGAGTTAGCAGAAATTAATATTAATACCATTTAAATGTAGATGTCTTTTGCATTGGATATACACTACTGTTCAAAAGTATGGGGTCACTTAGAAATGTCCTTGTTGATGCTGGCCTTCTAGGCAGAGATGCAAATAAAAATCCATATCTCAGACTGGCCAATAAAAGAAAAGATTAAGATGGGCAAAAGAACACAGACACTGGACAGAGGAACTCCGCCTAGAAGGCCAGCATCCCGGAGTCGCCTCTTCACTGAAGCTGACAATTACAACATTAAAAATGTCTGCACTGTATTTCTGATCAATTTAATGTTATTTTAATGGACAAAAAAAATGCTTTTCTTTAATATAAAATAACATTTCTAAATGACCCCAAACTTCTGAACAGTAGTGTATTTTCCATATCATATGGAGACTTAAACCTTTTACCTTATCATAAGTAGACATAATTGCAAATGATTAAATAATTCCAATAGACATTTCAATAATTATTTAGTTATGAATTGAACTTTAATTAAATGCGTTGACTCTTCACGTGGGATGATTTCACTGAACAACAAAAGAAAGGGAATATTGAATGATCCCCAATGATCCATTGCAACCAAAAACGTTTTCAACATAAATCTGTAAAATGATACTCTAGAAACAAAATCTTTGGTTGTCTTCCTCTAAGGCTTCCATGTCTTCTCCCTGGACCTCCTCAATATCCACCTCTTGAAAATCAGACCTGAGGCCTCATCTTTACTGTCACTTTCCAACCTTTTTGAGGGTGGCTCATCATGCTCAAAAAGACAAAAATTTGCCCAGTTGGCAAACCAATTTTTCAACCCTTGTATTTGTCAGCCTGTTGCTTGCTTTGGTGTGTGTTCCCAAACAAGGACCAGTTGCGCTCTGAGGCGGCTGATGTTGGTGGGATTTGGAGCATGATGGAGGCAACAGGGGAAAGTGCCTCAGATCCACAAAGTCCCTTCCACCAGGTGGCTGATGAGATATGTTGGCACGACTGCCATATTGCATCTCCATCCCAAAGCCCTTGCTTGGAAGTGTACTTCGCCAGACTGCCAGGAACCATGCCCTCATCCAGGCCAAGGTGGCGAGACACGGTAGTGATGACACCATAGGCCTTGTTGATCTCTGCACCAGACAGGATGCTCTTGCCAGCATACTTGGGGTCCAACATGTACGCTGCGGCGAGTATGTGCTTGAGGCAGAAGTCTTCGCGCTTTTTGATGTATTTCAGAACTGCAGTTTCCTCTGCTGGGAGCAACAGTGAAGTGGGCAGGGCAGTACGGATTTCTTCTCTTACATCTGCGAGCAGAGTCTGAACATCAGACAGGATGGCATTGTCTCCCTCAATCAGTGCAATGGCTACTGCTATAGGTTTCAGGAGTTTGTCTGCTTACCACTCTCTCCCAAAATACATAATCCAGGAGGATCCTCTTGGTGGGGCTGTCCATATCAGCAGACTGTGATATGGCCATTTCTCAGAGAGACTCCTTCCCCTCCAGGAGACAGTCAAACATGATGACAACACCACCCCAATGGGTGTTGCTGGGCAGCTTCAATGTGGTGCTCTTATTCTTCTCACTTTGCTTGGTGAGGTTGATTTCTGCTATAACTTGATGACCCTTCACATACCTAACCATTTCCTTGGCTCTCTTGTAGAGTGTATCTATTGTTTTCAGTGCCATGATGTCCTTGAGGAGCAGATTCAATGCATGAGCAGCACAGCCAATGGATGTGATGTGAGGGTAGGACTCCTCCACTTTAGACCAAGCGGCCTTCATGTTCGCAGCATTGTCTGTCACCAGTGCAAATACCTTCTGTGGTCCAAGGTCATTGACTGCCTTCAGCTCATCTGCAATGTAGAGACCAGTGTGTCTGGTCTCTACATTGTGTCTGTGCTCTTTTAGAATACTGATTGAGGGGTGGAGATGATGTAGTTAATTATTCCTTGCCCACGAACATTCAACCACCCATCAGAGGTGATTGCAATAGTCTGCTTTCTCGATGATTTGCTTGACCTTCACTTGAACTCTGTTGAGCTCTGCATCCAGCAAATGAGTAGATAAAGCATGTCTGGTTAGAGGGGTGTATGCTGGGCGAAGAACATTCAGAAATCTCTTCCAAGACACATTGCCTGTGAGCATCAAAGGTGAACCAGTTGCATACACAGCTCGAGCAAGATATTCATCAGCATTTCTCTGACTACGTTCCTCCATTGAGTCAAAAAAAACTTGGTCACATTACACATGGTTAGCAGATGTTAATGCGAGTGTAGCGAAAATGCTTGCGCTTCTAATTCCGACCGTGCAGTAATATCTAACAATTTCACAACTACCTTATACACACAAGTGTAAAGGAATGAATAAGAATATGTACATATAAATATGTATTAGTGATGGCAAGATGCAGTAGATGATATAGAGTACAGTATATACATATGAGATTAGTAATGTAGGGTATGTAAACATTATATAAAGTGACTAGTGATACATTCATTACATCCAATTTTTTATTATTAATGTGGCTAGAGATTTGAGTCAGTATGTTGGCAGCAGACACTCAATGTTAGTGATTGCTGTTTAACAGTCTGATGGCCTTGAGATAGAGGCTGTTTTTTAGTCTCTCGGTCCCAGCTTTGATGCACCTGTACTGACCTCGCCTTCTGGATGATAGTGGGGTGAACAGGCAGTGGCTCGGGTGGTTGTTGTCCTTGATGATCTTTTTGGCCTTCCTGTGACATCGGGTGGTGTAGGTGTCCTGGAGGGCAGGTCGTTTGCCCCCGGTGATTCATTGTGCGATAAGTCCTCTTGTCTCCCCCGCCCCTTCTCCTCTACACCCACAGTAATCCTGTCTTATCCTGTAGGATGGCATTTCAAGATGTGGGTGGAATGTAGAGGAAAAGTTGTCTCCCACACACTGGCTCTCTTTTTAGCTTCGAGGTTTAGAGATTTGAAATCACACGGATGTGCCGGAGGAGCACCAAATCAACAGTGGTTACATGGTCTGACTCGTTTGCGCTTTAGAACCCTTAACTTGGGAGGTCGCCCATAGGACTAGTCTGGGGCCAGTGTGTGTTTGACAAGGCAGATCTTAGACAAGTATTAGCCACCTCGAATCCGGAATCCCCTAACAGAAGCTAGCCAACTCACTAGCTAATGTTAATATTTAGCTTACCACTGCTAGCGGACAGCAGCTAACCTTTAGCTCGGAAAGCTCTCGCCAGTTTGTACAACGCGTCTCAAACCAGAGCATACTGGACCTATTTTCTTTCCATACCCCAGATTCCTACCGCAAGCTCTGGACATCTTCCGGCTAGCTGAAAAGTCCCATCAGCCACTCCTGGGCTACAACACCTATCTGGACCCGTTTTTACTGCCGGTGCGGAGCCCCACTGGGCCTTCACGACTGGACTACCGGGGTTATTTAACTGGCCCCTCCGTCGCGACGTCACCTGAAAGGCCATCTGCGGCCCGCTAACGTTAGCTACGTTGTCTAGAGCATATCGACTACTATCTAAATAGGTCCATCGGACAACTTCTTGGGCCTTATACCTATTTTTGCCAATTGGACTGGTCCCCTTTACCGCACGGAACCCCACTAATCCATCACAACTGGTCTACCGACGGACTTCCTCCGTCTTCTGCTAGCTTGCTACCCCCGGCTAGCTGTCTGATTCGCCGTGTCCCCTACCAGCCTCACCCTTATGATCACTCGGCTAAGCATGCATCTCCTCAATGTCAATATGCCTTGTCCATTGCTGTTCTAGTTAGTGTTTGTTTTATTTCACTGTAGAGCCTCTAGCCCTGCTCAATATACCTTATCCAACCCTTCAGTTCCACCACCCACACATTTTGTATTTTTTTTTTACCTTTATTTTACTAGGCAAGTCAGTTAAGAACAAATTCTTATTTTCAATGACGGCCTAGGAACAGTGGGTTAACTGCTTTGTACCTTGATTTGTACCTTGTCAGCTCAGGGAATTGAACTTGCAACCTTTCGGTTACTAGTCCAACACTCTAACCACTAGGCTACCCTGCCAAGTTCGATGACATCACCTGGTTTAAATGTTTCTAGAGACAATATCTCTCTCATCATCACTCAATGCTTAGGTTTACCTCCACTGTATTCACATTCTACCATACCTTTGTCTGTACATTATGCCTTGAATCTATTTTATCGCCCCCAGAAACCTGCTCCTTTTACTCTGTGTTCAGGACGTCCTAGACGACCAGTCCTTATAGCCTTTAGCCGTACCCTTATCCTACTCCTCCTCTGGTGACGTGGGGGTTAACCCAGGCCCTGCAGTGCCTAGCTCCACTCCCATTCCCCGGGGCGCTCTCATTTGTAGACTTCTGCAACCATAAAAGCCTTGGTTTCATGCATGTTAACATTAGAAGCCTCCTCCTTAAGTTTGTTTTATTCACTGCTTTAGCACACTCTGCCAACCCAGATGTCCTAGCCGTGTCTGAATCTAGGGTTAGGAAGACCACCAAAAACCCTGAAATATCCATCCCTAACTACAACATTTTCAGACAAGATAGAACGGCCAAAGGGAGCGGTGTTGCAATCTCCTGCAGAGTTCTGTCTTACTATCCAGGTCTGTACCCAAACAATTTGAACTTCTACTTTTAAAAATCCACCTTTCTAGAAACAAGTCTCTCACCGTTGCCGCTTGCTATAGACCACCCTCTGCCCCCAGCTGTGCTCTGGACACCATATGTGAACTGATTGCCCCCCATCTATCTACAGAGCTCGTGCTGCTAGGTGACCTAAACTGGGACATGCTTAACACCCCGGCCATCCTACAATCTAAGCTTGATGCCCTCAACCTCACACAAATCATCAATGAACCTACTTGATACTACCCCAAAGCAGTAAACACTGGCACCCTCATAGATATCATCCTAACCAACTTGCCCTCCAAATACCTCTGCTGTTTTCGCCCAACATCTCAGCGATCACTGCCTTATTGCCTGCATCCGTAATGGGTCTGCGGTCAAACAACCTTTTCATGCGTCTTGGCAGGTCACCATAGCAGCACCCACCCGTAGTACGCACTCCAGCAGGTATATCTCACCGGTCACCCCCAAAGCCAATTCCTCCTTTGGCCGCCTTTCCTTCCAGTTCTCTGCTGCCAATGACTGGAACGAACTACAAAAATCACTGAAACTGGAGACACTTATCTCCCTCACTAGCTTTAAGCACCATCTGTCAGAGCAGCTCACAGATCTCTGCACCTGTACATAGCCCATCTGTAAATAGCCCAACCAACTACCTCATCCACTACCGTATTTATTTATCTGCTCCTTTGCACCCCAGTATTTCTACTTTGCACATTCATCTACTGCACATCTACCATTCCAGTGTTTAATTGCTATATTGTAATTACCTCGCCACCATGGTCTATTTATTGCCTTACGTTCCTTATCTTACCTCATTTGCACACATTGTTCTCAACTTGCCTACCTGGTTAAATAAAGGTTAAATAAAATAAATAAATAAACATGGTTATGCAGTTATTCTAAACCAGAATGCTCACAACAGAAGTGAGGAGAGATGATGCTAAAGCGTAATATTATCTACCTGTGCTTTCAGTCGGGCCGGCCGGTGGCTAACTTCAAGCAGCACAGCGCACCAGTGACATCAGTAGAATGGAACCCTGTGGACTCCAGTGTGTTCGCCGCCTCTGGAGCGGACGACGTGGTCAGCCAATGGGACCTATCGGTAGAGTCATGTGATGTTGGTGCGAGGGCGGAGGGGGTGAAGGACCTGCCCCCCCAGCTGCTGTTCCTGCACCAGGGTCAGACAGAGGTCAAGGAAATCCACTGGCACCCGCAGATACCCGGGATGATGGTCTCTACTGCTCTGTCAGGCTTCAACGTGTTCAGGACCATCTCTGTATAGTGTTGTGTGTGTGTGTGTGTGTGTGTGTGAGAGAGAGAGAGTCTAAGTGTGTGTGTGCCTGTGTTTTTGACTTATCAGTCCCCTCACTGCTCTGTTGGCATGCATTTACCATGTACTGTGCATGTATATTATTCCTTCTGGCCTTCACATGTAGCATGTGTACCAACATGTTCAAAATAAACACTTTACCAAATTATTGTTTTGGTGTATATTTTTTCTCAACCCAACAAAATGCCAGTTTGTTGACATGAAGGAATGAGATCATGAGTTATTCATTTCCATTGATGTACACACCCATATGTCTGTATTTGTAGAGTGATGTGAAAATTACATTTTGCTTTTAGATCCAAGGGTTTAGTACAGTAATTTTTATATACAGCTGTGGAAAAAATTAAGAGACCACTGCAAAATTATCAGTTACACTGGTTTTACTATTTATAAGTATGTGGTTTGGGTAAAATGAAGGAAAAAAATGTATTCTATAATCTACTGACAACATTTCTCCCAAATTCCAAATAAAAAATTGTCATTTAGAGCATTTATTTGCTGAAAATGACAATTGGTCAAAATAAATGACAACTGGTCAAAATAATAGGTTTGTATTCATTTTTAATACTAATGTTTTAACTTAGGAAGAGATCAAAAATCTATATTTGGTGTAATAACCCTGATTTTCAATCACAGCTTTTATGCGTCTTGGCATGCTCTCCACCAGTCTTTTCACATTGATGTTGGGTGACTTTATGCCACTCCCGGTGCAAAAATTAAAGCAGCTTGGCTTTATTTGATGGCTTGTGACCACCCATCTTCCTCTTGATCACATTCTTGACCTGGTGTTCCTTCATCCACACCTTGATTGACCTGGCTGTGTGGCATGGAGCATTGTCCTGCTGGATAAACCAATCCTCAGAGTTGGGGAACATTGTCAGAGCAGAAGGAAGCAAGTTTTCTTCCAGGACAACCTTGTACATGGCTTGATTCATGCGTCCTTCACAAAGACAAATCTGCCCGATTCCAGCCTTGCTGAAGCACCCCCAGATCATCACCGATCCTCCACCAAATTCCACAGTGGGTGCGAGACCTGGAGAGGCCTACAGGCCAGTGTCTTGTACACACTGTGAAATTTGGTGGAGGATCGGTGATGATCTGGGGGTTGTCCAGGACAAGGTTGTCCTGTAAGAAAACTTGCTTCCTTCTGCTCCATGCCACACAGCCAGGTCAATCAAGGTGTGGATGGAGGAACACCAGATCAAGACCCTGTCATGGCCAGCCCAATCTCCAGACCTGAACCCTATTGAAAACCTCTGGAATGTGATCGAGAGGAAGATTGATTGTCACAGGCCATCAAACTAAGCCAAGCTGCTTGGATTTTTGCACCAGGAGTGGCATAAAGTCACCCAACATCAATGTGAAAGACTGGTGGAGAGCATGCCAAGATGCATGAAAGCTGTGATTGAAAGTCAGGGTTATTCCACCAAATATAGATTTTTGATCTCTTCCTAAGTTAAAACATCAGTATTGTGTTGTTTAAAATGAATATGAACCTATTTTCTTTGCATTATTCAAAGTCTGACAACACTGCAGCTTATTGGTTATTTTGACCCGTTGTCATTTTCTGCAAATAAATGCTCTAAATGACAATATTTTTATTTGGAATTTGGGAGAAATGTTGTCAGTAGTTTATATAATAAAACAAAAATGTTCATTTTACCCAAACACATACCTATAAATAGTGAAACTGATCATTTTGCAGTGGTCTCAATTTTTTCCAGAGCTGTATATGCACACAGTTGTCTTGCCAAAATACCCATACTAGCGTACTACATACTTAAACATGCTATTTTACTCACCGTCGCATTCTACTTAGCATGTACCATTTAGTAAAAAGTATGCAGTATGCCACAGCTGCAACTGCAATTGGTTGAGTAGGTGGGGCGGGGCAGAGTGTGGGTAGATTTTTTCCAAATTCAACAGACATGCATTACATTAACCAGCCTGATCATAGTTCATTTCCAATTCGATTAATATCTCTAAACTCTGAATGAAATAGGAATGGAGTTAGGCCTACTCAGGCTGGTTATAGGAAGACTATCACATTTGACCTACACCATACTAGACCATATAGCTCATCTATCCTATTTAAGGACTGAATACAAACGAATTTGCTTTCAACAAAGTGCTGTAACATATAATAATGAAATCAAACAGCCTGGTAGTACACACAAACACGTCAAATGTTCAAATCAAAGGGCTATTGCACATAAAACGTGGACAGTCGGGTGCATGCACATTCAGAACTGCTGGACAGCACCATAATAAACCAAAGTACTGATCATTGGGAACGAGAATGAATGCTAAGGCTTGATCCATTAATTAAATAGGTAGACTAGCCTACAAAACTAAAACAATCTATGTTCACATCAATATGTTCACATCAAAAGGCCTGATTATTATGACATCAATAACGCAGCCACATCCCAAGTCCCTGGTGCCTAAACATTCACAAATCAAAAGATGGTTTAGTGTTTAAAAGCTCTGACTTTTAACAGACACTGTTAAGGCCAAGAGAAGAAGAAACACTTTTCAATTAGAAAACATAAATCCTCATCGTTTTTAAGGTTTTTAAGGAGAAAAAAAAGACTATTAATATAAAATGTTCTAAGACCAGGTTGCCGCAGAAGCTTGCTATTAGGCATCTTCCAAATTAATAATAGTCTAGTTTTGTTGGAAGAGAACTAGGGGCTTATCACTCGCACCCACCTCTTCCAATGCATTGTGGGAAAGTGTGCATCGAATTCTACTATATGAAGAGCCAGAATTAGCATAACATCCTGGCATTTAAACCATACACGATTTATGAAAATTCACATAATATAAAACGCTCTATTTTCGCATACTGAGAATGCGTCATGCTGGATTGCATGGTTTCGCATTATTGGCTAAATTCCGTAGCACATCCCTATTGATTATCAGCTGTTGTCAAAGCCGAAATGAGAGTGACATCTGCACATTTAAAGTATACTCGATTTTTGAAACGTCACATACTATAAAATTGTATCTTTTTTGGGCATACTCAAACGGCCTATTAGCAGTTGTGGAAAAAATACCCAATAGTCATACTTGAGTAAAAGTAAAGATACCTTAATAGAAAATGGCTCAAGTAAAAGTGAAAGTCACCCAGTAAAATACTACTTGAGTAAACGCCTAAAAGTATTTGGTTTTAAATATACTTAAGTATCAAAAGTAAATGTAATTCCTAAAATATACTTAAGTGTCAAAAATAAAATAAAAAGTACAAATCATTTCAAATGCCTTATATTAAGCAAACCAGGTGGCACCATTTAATTTTTTTATTTACTGATAGCCAGGGGCACACTCCAACACTCTACAGACATTACTTACAAACGAACCATTTGCGTTTAGTGAGTCCGCCAGATCAGAGGTAGAGGATGACCAGGGATGTTCTCTTGATAAGTGTTTGAATTGGATCATTTTCTTGTCCTGCCAAGCATTCGAAATGTAACGAGTACTTTTGGGTGTCAGGGAAAATGTATGTAGTAAAAAGTTAATTATTTGCATTAGGAATGTGATACAGTAAAAGTTGTCAAAAATATAAATAGTAAAGTAAAGTACAGATACCCCCAAAAACTACTTTAGTACTTTAAAGTATTTTTACTTAAGTGCTTTAGACCACTGCCTGAGTATTCTGACATGACCACTAACTACATCAAGCTTGTGACTACAAACCTATTGGATGCATAGACCATTTTCCAGTACACAACACATTGACGTCATGCACAGGTGCGCGCTACTCTTGGCGGCAGTAAGAAAGCCATCTGCCCTTTCAACATACCCTAGATTTACGTTTTTATTACTTCTAAACCAAAACTTTTTGGGGGTTCTTATACGCTTACAATTATGTTTTGATTCTTGCTTGAACAGTCGTTAAGATTATATTTGGGTTGGGATCTTTGCAAAATAACTAATTTTGGATGCAGCAGTTGTTAGCTAGGATGCTAACGCTCGTAGATATAGGCTGTAGCAAAAGCTAACCGAAAAAGTTATTTTACTGGTTGAAGTATAATGCAGTTGATTTGCGATTATGACACAAACATTATATTAAGCAGAGTATTCATACGAGCCTTAAAATCCAATCATAATCCAAAAGTAGTGTGAAAGGCACTCATAAACGACATGTAAAGAACACCCTTGCTCTGCTACCAATTTGCGCGCAGCGCCCTCATGCGGCAATATTTGTAAACACAGAAAGGGGTCTATTTACAGCTTGTTTTGGTTGTGTTTCGGATGATGTTTGTCCAGTAGAAAGTGAATGGTGAATAGTGTAGTGTCATTTGAGACACTTTTATCGTAAGAATAGGTGTTTGTGAACACCTACATGAATAAGAATGCTACCATGATTATAGACAATCATAAATGATTTGTATATTAATTAAACTTTTGACTACTTTGGTAGACTAGAAGCAAAATTTGTCAAAATGCTTGGCATCTTCAAATGGGGGGGAGGAACTAGATCTATAAAGTGCTTTAATTTCTAAACAGTAAATCAGTAAAATACCCTCAAATAAAAAGGTGACATTCTGTCCTGTCACCTCATGAAACATTATCTAAAATCCAAAATGCTGGAGAATATATCCACATTTTAAAGGTTGGCATCCCTGTCCAAATACAGCCGTAGGAGAGTGTAGTCTCACATTCATATTCCTGCCATCTTTACACATAAGTTAATGAGTAAACTGACACAAGGAAACACTTTGTTGAAACATTACACTGTAAGGAAATATGTTTATTGGAGTAACTAGCATATCCAAGAGGATCCATCACGAGATAAAGAACATGTCCAGAGGCATTTATTTCCAGGCCCCCTCCCCTTCTCCCTACAGCATTACTTGTAAGGGGATAGGGGGATACCTAGTCAGTTGTACAACTGAATGCATTCAACTGAAATGTGTCTTCCGCATTTAACCCAACCCCCTTGTACAATGTTGGTCCAAAAGAAGCATTAAATATAAGGGCATACATGCTTTGCAACTGAAATTCAAAACATGAGATGAAGCACATCAATTTCAGAGATTGTCAGTGGTTGTTAAAAACAATACTAAGAACGTTTGTAATTTGACTACACAGGCTAAATGCATTAAAATAGAAATAGGCCTACATTGGATGTAATTTAGGTCAGAAAAATTCTGACTTGAGAAATTAAATATTGGAATGTGAACAGTTCACAGTTAAAAAATAGGAATTATCTATTTATTTCATAAAAACACTATAGATATTAAAGCTCTAAATAAGAGGGAACTCTTAAAATGAGGTATCCATAAACAGAGTAGGGTTGTTCCATGAAAAGAGTTGCTTTTGCAGAAATTGTGCACCAATATTGGATTTTAAAAGCCTGTTATATTAAATGAAGTAGACCACATGGAAAATTCTATAAATCTGATTTATTTCATATGAATAAAATTCAGCATTGACATGTCCCTCTGTGCACTGACTTCTCAGAAGATTTTAATCCACTTCTCCCCAAAATTGTAAAACCCTCATTTCTGAAGATAATTTATTTAATGAGATTAGTGATTCATTTTAAGGTATATAAAAAAAAAATGTCCCTCATTTTAAGGTCAACCCGGTTACGTGAACTGAACTTGTCTTAATATCGTGAAACTATTTCTTTTTAAATATTTTTTCCAAAAAGAAACTAATAGCCAAATCATAGTGTAAACGCAGGTGAGCGGTTTCTACTCTTTATGGACATTTTCTGGTGTTTTGTGGTGGAAAACTGAGTGGGTCGAGCTTTAACTCGTCAACCCTGCTACAGGCTAATAATGTTTAATTTAATAAAATGTGGTGAACCTTGCATTCAATTGCCCCTCCCTGTTGCACGCAACAAGCTTCCATTCCCCCTGTTACAAGGGGATTTATGGCTGATTTAAGATTAAATCAATAACCCTGTTAAGGTCAACCCTGTTACTTTATTCGGCAGTTATAGTATTTATTTTTTTTACCTCTTGAGATGGGAAAACGTGTTTTATTAAGTTGAAAATGTGCTCATCATTACAGAATGTTAAAATTAGGTGAAATAAATATATATTTTACCAAGTTACACAACCTAAAAAGGACTCATTTTGTGGAACAACCCAGTGGCATTTAACAATAAAATCGCTCAGGAAAAAAAACACTTTCCATGAATTAGGTGGAGAAACTGGTGGCAAAGAATTCTATATTTGTCCTAAAAAGGCTGGTTCATTTAGTTTGTTTCTAAAGCGCATTAAGACGCAATGCAAAACAGACAACAAAGCAATTTGCTCTGAGCAATACATGATATGAAAATACAACATCAAGAAGGAAGACATGGCTATAGTGAGTTAAAGCACAGGAATATGAACAATACAACTCCCTTTAAGGCACCTTCAGCATAAGATACTAGTCTTTCTGTATCATATGCACTTTCTCTTAAGAAACACCTTTGACCATGTTTGTTAAAACATTTCAATTTGCCTTAATCATTGTCATTTAACAAACTGTCATTATATTTTACTGAGCATTGATTTAACAGTAAAGCTTCCAGTTTCTTGAAATGAATTAAAGTGCTGCAAACTAGGCTATTTATTCACTGAAAAACTGCTTGGCCTAAAACAATACTAGGCTATTCTTTGTGTATTTTGAATTAAGACATAATAAATTGAAGTACAGTGTCTGTTAAAAATGTAGCATTTCAAATCTGATGTGAATACTAGGTGGCTATTTCAAAGGTACATTTTTTTGGAGTTTATAAGATTGATTCAATGAAACAGATTCCTGTAGTAACTGTTGACTAACTGCATGTCTATGACTGAGGATCCAAAGGAGCAATTTGGTCCCAAAACATTTCAACAGAGACTCTTCAAATATCCAGTTGTTGTTCTGAAATACTTAGCTTTGGTTAAACCTCCCTTTTGAATGATAATTTGCAGAACAATGCATAGAGGAAGTAAACTGTACATAGTTCACAACCAACGAGGAACCATTTTATCCTCTGATTGATTGACGTAAGACGCCCCGTAGCCCTTTTATAGGCCGATTTCATCATCAAACTCATCTTCAAATGTGTAGCCCCGTCCATTGTCTCCCCCTTCCTCCTCCTCCTCCTCAGAATCAGTCTCTGAGTGACAGTTGTCAACCCTCCTCCTGTCCAATGGGGTGACACCCTCATACTCTGAGCTGTGTGAGGAGGCGGGACTGGAAGGTGAATCCACCTTATGATTGGTGGGCTGTACCTCTATTCCAGCGATTGGCACGCTGATGACGTTGTTTCCTCTCTCTCGATCTTCCTCAGTGGGACTCACACACTCACCCTCAACATCTAACCCCTGACCTTCCTCCTCCGACGCTTGGCGAATGATCTCCTCTCGTTTGTCGCTGAATCTCACCTTCGGCCTCTGGCCTTTGGCCTTGATCCCTCCAGTCCCCTCTATTATCCTTCCATCTCCCACCTCATCTCCCACAATCCCTAAAAGCTTATTCTCATTCAGCTCGTTCCTTATGCTGACAGACTGATCCTCTGCTGCCATTTTAAAATTCTCCACTTCAACGACAGGACTTTTGCTTGGACTGAAGACGTCTTCCTCATTAGCGCGAGTCCTAGTCCAGTCTGAGTCCAGCCCCAGTCCATCCATCACCCCCAGCACATCACCCATGATGGATGGGCCCAGGTCGAAATCCATATCGAGTGTGAAAGACGACACCGACTCAGAATGCTGAAGCTCACTGTTCAGCAGGCTTCCGAAGCCATCCGTGACATCCTCAGTGTGGTTAAGTGGCATCTCGGAATCAACGGGCGCCATTGAGTCGTTTGTTGCCGTGGCACCCGGAGACCCAGGGTCAGGGCTGGGGCCGACAGTAGCCAGGAAGGAGGTGTCACCGAAAGCATCTCCGCCCCTCCCGATGTGCATGGTGTGGCGGAAGTCCCCCAGCGGAGCTGAGATCATGGTGGGGTCCAGGCGAGGCGCCTTGTGAGACGACTTGTGGAGTGGCATGACAGCTGAGAGAGGGAGAAAGGAGGCAAGAGAGAGAGAATATGGGGTACAGAGGGAGAGAAAAAGTAGTGTAGAGAAGAGAGGGTGGGAAAAAAATGAAAGAGTGACAGAAAGAAAGAGGCCAGAGACGGGGAGAAAAGAAAACCAGTTGGATGAGACAACACATCAAGCAGAAACATGATCTTCTATGCATCAGAAAACATACTGGCAGACTAAATGAAACTACTAACGAACTACCTTGATGTTCTTACTTTGACGAAATCTATTTATGCTGACACTGAGCCAAGTTCAGTCAGTGTGAGACAAATATCAACTCAATAAACCTATTTAGAAGACACATAACAGAGATAAAATACCTTCACAAAAAGGTATTTTGCCAGTATATAAACCTACAGTGAACAGAAGTCCATTCTAGACTGTCAACATGACCGATAACAGAGAGAAAGTGAATATGAGGGGCCAAGATCCAAACTGTCACTGAGGGGCCATTTCCCTTGAGAAGTGTCACTGTACAGGGCAGACTTCTATGGTCTTATATACAGTGACCTGTCATGACAGGCCTACATGAAAACATCACTGTTGTGTGAGAAACCAACGAGTCGTTTGGCATTGATATTTATGCCAAGGCCATGCTGGGACTTGTAAGTGAAACATACTCATGCAACACAAGAACATACTTCTGCCTGGATTCCTTCCCTCGGGGTAGGAGACTTTAAAGCCATAGACAAACACTATCTAGGGCAATATTAAAAGCAATTACAATGGGACATGATTCACTATTGCATTGAATTGAAAACGATATTTAAAATAGGGTGAAACTGGTGTTATTGAGCTATTAAAAACAATGAGGTAGCCTACAAAACCGGTCTGACATTACTGTCATTTGTTTACTATTTACCAATAACTTTCATCAGAGGATGAAATAGTAAGAGGTTTAAAGTTAATTAGTGGTAATGTGCGTCTCCTTGTCCTTGCAAGTGATATGCCTCATCAAAGAAAAATCAACAACTCCTCATAAAACTGATCGCTTTTATGCGGCAAGGCAGGCTACATTATGTCAAACTTACTGCCAGCCATAGTTCGGGACCCCATTTCAACAAATAGCGAATGTCTGCGAATTGAACTCTTAAACGTATCATATAGATTGCCCAGCAGTAGTAGTCTATGGAAGGCCATAATGAGTGATGTCAATGGGGAGGAAAGGGGGCAAAACTTGCGCTCCGCCGATCAAGTTTCTGAGTGGAGTGTTTCCAAAGCAGAAAAAGTATGGAAAACTTACTTTGATTACGCTCGTGTTTCGCTTCCTCCCGCCTCACTATTCCTATTTTCATCTGTATTTTCTTCTTTATCTTCTCTTCTGGTTTCTTCTCGCTCTTTCCCAGCGTCGTTCGCCCCTTTCTAATATTTCTTTTTCTAAGGGATTGGCAAGGAAGTGACGCGATATTTTATTAGGGAGTGTTTTACGGAGGGAGAATGACGGGGTCTAGGGTCCACATCAAGTGAACACATTATCAAACAATCAATAACTACATGTTTTTGATACAAGGTTTTTGTTACAAGTATGTAGCATAAGGGACTCCCGAGCAGCGCAGCGGTCTAAGGCACTGCATCTCAGTGCAAGAGGCGTCACTAGAGTAACCTGGTTCGAATCCAGACGTTTTTGTCCAATGCTGATATCTGATATTTTCCTTGCCAAAAAAAACCCGATACCGATAAATGATGTTTAATATTTTTGCGGCCTTTTAAGCATTCTAGTACAGTTAAATAGTTAACACACACACATGGACGCAGCGGTCACTACAGTCCCTGGTTCGAATCTAGGCTGTATCACATCCGCCGTGATTGGGAGTGCCATATGGCGGCGCACAATTGGCCCAGCGTCGTCCGGGTTTGGCCTGGGTAGGCCGTCATTGTAAATAAGAATTTGTTCTTAACTGACTTGCCTAGTAGAATAAATAAAATAAAATTAGGCTACATTAATGATCAAAGAGATCTTATTTTTGTCTCACTCTCTCTCTGTCTCTCCCTCAACCAACTCCCTCAAAGCTGACTGTCAGAGGTTGGTGTCATTCTTGTACATGATAGAAACTTAGCTAATTACCATGGGTGTAAGAAATGGACTGCAAGTCCTCCCTTTTCGGGAATGCTGTTAGGCGAGTCAGTCGTCATACTCAACCACTGAGCAGCACAACATGCTTTGTCCTAGAGAGCACTCCCTGTGGGGTCTAACACTCAAATCAAATCAAATCAAATCAAATTTTATTTGTCACATACACATGGTTAGCAGATGTTAATGCAAGTGTAGCGAAATGCTTGTGCTTCTAGTTCGACCATGCAGTAGTATCTAACAAGTAATCTAACAAATTACAACAACTACCTTATACACACAAGAGTAAAGGAATGAATACAGTATGTACATATAAATATATGGATGGCGATGGCTGACCGGCATAGGCAAGATGCAGTAGATGGTATGGAGTACAGTATATACACATATATATGAGATGAGTAATGTGGATATGTAAACATTATATAAATGGCATTGTTTAAAGTGGCTAGTGATACATTATTTTTCATCCAATTATAATTATTAAAGTGGCTAGAGATTTGGGTCGATGACCCGAGCGGTATAGGCAAGATACAGTAGATGGTTTAGAGTACAGTGTATACATTTGATATGAGTATGTCGATACGTAAACATTATATACAAAATTGTTTAAAGTGGCTAGTGATACATTTGTTACATCCAATTCCTATGTATAAAGTGGCTAGAGATTTAAGTCAGTATGTTGGCAGCAGCCACTCAATGTTAGTGATGGCTGTTTAACAGTCTGATGGCCTGTGAGGTAGAAGCTGTTTTTCAGTCTCTCGGTCCCAGCTTTGATGCACCTGTACTGACCTCGCCTTCTGGATGATAGCGGGGTGAACAGGCAGTGGCTCGGTGGTTGTTGTCCTTGATGATCTTTGGCCTTTCTGTGACATCGGGTGGTGTAGGTGTCCTGGAGGGCAGGTGGTTTAACCCGGTGATGCGTTGTGCAGTCCTCACTACCCTCTGGAGAGCCTTACGGTTGTGGGCGGAGCAGTTGCGTACCAGGCGGTGATACAGCCCGACAGGATGCTCTCGATTGTGCATCTGTAAAGTTTGTGAGTGATTTTGGTGACAAGCCAAATTTCTTCAGCCTCCTGAGGTTGAAGAGGCTGTGCGCCTTCTTTACCACGCTGTCTGTGTGGGTGGACCAATTCAGTTTGTCCGTGATGTACCTTGAGGAACTTAAAACTTTCCACCTTCTCTCTCCACTACTGTCCCTCGATGTGGATAGGGGGTGCTCCCTCTCCTGTTTCCTGAAGTCCACGATCATCTCCTTTGTTTTGTTGACATTGGTGAGAGGTTATTTTCCTGACACCACACTCCGAGGCCCTCACCTCCTCTCTGTAGCCGTCTCGTCGTTGTTGGTAATCAAGCCTACCACTGTAGTGTCGTCAGCAAACTTGATGATTGAGTTGGATGCGTGCTTGGCCACGCAGTCATGGGTAAACAGGGAGTACAGGAGAGGGCTGAGAACGCACCCTTGTGGGGCCCCAGTGTTGAGGATCAGCGGTGGAGATGTTGTTTCCTACTCCTCACCACCTGGGACCGGCCCGTCAGGAAGTCCAGGACCCAGTTGCACAGGGGCTGGGTGAGACCCAGGGTCTCGAGCTAATGACGAGCTTGGAGGGAACTATGGTGTTAAATGCTGAGCTGTAGTCGATGAACAGCATTCTTACATAAGTATTCCTCTTGTCCAGATGGGTTAGGGCAGTATGCAGTGTGATTGCGATTGACAGTCGTCTGTGGACCTATTGGGACGGTAAGCAAATTGGAGTGGGTCCAGGGTGTCTGGCAGGATGGAGGTGATATGATCCTTGACTAATCTCTCAAAGCACTTCATGATGCGGAAGTGAGTGCACGAGCGATAGTCATTTAGCTCAGTCACCTTAGCTTTCTTGGGAACAGGAACAATGGTGGCCCTCTTGAAGCATGTGGGAACAGCAGACTGGGATAGGGACTGATTGAATATGTCCGTAAACACACCAGCCAGCTGGTCTGCGCATGCTCTGAGGACACGCCAGGGGATGCCATCTGGGCCGGCAGCCTTTGCAGGGTTAACACATTTAAATGTTTTTCTCACATTGGCTGCGGTGAAGGTGAGCCCGCGGGTTTTGGTAGCGGGCGTGTCGGTGGCACTGTATTGTCCTCAAAGCGAGCAAAGAAGTTGTTTAGTTTGTCTGGGAGCAGGACGTCATGGTCAGCGACGGGCTGGTTTCTTTTGTAGTCCGTGATTGACTGTAGACCCTGCCACATTCCTCTTGTGTCTGAGCCATTGAATTGTGACTCTACTTTGTCTCTATATTGGCGCTTAGCTTGTTTGATTGCCTTGCGGAGGGAGTAGCTGCACTGTTTGTATTCAGTCATGTTTCCGGTAGCCTTTACCTGGTTAAAAGCAGTGGTTCAAGGCTTTCAGTTTCTTGTGAATGCTGCCATCAATCCATGGTTTCTGGTTGGGAAGGTTTTGATATTTGCTATGGGTACAACATCACCAATGCATTTGCTAATAAACTCGCACACGAATCAGCGTATACATCAATGTTGTTGTCAGATGCTATCCGGAACATATCCCAGTCCACGTGCTCGAAGCAATCTTGCAGCATGGAATCAGATTGGTCGGACCAGCGTTGAACAGACCTGAGAACGGGCGTTTCCTGTTTTAGTTTCTGTTTGTAGGCTGGGAGCAACAAAATGGAGTCATGGTCAGACTTGCGAAAGGAGGCGGAGAATAGCCTTGTATGCATCACGGAAGTTGGAATAACAGTGGTCCAGGATTTTACCAGCCCGGGTGGCACATTCGATATGCTGGTAAAATTTAGGGAGCCTTGTTCTTAAGTGTATTAAAATCCCCAGCCACAATAAATGCAGCCTCAGGATATGTGGTTTCCAGTTTACATAGAGTCCGATGAATTTCTTTCAGTACGCGTCGATGTATCAGCTTGAGGGGGATGTACACGGCTGTGATTATAATCGAAGAGAATTCTCTTGGTAGATAATGCGGTCTGCATTTGATTGTAAAGGAATTCTATGTCAGGTGAACAAAGGACTTGAGTTCCTGTATGTTGTTATGATCACACCCACGTCTCGTTAATCATAAGACACACACCCCGCCCTCTTCTTCTTACCAGAGAGATGTTTGTTTCTGTCGGCGCGATGCGTGGAGAAACCAGGTGAAAATGACTCTGATAACGTGTCCTGAGTGAGCCATGTTTCCGTGAAGCAAAGAACGTTGCAGTCTCGAATGTCTCTCTGAAAGGCAACCCTCGATCGGATTTCGTCTACTTTGTTGTCAAGAGACTGTACATTGGCGATTAAAATACTCGGGAGAGGTGCACGATGCGCCCGTCGACGTAGCTTGACCAAAAGACCGGCGCGTTCCCTCTTCTCCGGCGCCGCCGTTGTTTTGAGTAGCCACGTGCTATCCAGTCTGTTGTTGTGTTTGGGTTAACGAAAGGAGAATCCTCTTGGGAAAGTCGTATTCTGGTCGTAATGTTGGTAAGTTGACGTTGCTCTTATATCCAATAGTTCCTCCCGGTTGTATGTAATAAAACTTAATATTTTCCGGGAGTAACAATGTAAGAAGTAATACATAAAAAAACAAAATACTGCATGGTTTCCTGAGAACGTGAAGCGAGGCTGCCATCTCTGTCGGCGCCGGAAGAGTTAGTTCCTCTTTCGCTAATTTGGGTCAGTCCCGCTATTATCCTTCTTGAAAGGGGACTTTGAGGAAACCCTGGATCTGGGTAATCAGAATGCTGCTCGCTGCTGTAGGAAGACCTTCCGTCTCTCTCAGCTTCCTCCCCATTCAGCGCCATCTCACTCATACTTCAGGGAATCACACAATGGTGAGGCATGGAAGTGACTCACTGTTTTGTGGGATATCGTCACCCAAGGTTCACATAGCTGTGGGAGGATGCGTCCAAAGGTTAATTTGAATGGCACACCGTGGGAATTGAATTCAATCAGTGGAAAGTAAAGTGTCTTCTATTACCCAACAAGTCCCAAATACAACCCCTGGATGAACCAGTAGACTAACAGGAACTAGTGGAGGTGCTTGTGGTCACACTGATGAGTGCCTATGGGAATGTTTTTATTTTTTTGATTTAATCTTTATTTAACTTTATGTAACAGCATAGCTTCCGTCCCTTTCCTCGCCGCTAACCTTGGGCTCTAACCAGGGACCCTCTGCACACTTCGACAACAGCCACCAACGAAGCATCGTTACCCATCGCTCCACAAAAACGATGGGTAAAATCCCGAGCTGACAAGGTAAAAATCTGTCTTTCTGTCCCTGAAAAAGGCAGTTAACCCACTGTTCCCCGGGCGCCGAAGACGTGGATGTCGATTAAGGCAGCCACCCGCACCTCTCTGATTCAGAGGGGTTAGGTTAAATGCGGAAGGCACAATTCAGTTGAAGGGATTCAGTTGTACAACTGACTAGGTACCACCCTTCCCCTACTTCAGTATAACGTATTCTGCAGGTTTCCTTATGGTTCTATTTAAAATCAAATTGTATTGGTCACATACACATATTTAGCAGATGTTATTGCGAGTGTAGCAAAATTATTGTGTTCCTAGCTCCAACAGTGCAGTTGTGTCTAACAATTCACAATACACACAAATCTAAAAGTAAAATAATGGAATTAAGAAATACATAATTCCATTCCATTCTAAAACCTTTTTGAAGTAAGGTCCCTTGTTTAGGGGACCTGCGTGGTTCTGGTACCGGTTCGGACCGACATTTTCACTTATAAATCATCTGGGGGAATAGCCCTGGTTCACACAGACACAGTAGTATTTTTTTCTGAGCCTGTGTGACGTAGATGTGAAATCTGAATCCACTTGAAGCTGGGATGTCCCTCCTACCATTTCATTCGCTCTTCCGACATTTCATTCGCTCTTCCGACTGTCCATCAACTTTTGTCTGAACCCACATCGTAGCCACTGACAAAGCAAATGCATGCAATCATTACATCGTAGCGCAGCAGGAGATAGTGTTTTAAACATGGTAGCACATTCAGAGATCGATTAATAGCTATTAATCTAAAATAATTAATAGATTTTAAACAAAACACACTCTCTGTGTGTCATAGACGGACAAGATTAATATGAAATGAAAGGCGAGTTCATAAAGAGTTCAGGAAGCTAAACCTCTGTGAGATGTTCACAGTGATGGGGGAAGACGTTTTGATCAAGAGAGACCTTTAGAAAATATGCACATTTACTCTAACACTAAACATACAAATATGCATTTCACAGTTACAAGGAAGGTGGAATCTTATAGTTAGTAGTTTTATAACTTGATTATGCTGTGTTTAGAAAGCATATAAGTCATTTTAAGCCTTATTCATACAGCTTTGTTGAATAGGAAATACATAACATAAAATATTTAATATTGTATCATATTTGTACTGTGTACTTGAGCTTGTGTCCTCAAAAGTGACTACACCTCAGCAATTTACAGCAATTTTTTACCAGAAAGGTGAGATTTAAATCTTTCTTTGAATATGCAGAATTACTAGTTATTGTTTATGGCCCTCTCATGATAATTACTTTTGGGGCATACATTACTTTTTCTGATTGATTTAGTTACATTTAACTGGTTAAAGTCATGTTCTCAAAACGTTCAGAGAACATTAAGAAACAGTGATCTTCTGTGGGAATTTCTGTACTTCAGCATAAGGTTTTGTGCAGGTTTCCTCATGTTCTTAGAACATTAAGAAAACGTTCCATAAAAACCACAAGAAAACATTAGTAACGTTCAAGAAAGTTCTAAGAATGTTATTTAAAAAGAATGGAAGTTAACATTTTGCCTGTTCTGGGAACTTACATTTTTAGGTTGCAGGGTTTTGAGAACGTTTTACTATGGTTCCCTGGAAGTTTTCGTAGGAGGTTTTATTAACGTTCTGAGAATGTAAATTATAGGCTATTTGGAGGTTTTTGAAAAACGTCCTTAAAACTTTCACAAATTTATTTTTTTGCATAGGCCAACCAACCCATCATCAGCATCTGGCTCCGAGGCACATTCCTCTGAGACAAGACCATACCTCAAACTATTCAATAAAATTGACATCTGTGCCCAGTACGGGTTGTCATCTCCAGACAGTCCTGTATCTCAGGCCCTTTTCAGGTGTCCCAACTTTTCTTTTTATAAAAAAAAATATTAATTCAGGCTACAAGAGCATAGACCCAATGACAATCGCTGAACGTCATTACACTTTTTGGTGTTTTGTAACAGATTCATCAAATGACGTGAGTGCACAGTGCATTGTTTCGATGCTTGAGTGGATGAACATGCGCAGGTAGCCTTCTTTTTTAAGTGATTTGTTTGACAATAAGATGAAAACATCAGGACTGGTTGTGTTCATGCTAAATAAAAAAACAGACAGTTAAATATCATGTCTTTACTATTAGGCCCTTACATCAGGAACTGGCTGTATGTAGGCCAGAGTTTAGACCAGGGATGGGCAACTGGCAGCCCCCTTTTGTAGGCCCATGGCTCTTGAACAGCTTCTATCCCCAAGCAATATGATTGATAAATAGTTAACGAACTTGCTTCATGGACTATCCGAGTTAACCTTGTAACTTTATTGTCTCTATGCACATTCACAGGACCCTACACACTAACACACACACTGTCACTCCAACACTCACAAATACTCACTCTATCATTTGCTTGCTCAAACATAATATGCACAGACATTTATACGGACTCCACACACTTGCACACCCACTCACAGACAATCTGCTGCTACTCTGTTTATGTTATATCCTGTTGCCTAGACCCCTTACCCCTTTACATATCTACCTCCATCACTCCAGTATTCCTGCACATTGTAAATATGTTATTGGAACTGACTTTTAAAATATTCCCTTTATATAGTATGCTTACTTACTTATTTTATTGTGTATTTCATATTTCTTATTCTTATTTCTTGTGTGTTTAAAAAAAATAGTAATACATTGTTATTGATTATTGCATTGTGGGGTTTTGAGTTTGTAAGAAAGGCATTTTACCATACTTGTGCATGTGACATTAAGACGTAAAACTTTTTACTAATACTTTTTTACATTCAGATTTTTCAGGGGGCACCCTCAGCATACCTACTCCCCACGGCTATAAGCTGATCAATTTTCCAAAACGTAATAATTATTATTTATTTTTAATTCAGGAACTCTGTCGGGGCCTCGAATTACTGTTTAGAGTTAGAATAGTAAAATACACAAGGTGCACTTTCGAAATTTGGTTGTGGATCAGCAGTTTTTCTCTTGTTATGTCAGTCACTACACAGTCACTCAATTAGCTCATGTCAGATAACATTTTTTAGATTGGTAAATTAGTCTAGCCAGCTATCTAAACAGGTAGTAATCATTGTCGAAATACAGACTGGGGGGCCACCCACTCTCACTTAGGGCCCCCAAAAGGCTATGGCCGGCTCTGACTGCACGTGTGGGTATGGATTTGGGTACAAAGACCAGCGAGCTACTGCGGCCCCTCATGATGAGTTTAGATTTTTTGTGGCCCCCACCCCCATCAAAGTTGCCCATCCCTGGTCGAGACTATCTTATCACATTCACCTTGCTTGACATTTGTGTGGTGGAGGATGAAGAGTCTTAAATATATTTTCTGTTCTAAGTAATATATATATATTACTTAGAACAGCTTATCACCAGCAGGGAGGGTAAAAAAATGTTTTATTCAATATTATTCTGCAACATCAAGGGTTACGGTGTTTAACAAAATCTAGGAAGAAAGTAGGTAAGTATTTTCCTCCAATGAGAGGAGGCGAGGCAAAGAAAACGGAAGGCGGGGCATACGTTCCATATCTAATGCAACTGCCATTTTGTTTTTCAGTTGAAGATTCATTGCAGCTACGGTTGTTCTTGTGAAAATGGCATTATTCGACGTTTAGATATTGCTTTATAGTGTGTTTATTTCTTAAATTTAAAGACTGTCTTGTTGAGAAGTAGTGGATGGTAGAGTAAAATACCAAGGTTCCTTGTATATTGTGATTTAATTGTTCTTGTTACGTTAGGGTCTTCTGGCCGACGACGTTATATTAGATTGGTACTGTAACAAGCTAGTTATCTCGGTGGCAAAATGGCGGCGAATACGACCCAGACAGCTCCAGCTGCTAACTGGTAAGAGCTAAAATTATCAAGTTATACATATCGAGCTTTCGAATATGTTCTCACTTTATTTTGACCTGTATTCTAGCTAGACATTGACATTTTAATAACGTTCGAATAAAGCCTGCGGTTCGCAGAGTTCGTGTTGTTCCGTTAACGTAGCTAACGTTACATAGCCAGTAAGTTAACGTTAGCTAACTCATACTTTCCGGCAGCTTCGTATCGGCTGGCATTCTCTACTAGCAAACACCACCAACTATGTAGTACGTAGTTATGATAGACAGGGTAATTAGCTAACTGGGTCACAGTCCAGTAACCTAGTAACATCCATCCAAGACTCTCACTAAGTTGACGTTAGCTTCCAGGCCGGGTCACAACAACTTCTAGTATCAACACGATTTTCATGTCTACGATGGGTCATCAAGAACTGGTGTAATAGGACTAATGGGTTGATTCTGGACCGGGCAGTTGAGCTACTCTCTCAAGGCTTGGGCAATATTGTCTAACTTGTCATAGAATCGCTTCTATACGATTTGGAAATGGTCTAGTTAACTAGTTGTCAGCGAACTTGCCTACCTGGTTAAATAAAGGTGAAATAAAAAAAAAAAAAAAGTTACTGTCTCTTAAATATAGGCAGGGCCAGGCGATGACTGTTTTTATTCTGTACTAGCAGGGGTTCCTGCTATTCTTCATGTGGATTCAAAGCACTCTTATTTTGGGCTTCGCTCAACATACCCTCTGCTAACAGAGACACATTTATTTCCCACTAATTAATGTCCCATTTTATTTAGGGGCCACAGAAATAGCAGGCTTTACATTTTATGTATGTGGCAGGGCCATGCTCAAACAGCTGAGAGGCCCATTCAACAGGTTACCTTACTAAAATGTATTCATATACACAGCACAAATATGAACGCAACATGTAAAGTGTTGGTTTCACGAGAAATAAGCTCATATATTTTATATCTAAAAATGTTGTGCAAAAATGTGTGTTACATCTGTTAGTCATCATTTTGCCTTTGCCAAGATAATCCATCCACCTGACAGGTGTGGCATATCAAGAAGCTGATTAAACAGCATGATCATTACACAGGTGCACCTTGTGCTGGGGACAATAAAAGGTGCAGTTTTGTCACACAACACAATGCCACAGATGTGTCAAGTTTTGAGGGCGTGTGCAATTGGCATGTTGACTGCAGGAATGTCCACCAGAACTGTTTCCAGAGAATTTGATGTTTATTTCTTTACCATAAGCTGCCTCCAATGTTGTTTTAGAGAATTTGGCAGTAGGTCCAACGGCCTCACAAACGCACACCACGTGTAACCACGCCAGCCCAGGATTTCTGCATCCGGCTTCTCCGTCTGCAGTATCGTCTGAGAACAGCCACCCAGACAGCTGATGAAACTGGACTTGCAAAAACTGTCAGAAACCATCTCAGGGAAGCTCATCTTCTTTTATGGTGTCATTTGGGCAAGTGATTTGCTGGTGTCAGTGTTGTGAACAGAGTGCCCCATGGTAGCGTTGGAGATGTGGTATGGGCAGGCATAAGCTACGGACAACAAACACAATTGCGATACCAAGACGACATCCTGAGGCCCATTGTCGTGCCATTCATCCGCCGCCATCACCTCATGTTTCAGCATGATAATGCACAGCCCCATGTCGCAAGGATCTACACAATTACTGGAATCTAAAAATGTCCCAGTTCTACCATTGCCTGTATACTCACCAGACATGTCACCCATTGAGCATGTTTGGGATGCTCTGGATTGTTTGGGATGCTCTGGATTGACGTGTATGACCGGGTGTTCCGGTTCCAGCCAATATACAGCAACTTCTCACTGCCATTTTTTAGGAGTGGGACATCATTCCACAGGCCACAATCAACAGCTTGATCAACTCTCTGCAAAGGAGATGTGTTGCGCTGCATGAGGCAAATAGTGGGCACACCAGATACTGACTGGTTTTCTGATCCATGGCCTTTTTAAGGTGTCTGTGACCCAACAGATGCATATCTGTAATCCCAGTCATGTGAAATCCATAGATTAGGACATAATACATTTATTTAAATTTATCTGCTGGGTTCCATTTTAGCTCGTGGTATTCTCAATTTGTATTAATGATCTGGGAAATGGGATACAACCAGCAAAGTTGCATCAATATGCAGATACAGTACCAGTCAAAAGTTTGGACATACCTACACATTGTAGAATAATAGTGAAGACATCAACTATGAAATAATGTAGTAAAAAGTGTTAGACAAATCAAAATATATTTTATATTTGAGTTTATTCAAAGTAGCCACCCTTTGCCTTGATGACAGCTTTGCACACTCTTGACATTCTCTTAACCAGCGGTTACCATACCTGGCCTGCTAGGTGGTTGCTGCTTAAAGTCCCCAGGACATTTACAGTATTAGGCAAGACTGCCTTCTCGTCTTGTGCACCAGAGGCATGGAATAGTCCACGCTTCATCTAGATAAGTTGGATGCCAATTAATTAGTTTTACATTTTGATGGGAGACTGTTACAGAGGAGTGTAAATGCTTTTTAAGGTTGGATCATGTTGTATTGTTGTATGTTTTTAATTCTGTAATGTATTGATACTGCCTTCTTGGCCAGGTCTCCCTTGAAAAAGAGACTCTGGGTCTCTGGGGTTTTCCTGGTTAAATAAAAAATATATATTTCCTTTATGAACTGTAACTCAGTCAAAGCTTTAAAATTGTTGCATGGTGTTTATTTTTGTTCAGTGTAGTTACACATTTCCAAAAATTATCAATCTTATCTCAAGTAAAGAATTGGTGTGCTGTAAATATCGCTGGTTTGGTGGTAGTATCTTCCAAGTTAACAAACCTGAAACTTGGTCATGTTAAATACTCTGAAAAGAGAATACAGCCTATCAGACATTTGTTTGGTTTCCATACTGAATGACTGACAGTCACGTGTCTCCTGTCTGTTGTAGGTCGTATGGCGCAGCAGCAGGTCCAGAGGGCCAGACAGTCTCGGAGAACCCAGAGTGGGAGAAGGCCAGACAGGCACTGGCCTCCATCAGCAAGACCCAGAGTGCCACCAAGACCGCTCAGGCCAATCGGACCACAGCACAGGTTTGTGTTTGCTTATGTGTCTGTGTTTTGCTTCTCGGATGTGTTTGTTCACTTACTGTAGGAATGTGGCAGGGTCTACAGTCAATCATGGACTACAAAAAGAAAACCAGCCCTGTTGCGGACCATGACGTCCTGCTCCCAGACAAACTAAACAACTTCTTTGCTCGCTTTGAGGACAATACAGTGCCACCGACACGGCCTGCTACCAAAACCTGCGGGCTCTCCTTCACCGCAGCCAATGTGAGAAAAACATTTAAATGTGTTAACCCTCGCAAGGCTGCCGGCCCAGATGGCATCCCTGGCCGTGTCCTCAGAGCATGCGCAGACCAGCTGGCTGGTGTGTTTACGGACATATTCAATCAGTCCCTATCCCAGGCTGCTGTTCCCACATGCTTCAAGAGGGCCACCATTGTTCCTGTTCCCAAGAAAGCTAAGGTAACTGAGCTAAATGACCATCGCCCCGTAGCACTCACTTCCGTCATCATGAAGTGCTTTGAGAGATTAGTCAAGGATCATATCACCTCCATCCTGCCAGACACCCTGGACCCACTCCAATTTGCTTACCGTCCCAATAGGTCCACAGACGACGCAATCGCAATCACACTGCATACTGCCCTAACCCACCTGGACAAGAGGAATACTTATGTAAGAATGCTGTTCATCGACTACAGCTCAGCATTTAACACCATAGTTCCCTCCAAGCTCGTCATTAAGCTCGAGACCCTGGGTCTCGACCCAGCCCTGTGCAGCTGGGTCCTGGGCTTCCTGACGGGCCGGCCCCAGGTGGTGAGGGTAGGAAACATCTCCACCCCGCTGATCCTCAACACTGGGGCCCCACAAGGGTGTGTTCTCAGCCCTCTCCTGTACTCCCTGTTTACCCATGACTGCGTGGCCAAGCACGCATCCAACTCAATCATCAAGTTTGCTGACGACACTACAGTGGTAGGCTTGATCACCAACAATGACGAGACGGCCTACAGGGAGGAGGTGAGGGCCCTCGGAGTGTGGTGTCAGGAAAATAACCTCTCACTCAATGTCAACAAAACAAAGATGATGATCGTGGACTTCAGGAAACAGGTGAGGGAGCACCCCCCTATCCACATCGAGGGGACAGTAGTGGAGAAGGTGGAAAGTTTTAAAGTTCCTTGGCGTACACATCACGGACAAACTGAATTGGTCCACCCACACAGACAGCGTGGTGAAGGCGCAACAGCGCCTCTTCAACCTCAGGAGGCTGAAGAAATTCGGTTTGTCACCAAAATCACTCAAAAACTTCTACAGATGCACAATCGAGAGCATCCTGTCTGGCTGTATCACCGCCTGGTACGGCAACCGCTCCGCCCACAACCGTAAGGCTCTCCAGAGGGTAGTGAGGACTGCACAACGCATCACCGGGGGTAAACTACCTGCCCTCCAGGACACCTACACCACCCGATGTCACAGGAAGGCCAAAAAGATCATCAAGGACAACAACCACCCGAGCCACTGCCTGTTCACCCCGCTATCATCCAGAAGGCGAGGTCAGTACAGGTGCATCAAAGCTGGGACCGAGAGACTGAAAAACAGCTTCTACCTCAAGGCCATCAGACTGTTAAACAGCCATCACTAACATTGAGTGGCTGCTGCCAACATACTGACTTAAATCTCTAGCCACTTTGTTACATCCAATTCCTATGTTTAATGTATCACTAGCCACTTTAAACAATTTTGTATATAATGTTTACGTATCCGACATACTCATATCAAATGTATACACTGTACTCTAAACCATCTTGCCTATGCCGTTCGGCCATCGACCCAAATCTCTAGCCACTTTAATAATTATAATTGGATGAAATAATGGATCACTAGCCACTTTAAACATGCATCAATATTCAAGTGTTTCATAGTCATCAAAAGCTCTGCTTCTTGGCAATATCACAGCGTTGTCAGATTTCAAGAAGGCTTTACGGCGAAAGCACCACATTTGATTGTTTGAGGGTAGCACCCCACATATTTTTCCCATTACCATGAATTCATAAGCCTTCACGGTTCACAGAAAACACATTTCAGGCTAAAACAAATCAATTACCTTTTGAAGAACTTCTGCTGAGGGCTTCTCAAGTGTCCAACGAAGACAATCCATGGTTCTTTTGTTAGAAAAAGTAATGTATTATATCCATAAATCTGTTTGGTTGGTGCGTTATAATGAGAAAATAGAGCCTCCAATACTTTGGGCATGCCAGGCTCTCCAAAACGGTCACCTCGTGCGCTGCTCCCAAAGAAGTTAAGCATTCTAGTACAGTTAAATAGTTAAAACACACACGGACGCACACATGGACGCAGCGGTCTAAGGCACTGCATCTCAGTGCAAGAGGCGTCCCTACAGTCCCTGGTTCGAATCTAGGCTGTATCATATCTGGACGTGATTTGGGAGTCCCATAGGGCGGCACACAATTGTCCCAGTGTCGTCCGGGTTTGGCCAGGGTAGGCCGTCATTGTAAATAAGAATTTGTTCTTCAGCATGTCCCAGTTTAGGTCACCTAGCAGCACGAGCTCTGAAGATAGATGGGGGGCAATCAGTTCACATAAGGTGTCCAGAGCACAGCTGGGGGCAGAGGGTGGTCTATAGCAAGCGGCAACGGTGAGAGACTTGTTTCTAGAAAGGTGGATTTTTTAAAAGTTCAAAATGTTTGGGTACAGACCTGGATAGTAAGATAGCCTGCAGAGTTCTATCTCTGCAGTAGATAGCAACACCGCCCCCTTTGGCTGTTCTATCTTGTCTGAAAATGTTGTAGTTAGGGATGGAAATTTCAGTGTTATCTGCAAGCTGTTGGCTAGAGCGCATGTGCCAGGACCAGAGTAGGAAAATGTGCTATTTAGCGAAAAATTACATTTTGTGTGCAGTACGTCATAAAGCACAGATTTCTCCAACAAGTCAGTTTTGTGGGAACACACCACTGGAGGGGAAATTAGAATATTTTCTTTGTGGATTTCAGAATATTTGCATGAAAATCTGTTGCCAATTGGATGGAAATCTAACTAGTGATGTTATATCCCCTCAGTCTGATTTAGTGCCTGTTCGTCCATTCTGTTCTAATGAGTCCTGCGCGACTTGTGGGCATTGTAGAGTGACAGAATACACATTTATGTTCCGGAGTCTTCTGTTTCAGTGATGGGGCCATAATATTTTGTAGCTTAAACCATTCCAAAAGAGAGCCATATTTCTTATCAGAAAACCGAAGCCGCTCTGTTTATTACATCCCCATCTAGCAGCTTCTAAATGTTGCTGACGTAACCCCGGGTTCTATGAACCAAGCACTTTGTTTAACTTGAGTTTCTCCCGTGACCCCATTTTTAAATGAAATGCTAGTCTAATTGTTGCAGTTATTGGCATAGTAACAGTGCCTTTTTTTAAAGCCAGGTGGACACCACACGACTTTCAATATCCTAACATTGCTGAGCCTCTAACATTAAATGACTGTCTTTCCTGTAGATTTTTTTTGTCTTGCCAACGTAGTGGTGCGCACACTAAACGATGTGGCACATACGGGTCACACACTACAAGATTGTTGACCTGGTCTTGAGGATTCTCCATACCACGCTGTCTTGCCAAAATAACAATGTGATTACATTTAACGTAGCTACGAGCTGTGGCTCAAAGCAGCCTGATAAATGTTTTGTCATTCACGCTTCCCATACAAATTTGAAATATCTATCTTACATTTTGAATTAAGTAACATTGCTTGTGAGCTTCAGAGCTGTAACGATTTAACGCTTTGGTTAAAAGCAAGTACAAACACATACTAGTAGTAGTCATCGCTCCTGCTCGAGAGTCATCTCACTGGCTTCTCTGGCGAGCTCTCATTGGCTATTGCTGCCCTCAGATTGTCTCTGACCCGCTCACATTAAACAAGCGTTGTGACGGCCACAGTAGTGTAGACCCGGCTTTAACTTGTTAGGGCTAGGGTCCCATTTCCCGAATTTTCGCCTGTCTGACGTGCCCAAAGTAAAATGCCTGCCACTCAGGCCCAGAAAATAGGATATGCACATAATTAGTACTATTGGATAGGAAACACTCTGAAGTTTCTAAAACTGTTAAGATAATGCAAAAACCCGAGAAAGACACAGGTTGCAGTACCTATGGCTTCCACTCTATGTCAACAGTCTCTGGACAGTGTCTGGAGGCTCTAGCCCTGAGCAGAACCATACAGAAGAAGAAACATTGCAGGAAGTAGAAAAGGTGACCGGGCAATCTCGTTTACGAGAACGTGAGCGCGCCCCACTTTTCCTTTTATAACGTTTCGGTTACCATCCGTGTAAAATATTATCGCTATTATTCATAAAAGGATACCCAAGGATGCATTAT